>RJWH01002563.1:0-167428 GCA_004363575.1 Solenodon paradoxus | reverse complement strand
CTTGTCAGGTCAAGAACAAGGCCAATGCCAAAGTTTAATTTTAAAATTTTCTGGATCGTCAGAATTTCAGGACTCAAACAAAAGCTAAATTTGACTTAGAGGAATTTTCCCCTTCACCTTCCTGGCGAATACACAATAAAGGACCAAAGAGGTGATAGACAGGCCATGAAGAACAGGTGCAAAAGGCTGGAACATCATCTACCACTCTTGAATAATTGAATGCAGACCAGAGAGCCTTCTGTTCTATGAACTCTCTGTAATTGAAGAGTAGGCCTGAAAAGGCTTGGGCACTGGTCAAAGAATTCCAAATTACAAGGGGAGAAAGCCCTTGAGTGAAGAGCTCATTGAGAGAGCCCCTTCTATTTAAATGGTAAAGACACCAAAAACATGAAAATCTGCCTGCCAGTCCTGCTTTCATTCTCCTTGAGCCAACAACATGCATGTTCTTGGACGCAGAAAATAAAAATGGCTCAGCAGTCCCTTGAAAAACTTTCCTTAATCTTGATGTTACTTTAAAGCCATCGTAAATCACACAACCTGTCAATCTTGCCATGTTTTACAAACTGTGGGGAAAGGTAGAGCGTTTCTGGTGCAACCATCTCACAGTAACAAATGCCTGTCCTAGCACTGTGGTCTTTCCTCAATCCCACCCGACCTCTTAAACAAGGCTCCACAAATATATTAACCGTCATATTCTCAATTTCGTTTTTACAATGAGGCGTGAATATCCCCTTATGACTAGCTAGATGGAGCCCAAGTGGCTATCTCGGGACAGAAAAATACACCCAATTGTGATGGACCAGGCTTTCCTGTCCACCAATTTTTATCCCTAACATTCCTATGGGCTCCCTGTTCCCTACAAGTCACACCTCATTGATTTACCAGGTTCCTGCTCAATCCCAGCCTGCCCCTGTAACTCAGTGCCATCCAAATGGGCGCCAAAACCAAGCCCAGCAGGAGGACACTGTGCAGGGCTTTCTGGATCAATCGAAAATGCCCGAACCCAAGCAAGCCCAGAGCCTGGCTTGCCTTCAGAAAATTCCGGGCTGTCTGCAGCAGCTGTGGTTCGAGTAGTACAACAAATTCACTTACTGAATGACAACAGCTTTATTGGCAAGCCAATTCAATTAAAGCCCCTGCATCCAACAAAGTCTCCGGCAGCCCTCTCTGCATAAAGAACATGGAATCATGCCTACATTTCCCTGAGTGCCCTCAGCCCTAGCTGTCCCTCTACATGAGAGGGAGAGGGATGAATGAATTAGACGCGGATGATGGTAATTAATGGCTGGCTGTCAGAGAGTCATTTTGGAGACTCAGCCGTTGAAGGCTTCATATTAAAGACCGAATCCTAGCACAAACTGAGCGGGACAGGCTAGAACTCTCTCTCTAAGTGGTAGGCGTGTCATGGGCACCTGGGGCAAAAAGGGAGGGGGAAGCTGGGAAAAGCACAGGAGGGTTGGAGGGGAAACAGAAGCAAAACATCAGGCTGCTTGCATTGATCAATGCTTTTTACACTATTGATACATAAATAATGTGTTCATTTTTCATTTTTACAAAATATATCCTTTAGGCTACCATTATGGCAAACTTACTTCAGAGCTCTGACATGAGATTATTAGGAGGGAAAGGGAGGGCTGACTGTGGTGCTATAAACAAAACACTTTTCTTATAAAATATACATAGCAGATCATTTTCACCATCAGTAACAAAGATCTGATCGGAATTCTTCTGATCTCAAGCACAGCCTTGCCAACCAAGTGTAAGTCACTTGGAAAGAAGAGGAGGGTGGAGGAGGAGTATCAGAGGGGGCATTGAAGGGAAAGAAAAAACTGGCTCATTTTGCATAGAAATGGGCAGCTCTCACTTTGCCAGTGGCCAGTGCCACCCACAGAGCCAAGTGCAGGTTAACTACCTAGCAGCAGAGAACTTGGGTAGATTGAGTTTAATTATTCCTGATAGGAATGAATTACCATATGCATTGTTTTTAGCATAAACCTAAGCCCATATTGAAGGGCCAAAATGATCCTTCTCTAACAATTCAAGTCAGGTGAAAGCCAGGCTCCTCGTTTGTTCCATCTAAGTTCTAATCTTAGAAATCATAGGGTCTAGCTGCCACCCATGAAATACAGGGAAATCTGTGACTGTCCTAGAATGAGTCTCTTCGCTCATTCCCATAAAGAGAGGAGAGAATTCCAGGTGGGAAATTCCATTTAGGAATTGTTTCTTAGCTCATGTCACCCCATCAAAATGTTTGTCTAGAAACTGATTCAAAATTCAAAGTTCAGAGCAAATAAGAAACACCACCAGGAAGCCTTCTCAGATTCTCTGCTTAAGAATAAATTCCTGGGGTGCACTCTTGTGGCTTAAGTGACTGAGAAGCTTGTGTGGGGCTCCTGTAAAGCCCAAGGACCCTAGTTCACCACCCAGGGCCAGGGGTAGGATAGGAGGTGAGAACTCAAAATAAATCGCTAACTAAAATTTTTAAATGCTTCTTCCTCTCCTCCCTCCCGCTCTCCTTCCACACTTTAAAAAATAAATAAATTCCTCCCCCACCTACTACACTCCTCTAGAACTCAGCCTGTGCCCCTCTCACAGTTTTGTCATTCATTTGTCTTTACACCACAGTCAGCTCTCCCCTTTCTCTGCCTTCGCCAATGGACAAGGGCTTCCTGAGGGCTGGGGCTTGTACATAGCTGGCACTCAATAAATCTACATGGAATTGAACTGAATGGCCCTAAGGAAATGGATATAACTTGGCAAAGCCTCAGTCTCAAAGAATTACTTAGGGCTTTGTTATGACCCTATAGTCATCAAGATTTCACTGCCTTTTTCCTCACTGCAACCACCAAATTGGTTGCCCACTTTAATTAGAACAGAGGCCAGATGTCTGGCCAGCATAGCTAGAACCGGAAGAGCTAGCAAGCTGGTGGAGTTTCCCAGCTGGGGGCTCAAGAAGCTGGCTTCATGTGGTTGGGTCACCATCCCTTGCATACTTCCTTCCCCCTTGCCTGAGTCCCGTTCCCCCCACCTCCCCACCCCATCCTGAGGGCAGCTGTCCCTTTTATCAGCAAAAGCCCTTTCCTGACAACACATCTGTCCAGCACAATGTTTCACCCAGTCCAGTGATTCGGTTACCCGAGGCATCTGCATCCTCCATCACTGCAAAGGCATGAAACATTTGTGTCTGCAAAGAGCTAGCAAAGACAGACTCTCCCCTTTCAGGAGCCTACCATCCACTAAGTAATGAAATCTAATATTTAAAGGGCGTGACACCCGTTCATACTAGATTTCATTAATCAATGTTTTCATGGAAAGGATAAATCCTTTATGCATGCCTTTTTCCTGATTTTTCCCCCATTTAAAAAATGCAATGATTCTTTTTCTTCCCTGCTATTAGTGCAGAGAGACCCACAACCATGAACCCTTCTTCTTTGCCTCCCAAAACTTACCCTTTCATATTCATTCTGAGGGAATAAAGCTCAGTCAAGAAAAGAGAGGAACAGAGAGGGGGAAAAAAAGGTATCCTAAGTCTTGAGCACATCTCAGTAAATAAAACTTGACAAAATAGAGAATGTCATTGTAATTATAAGCTCATATTTGGCATGTGAGTGACCAATACATTCAGCATCTCAGGAATATTAAACAAGGGATCACAGGTTTCATTTGGCCACTAAGGACCACATAAGTGACACTGAACATGACAAGAATGATACTTCACAGCCACAAACACACACCATTAGGTGAAGCTCAGAAAAATAGGATCTTACTGGTCTCTTTCCTGAAGAAATGGTGACTGAATACATTGATTTTATTTTTTTCACATAGGCTCTTAGAAATCTGCACATGACCTTAAAATTGCAATGAAGACCAGCACTAAAGAACTTAATCACAATTCTGAGGACAGAAAGGGCCTAACAATACCCCAAGACTTCTGAATAAATCAGAGAAACTTTTAAGGATATCCCAACAGCTATGACGGTACCCATACCTTCATGCTGCATGTTCCCCTCAACATACAGATAGTGAGGGCCCAACAAACTGTCAAATGATACCCCATTTTCCCACTGTAATTGTTAAGTAATGCCCCATTTCCCCATTAGCTTCAAATGCTGTTCCCACTGTTGAGTAAATATCCTGGTTCCTGAATGACACTTCTTAACACAAGTATAAGAAAACAACATGCACAAAGATGCCCCTCGCTATATGTGGGAAATTGGAAGCAATCAAAATGATAACAATAGGTAAATGGTTAAGTAAATGATGATACACTACGATGAAACATTATGCAGCCATTAGGAGGATAAAGACCACATAGCAACATGAAAAAATGCAAGTGACACATGCTAAGTGGGAAAGGGACTAGAAATTGTACTGCACTACCGTTACAATGAGATAAAAGCATACTCATAAAAAAGATTGGAATGGAATAAACAAAGATAATAATTGTGTTTGGGATTATGAGTGATTATTTCCCTTTATCTTTACTTCTCAAGCTATCAGTAACACTATGTCTTTTATGGAAAATAAGTAATAATGATAACGGAAAATCCAACAAGTTTTAAGAACTATTATTTTTTAAAGCAGTGTTAATTTTGAAATAAAGAACAGTCATATGCAAAATATTCTAACTATATTAAACCCAAAACTGCTCCCACTGTTAACTCACATCTCAGAGAAAGTTCCATAGGCTTCTCCACTGATTCTAATTTACAGGCTTTTCTGTGTATATTTTCATTCCACCTGAATCATATTTTTTTTAGAAAAATAGAGAAAGCAGCAGCAGCTGAAACTGGAGGCTAGAATGTCAGAGTCTGCTTAACGGAAGATGCTGGTATTCAGTTGGCTGACTTCTACATTGTCAGCCATATGAAGCTGCTCAACAATGGACACTGGAAAGGCCACAGAGGAGAGATACAGGGATGGGAAGAGTGAACCTAACCATTTAAAATAAACTTGAGGTGTGCCCTGGTGGAGTAGCAGTTGGGTCTGCTGCCTCCGGCCAAGTGCAATCCACACACACTCAAAGGAGCCGAGTTTGCATCCCAGGGCCAGACCGAACAACTAAAATAAACTAAATAAAATGCTTCTTATTCCTCTCTCCTCCTTCTTCTACCTTTCACTTCGAATAAAATAAAATAAACTTGAATCTCCTTGACTCTACTTAAAAAGATCCCAAGATACAAAAATAACTTGCAGTCATGGCCTGAGATCTTTTGTACACAGTCTCTGAAGAATTAAGAATGAGAAAAGCATCAGAATGCTGATGGAGACCAATTTTATTTTCTTGTTTCAAATGGTATCTTTCACTGTTCTATTGGATTATACCCACTTCTTGACCAAAATCCATTCCCAAACTATGGTATTCTGGATCCCACAGGAAAAATTAAAGTTTACCTAAAATTTATCTCATGGGTAGCTATTAATAATCTTTAGGCATTAGCTAACAAATACATTTCTAAAGTTATTAAATTCCAAGGAGAACTTGGATAGCCATACGTTTATCTAGCAAGATGTCCCACTCACTTGGTTATACTCTTTATACATTATATTAAATTGTACAATCATATATTTCTGCATCACAGAACCACCTTTTTTA
This sequence comes from Solenodon paradoxus, assembly GCA_004363575.1. NCBI lineage: Eukaryota > Metazoa > Chordata > Mammalia > Eulipotyphla > Solenodontidae > Solenodon > Solenodon paradoxus. Next base: position 161,832 of record RJWH01002563.1, on the reverse strand, counting down.
TAGTTTTAGGTAAATAGAACTTATGTCCCCCCATAAGCTATAAATGTGAATTATTTTTTAAAACAATGACCTCCCTTTAGAATTTGGCTTCTTGCCTTGACAATTTGATGACTCCATCAACCCTGGTGTATTAAATAACCAAATTCAAGCTCATAAGCATAAACTATCTAATATTGGTACATATGTTTACTCCTGAGACTAGTCCTTTAAGTTTTACAGCTACTTCTATATGCAAACTGAGTACAAGACAATATCATATTCAGTTTGGAAGCCAAACCTTATAAAGTGTGAAATCTTTTAACACACCATAGGAGTGCACAAAACAATTATAATAAGCATTACACATATTTTAAAATGTAACTCTTTTGCAGGCCTTCTTCCTCATCTCAGGGCTTCTGGTCTCATTTCTTGGGTCAATACAGCACATTGTTTCAGTCATGTTCTTCCCCTGGGAAACAGAAGGAAGAATTTTGCTCTTCCTTTGAGCACAAGCCCCAAACAACACCTGAATTAAGAGAGCTGGGCAGAGGAGAGTAAGCAGAGAGATCTACCTAGAAAAGTGGTTTCTTTTTTCTTTAATAAGAGGCAAGACAGCCCTCAGACTTTTTGCTTAGCATGAGCAGAGTTTAAGAACACACATTGTTACATCATCTCACAACACACACAAATATACCACCTGCTTGGTAACTTCCCCCTTTAACTCTCGGATTTTTACAAGTCTTTGCCTGAAACAACTTCTTAAATTTACAGTAAAACCAAATGCCACCTCCTGCCTACAGAAACCTCAGCCTGCCCAGGGTCAAGGCAAAAGATTATTGCTGAGAGGAGGCATCAAGTTGAAAGGACACGTGGGAACTCTTTAGTCCAGTGGTGGTCACCAGATCACCTGAGAAGCCCGTGACCCCAGCTCCAGAGACTGATGCAGTAAGATTGGGAGAAAAACACATGAACGATTCTGTCACCAGTGGCCCAAACTCTGCACTTTGAGAAACATCATGGATTCCAATAGCCTCCAAGGCTCAGAGACGTTGCTCAAGATGCATAACCCTTTGGCAGTGGAGTTTGGAACAGTATATGGGTCTGTTAGACTCTTACCATATCCTGCTGCCCCAGGGCGCTAGAGGAAAAGCAATTAGAAGTGGAGGGAGGGGGAGAGCACAACTCTCCCCAGGGCATGCCAAGATGTGCTGTGGAGTCTGGAGCCTGGAGCAGGCACTTGGTGGAGTCGCTAAGGGGTCATAATTCCACCTTTAATGATGCCTATGGCTAACCTTCCCCACAGAAGCCACAGCCACAAAACTCTTTTATGGGCACCTGCATTTGATCCACTATCTAGACAGAAGTGAGCATCTGGGGCTGGTTCAGCAGAATCAGAAAATCCAGTGCCAGCTTCACCAGGTGGCAGCCATGTGTCCAGGAGCAAGTCACTTGCTGTCTCTTAGGCTTCTGTTTACCCATCTGAAAACGGAGCCTATTGCCTACCCTACTTGTTTTTCTTATTTGCTGTGAGAGTCAAATGAGATCATAGGGTGTTCTTTGAAAATGAAAACCTTCTGCAAGCATAAATTGCTATCTAGTATTCTTATATTCCTTACAGGTCTGTGCAAAAGCAGAATGAATGGATCCTCTTTTATGACAAGATTGGATAGGACAGAACTTCTCAAAACTCCCAGAGTTCCTCATATTTTCTAGGAAGTCTACAACCATTCTAACAATGTTGACTCAGTCCCATGATAAGCAGAACAGAAATGAAGCCTTTAGAAGACATTTGGGAGGCGCTTGGACTTGGACCCTGTGGCTCTGTTGACTTCCTACCGCAGAGATACACAGACTTGAGGATGTATCTGGTCCACTTAGTCCTAGTCAGAGCCAGCCGTCTTCATGTATCTGGGGTCCTTGGATGGCTCTTGTCCCAGCTATCTGAGCACAAGATGCTGAAGGCACTTCCTCTGCCTCCTGTACCAATCCCAGCAAATACATTCCACACAGGAGTCCAAATAATCAATTTTCTGCCTGCCTTTGCATCCTGAAAATGAGGCAAATGTTTTAGACCTCTGTTTTTTATTCCAGATGGAATCTGTTTGTAAAAAGCCACAGCTCCCTTTAGGGGGCATTAAGAGGTGGAGGAAGGTGAAGGGTGGGGCTTCTGGGAAGGTTTTGGGGCCTAACTTCCTCTTCAAGCAGCACAGCTGCAATTCTACCTAATTGGGCTTCCACAGAAAACTTCAGTTTGATTTTTTTTTTAGGCATAAAGCTAGTTATCTTATCCAGTTCCCTGGTTCATAGTTGAGGAAAGTATATTGGAGAAAGATTACCTGATTTTCCAACTTCCGCACTTAGTTACTTGCTCCAGTAGGAAACAGATGAGAAATTGTGCTTCCGAGCAGAGGGCTTATAGCCAGGATTCCTGGCGTCCCTGGGAGGTACTTCTCCTATCCTAGGCATATACCTGGCAGCTCTTTGCAATGAGCACCTCCGGCCCCACCCATCGTTGTCTCCCTAGGGGCAGTCCAGTTAACACCAGGGGTGGCATCCCAGGGTTTCTTGCTTTCTCAACTAGTTGGGTCAGCCCTCTAGTTTCTGGATAGTTCTACCTTTACAGAATCAGCTCTACTCTAGGAGTTCTTTCAAAGGGCAGTTCTGAAAATGACTGTGAAGTGACTCCAGGGAAGCAAGTCCATGTAAGGCACCCTGGATGTCACATTTAGTTGCCCCCTCAGGGCCACAGCCTACTGACTCTCCTTCACTCCATATCTGCAGGTCTCCAAAGCTGTCCCCCCAACAGGGGGTAGGGAGAAAGTTTTTGCTCTTTCTGGAAAATATTCAAACTCATAGTTGAGGGTTTAGAAAATCTTCAGGTTGTTTTTCATTAGCTCCAACTACAAGTCCCAGAAACATAAATGTAGACCAAATTCCAAGGTTTCTAAACACATGATACTGATTCTGTCAGAGATGACACTGGGTAACACCTTAAACAATGTCTTGGCCATATGCATGGAAGGGAGTGTTTGGATATAGAATACTTTCAGAAATTTCTTCTTCCTTTACTATGGCCAATCCCTTTGGTCTACTCTGCCCTCACCTCATTCCCCCCGATCACAGGAGAAATAGACAAGAGAAGATTAAAGGATATGAAGCTTAGACTTTTTCCATGGAGAAAATGACATATGTTTAACACCTGATGGAAAGTCTCCAGTTGTCACTGACATCAGGGACTTCCCTGTTGTTAACCGAACAACAGGGTCCAAATCCAAATGTATCCAAGTGTCCTCAAGTCTTCCTTTCTGTTCTGATGACCATAGGTCTGTATCAACACTGTGTAAAATGACTATAAATTTCCTAGAAATTATGAAAAATTCAAACCCAAGGACTTGAGTTACAAAGAAGGGGAGATTGGCACAAACATTGAATAGAATAGTCTTCATCCTACAAAGCATGATATCATAACAGACATCAGGTGTTAATGGGCATTGTACTTTTTTAAGGGGTCCCTGAATCAGGATTCCTTGTGGGAAATGGCTAATTCTAGGTCTGTGTCAAAAAAATACAATGTGATCATGGATTATCTTAATCTAGAAAGTAAGGAAATTTGCAAAGATAAACAGGAACAAAACAGAAGGATATAAGGGGGAGGAAGGGTCAGAGGAGAAGAAAAATGCCGGGAGGAAAGGGGTAAGAGATGGGGAGGGGAGGGAAGGAAAAGGTTACAAAGAAACTTCTGATGCAGATTGGGGAAAGTAAATTTTATGTAGAGTATATAGTATATAATAGTATTATAGCTATGCTACATTTTTTGAGCATAGTGCTAGTATAGTAGTTATGTAGGAAAATGTCCTTGTTCCTAGAAAATACAGTCTGCTGTGTGTATTTAGGCAGATATGGAGGAGGTAGAGATTGAGAAAGAAGAAAAAGGTAAAGCAAATGTGGCAAAATGTTAATTTTAATTATAATAGCCTTTCAACTTTTCCTTAGGTTTAAAGTTGTTTCCACATAAATACTTGGGGTGAGGGAAAAGGTCTTAGGCAGAGGCAAATTTATAGTGAACTGGGTGGAGATCAAGTGTCTAGACCTCCCACTATCTGGGGGTCCTTCCAAAACCTTAGTAGGTTAATGAGGGTCACCAATTTAAAGAGTAGGTAGGATGAGTTACTACACCAGAAAACTAGAGACACCCTGAAAGCTTACAGCTCATATGTTTAGGAAAATTAATAGTGGTCCCAAATTTGTCAACAAACTTAAAATTTATATTATGTTACCAACAACAAAGAGCAAAGTTGACATTTGCTTAATTTCAATAATAAAAGACAAATTTTTATCAACCATGTTAGACAGAGATTAAATAATCTTTCTATTTTCTCTCTAGAAAACATTCACACAGTACTGTCATATGAAGAGATGAATAAAGAATATGTAGTCATAAACATAGAAAGAAAAAAATCACAGGCAGGCCCTGGTAGAGTGGTTAAGTCAATTGCCTCCAAAGAAACCTAAGCCACACAGCCCTGGGTACGAGTTCCAGGTCTGGTGGCAAACAACCAATGCTAACAACTAAATAAAAATAATAAAGATGCTTCTTCCTCTCTCTCCCTGACTTGTCTGCCTACTCACCTTTCACTCCTGCCTGTGCCCTTCCTCCAGAAAAGAAAAGAAAAAAATCATAGAAGTATGTCAAGTAATTAATGAAATAAAATATTGTTAGTTTTCCATTTTTTGTTATTTTTTGCAGTATTTATCACCATTTTAAATACAAAAATTATTTTCTTTGTATGTAAGAATTCACTTTCCTAGACTCCCTCCTTCAAATAGGGATGTATTGCTTCCCAAACAAGTTTGTCACACAAACACATACATATATACACGTGTTCAGATATATACAGCTTTTTTGTGTGTGTTTAGGGTTCTACAGAACACAGGAACATATTTGGAAACAATGCCCCAGAGCAAAGAAGTTTCTTTTTTTCCACATCTACCACAGTAATGCACTGTAGCATTTGACCTCTAGGAAGACATTTATTTGAACAGCTTTTTTAAAATAAATAAACCATATTTCTCATTAATGATTGTCTTTACATACATTCTGCTTTATACAGCCACATTCATTCACCCAGTGAAACTTCAAACAGCAGTTTCAGGGAGGCGGGGCAGGTAATAAGGGTTTGCCCCAGGTCCCACTTTGCAAACATCCACCCCCCATCACTCTGTTTGCTACTTCAGCGATACCATGTGAGTAAACTGAGGCATGGGGGAGGGGCATACCTTTTCTTAGCACAACGAGGTCTATATAGATGCCGGGCTTCCATCTGGTAGATGACTGAAGAGTCTATAAGTTGTTTTAACAGGTTCAGTTTCTATGGTGTGTATGTCCTTTGATAGCTTGTGCCCAGCACAAGAGGGGCTCCCTAAAAGAAAGACAGAAGACTGGAGTTTATGGAGGGGAGAGAAGTTGGAGATAGAAGAGTCCAACCATTTTCCCCCTCCCCAAAATGGAAATGGCTTGTCCTTGCCCCAGTGGAAAAGGAGTTAATTTGACACCCTGTAGCAGTTGTCAAAGAGGCAGCCCTAAACACAGAAGAAAACTTCCAGGGAGAAAGGCAGCCTTCCCCAGGCGACTTATCCTCACCATCATCAGCAGCCCAGACAAAGCCTTTGCCCCAGGAAGAACAGGGAAGGTCAGAATCCTATCATGGTGCTCACATTGTACTAAATTCGCCTGATGTAATATGGGATTCTGGAAGCAAAAACGGGGAACCCTCTCGGAAAAACTTCAGAACTAATGCTCTAAAGCAGAACCTAGTAATAACAACAACATAATAATACGGCAAAATAATTGTTATTTAGTCAACATGTTCTCAATCACATTAGTTACCTTCCATAAATTATCTCATTTGCTAGAACAAACTCACAAACACTTCCTTAGGAGATTTCCATCAACTATTTCAGTAAAGGGTACAAATTTTTGCTCTGTTTTGGCTCATCTTAGCAAGTAAAGGAAACTGACCCTACGATTGGGAATCACCCCCACTTCCCCACCCCTCACTCATTGCAATGCTGCCTTTAAATATTTAAAGGACAGTGATGCCTCAACAGAACAAAAGGGAGGTGGGAAGGAAGGCAGGGCAAGAGTAGTGATGGTGAACACACGGGCGGGTGTGATGGTCACTCTCAGATACTAATCATGACTCCTAAGTAAGAAATAATTGTACAGGTGATAAACTAGTACATTTTCCTCTTAATATTTTGGCAATACTGACATTTATACAATTGAAATACAAGTTTATTCTTCACTTCATCTCTTCCAATAACTGTTAACAGCTCAGTAAAAGTCCTTCTAGATTTTCACATGTATGCATGAAAGCAATATTAACCTAGACATGTTCAGGAGTCGCTGTCTCCAAGATCATGGTAAGAGAAAAATCACTAGAGAACACTTCTAAAAGAGACAGAAAAGATCAGAAACCAGTGCTACCATTTCATCCCTAATCATGACTCCGAGGGGCCCATCTCAGATCAGATTCCCTGGAAACAGACTCTGTGACAGAGATTTGGGTGTAAGCAAACTGGGGGGTTCTCTTGGGAACAATACCTATAAGAGAGAGTTGGGAGAGAGCAGAACTGGACAGGTGGAGGAGTTGAATGGACTATAGTACAGTTGTAATAAAGGTTTCTGTCAATCCTGTAGGGAACTCAGGCATTGAGACACCCTTCTATATTATTCCAAGTTAAAGCGAGGGAGCCATACTTTCCTATTCCCAAGTCAACTAGGAATTGGTTGCAGGGTGTCCCCAGGGAGAGAGAATAAGATTGGACAAGACATCTTCCTTCTTCCAGGGCTCCTTCCAGAGAGTACACCTGTAAATCAGCAACAGCCAACACTCTCTTGGTCTCAAAGAGGAGAGCGGGACAGCCCACCCTGGCACATACTACAAGACCCTCAGATGTTCCAAAACATTCTCTCAGAAAATATCATCTCGTCTAGAAAAGATGAAGATTAAATGGAAGGAAAAGCAAAAAACAAAACCTTTGTTGAGCACACAGATAAGGGAATGTCACCGCCCAAATGTTGACATAGCTCCTGGATCTGAAATGCCAAGGTTCATAACTAAGGTTCCCACAATTTCCAAGAAAATTGCACTGCACCATGCCCAGACATGGACACACAACAGCCCTCAACTATAGTTACCAATAAGAAATGGCCAGGATGCTATTTCCCTTCCCTTTGGCCCAGAACACTGATTTCCACTGGAAAGGTTTCACCTGTGTGTTGGCAAAAGAACTATATATTTAACTGTCAAACAATAAAAGCAATTCTAGAATGGGGGGGATAGTGCAATGCAAAGCTTTTTGGAAATCTTGCTGCTACACTGGAAACAAGTCTACAGGGCACACCCACAGCCCTGTCCCATCCAGGAGTCCTTCCACATACCCAGGGCTCCTGACAGGTCTGCTCACTGCCCTCGATTTTCTTTCCTTCTAAACTCAACAAGGGCAAACCTCTTGCAGACAGGCCCAGTTCTAACACAAAGCTGGGGCTCCAGGCATCTGAACAGTGTTTTGAGTTCAACTACCTTAAACATTGCTATTTGCTGGGTGATACTATATCCAAAGTGTCATATGGGTGGAATTTTCCTGCAAAGTCATAACGAATAACAGCTGACCCTTCGCAAACAAGGCCTAGGACAGCAGGCTCTCCTTTCCAGCCAAAGTTCCTTCAGGTAAGGTTTCTGTTCAGCAAGAAATGTCAAAATTCTCCTGATTTGTCTCAAAATAACACAACCGTTATCAGTACCACTGGTGAAAATGGCCACTAAAAGCACCTCTGGGTCTCAGGCTTCCAGTCCATAAAATGGCAAGTTGCCTGCCTGCAGTGAACATTGAACAGTAAGTCAGAGAACAGACAGCAGCCGTTTCAACTCTAGGGAAGACAGAGTCTATGAATAAAAGGTAGAGTGAACTGATCGACCTGATAGCGTGAGCTTGTCCATTAGTTCTGGAACATGAGAGGAGACTTTTATTATGATGGTGTACCTACCGCAGAACAAGTCACTGTATGCTCTAATTTAAAGCCTTTTACCCAAGTTCATGTAATTACAAGTCTTTTTTTCAGATTCTAGAAAGATAAAGGTTGATTTGTGAATTCCTCTTCAAACAATTTTTTTCTCTACTTTTTTAGAAAGATTAGCAAAAGTGTGTGGCCAGCTATCCTCTTACAATGATTTCCAGGGCAATACTAGAGAAAAATAGCAACTAAAGTGTGCTAGACCCCCTATACTGATCCCTTTTACAGGAATCTGCCATTGAAAGGTAATGCAAAGAGACGTTGCTAATACATGCAGAGCACCAACTTGGGCCAGAAACCATTTGAAGCTGTTTACATTCTCATGTATTCCTCAAATAACCCCAATTTACAGATACGGAAACATAGACAGTGACAAGTTAAACCTGTAGTCAATCTCAGCAGTGATTCAGAAAGCAAGCATCTGACACAGGCATCTGTGCACATTCTGAAGCCACCCTCCCTCCAAAATGGGAGCATCTTGCATGGAATGTGAATGTTTTTGCTTTCATTCCTTTATTGTCTTTATTTTCCAACTTCTCTTTGAGACAGGCAGTTAGGGCTACTGATAATGTGAAGACAATAGACATATGTAACTCAACTGAGTCACAAAACTAATGAGTGATTGGACATGGGATGGAATCCAATATATAGCATAGATCCCTACAATTCAACCAAGCAGACAAAACCCACAGGCTAAGCCCTAAGACATATTGCAGCGCTCCTTCTAATTCATCATGGGCTAGGCACTAAATCCATCTGATCCTCTTTTCAGGAGCATGCATCAATACATTTCAAGGACACAACAATTATAAGTGTTTTCATTATCCTTAATCATTTCCACAACATTTCTAATGATCATCTCCTTTAGTCCTCCTAACAGCACTATGAAGTAAGTTCTGTAGTACGCATTGGAGATGAAAACACTGAGTCTCACAGAAGTTGTAACTAATCTAGTCCCATAACTAACTCATGATGTTTGGTCCCACATTCTCTACTATGCTCTTTCCATTTTGCTCTCACTAAATTTCCAGAAGTCAAGGTCAAAGGGAAGACTTGGGATCTCTGAACCTGCCATGCAACCAGAGACTGTTCATCCCTAGCATCTCAATGTATCATTACAGAAAACAAGATACAAGAGAATGCTGGTTTCCATTGTTTAATTAAGCAAGATAGTCCCCTGTACATTGCAACTGCTAATCAGTCTTGATGACTCACAAAAGGATATTGCCTTCCAAATCTTCAATCTGTCCTGCCTGACGTCCAGTCCAATGGTTAAAACTCTGCGGAACCTCAAGATGCCAGTGATCAACTGTACATGAATTAAATATGTTCTGATCAAAAGACTGACCTATCTTAATATAGTATCTTTATTTATTTGAATTTTTTATTGAAACACCACTACCCACTAAAATCTAATGGTTCTTTATTTTATTAGGTCATTGATTCTTCCCAGCAACCCTCAAAGGTAGATATTATTGTTATCTCCATCTTACAGATACAAGGAAACTGGGACACAGAGGGGTTAAGTGACCTGCTAGTCAGTGTCAGAGCAGCGATGCAGGACTCTGTCTTCAGTTGTAGACCCTGGAATGCTCAGAACTTCTTCAGTAGCAGTTCTCCACAATTTGACTTGACGGTTTGAGGACAGGAGTGTTTTTCTGTGTTTCACTATCTGTCTAGCAACACAGTTTATCACTATATTTTATCACTGCAATTTCATTCTTTTGGCTCATAGGGAGATCCTTTCCCAACTCAATCAAAATAGAAGTTATGAATAGATAAACAGATAATATTGAGAATCTACAATTTCAATTTTAGAGTCAAAGTAAACTTCAAAAGAACACATGACCTAATCTTGGGCTCAGGTAGGTAACACACGGCACCTGCTTTACTAGAAGGGTCTAAGAGGCTTACAAGGTCTCATGGTGATATGAACAGAAATAGAGCCTCTGATTTCTATTAAAAACACTCATTCCTCTCTACCATGGTGCCAAATATGCATCTCTGAATTTGCCCTATCTGTTGTCTCCCACAGTGGTGTGATGTGAAAGAAATACACACACCTCTCAATAGACAGCATGCTACACAGGCCCTTCCTCCCGGTGCCCTTTGAAGATTCTGGGATCTGCTCCCTTATAGACTCCCAGCTGCTGAAGTCTGTAGGCTCATATCAAGAGCTCTGGGGATCTACATCTACTTCTGGGAATCTGTTTCTCTTTGGAATCTGCAGCTAGGAAAGAGCTCCCTGCTTTAGAATTCCAGGTGTGATCACAGAAGTGTGTCTCTGCTAACACACACTCCATTTCTGCCAATAGCACCCACACAGGACTGTGACCACACCAAGGACAACAGGAAGGTTCAAGTCTCTACTCTGTTCCAACAAGCTCTTTTGGGTCTCTGGGACTGCCTTTTATTCCAGGTAAAACAAAAGGTTTGACTTAGAATCTTGCTACTCCAAGTGCGGTCCAACCACAAATACCTCAAGATATGAAAAGGGAGTTTTGTAAAAGTGCCATCATCCAGCCTCATCACACTACCGCTGCATTCAAATTTACACTTTTAACAAAATCTCCAGGTGATTTACATGAACATTAAGGTTTGAGAAACACCAGCTAAGATCATCTCCGGGTCCTTCCCAAGATCTTATTTCTATGTTCTCAAAGGGTGATTCATGTTTTAATTCCCAGACCTTGGGTTGAGATGCTTCAAGGAACTGGGGGAATTTGAGCTTCTAATCAGGAGTGGTCAGAAACTGGAGTCATGGAAGGCATCTGCGAAACCCAAAGCCATTGGATAGGCAACACTGGGATGAAGGAGCGGGAGGAGGAGACTGGTTCATTTTTTCCATAGGCACATTGTGTGTACCAGTTGAGGTCTTTAATGTAAACCCTCCTGTACTGCGACCTAAACAGTGAGCTTAATTATGGGCTCACTTACTCTCTTCAGATGCAGGGCTTGGGGTCAGCCTTCCACAGGGTCCTGCAGGAGGTCTTGTTTCTGAGTCAGGGGGGCCTCTGGTTAACCAGAGCAGACCCAGCTCTGAGGGGCAAAGTTGACATACCAGCATAATTACACGTAGGTTGACCATGTTTATTGCAACTCTGTTGTTCTAGAATTTCAAACAAAAGCTGAACCCTAGGAAAACACACCACTAAAGAGAAGCAGATTGTCCCAAGTGATTTATTGAAGAACAAAAGTCAGGGGAAGCAAGGGAAGAGAATTATCAGAGACTCACACATACTTCCCTTTCCCCTGCCTGGTCTAAGAAGAACTAGCAGTGACCACCACTTTCCCACCCTCCCCAACGGAAAGATCTCAAAACACTGACATTTTGCTTTTTCTGAGGCATGTTTTTCTTGTGGCTGCATCAAATCCCGTAAACCCATTTAGACTCATCAGAAGAAAGCAGACTAGCACTTTCAGGCAAGAGCTCACTTCTCCCTGTAACTCACTTCAATCTCCACAGACTCTCCCCCACATGACACGCACCTACATCTCAAACAGATGTATTTCAAATGAAAGTCAACCTGGCTGGAATTTGGTTTCAGAGAAGACAGAACAGGTCAGGCACGTCTTCAGGAGGTAATTAGCAGGAAGGCTTTGAGTGAGTGCCAGGACTGTGTGGCCTCCACTCTGTCCCATGCACATACTTAGCTGTGATGGCCAGCAGTGGCATTTTCACTGCATAGTCCAAAGCCTGCAACGGTCCAGCAACATGGGAGAAGAGCAAGCTAGAGATACGCATAGAGGTCAGTACCTCCTGCCCCCAAATTAAAACCCTTATCCACACAATATAGTTTTCCTCAACAGAGCAAGGTCGTAGAGATCTCAGAATGTTTGTTTGTTATTGCCAGCCTGTTATGAATAAATTGCCCCTGTGTGACTATTTGGAGAAAGGGTTATTAGGGAGGTCACTAAGGTTACATGAGGTTGTAAGGATGGGGCCCTAATCCAGTAGTTGTTGGTATCCTTATAAGAAGAATAAGAGATACCCGAGATATCTTTTTTCCCAAGTACACAGAGACAAGAATACTTGTGAGGATACAGAGAGAAGGCAACTGTCTATAAACCAGGAAGACAGCCCTCTCCTGGGACCAACCTTCATGGTACCTTAATCTTGGACTTTCAGCCTCCAGAACTGTGAGTACATTAATTTCTGTTGTTTAAACTCTTCAATCTGTGGTATCTTGTTATGGCATCCTTCATAGACTAAAATACACTTCCATTCCTACCCCAAGACATACATGCACATACACACATGCACACACACACACACATGCGTGCACACACACACACAGTTACAAAGACGGCTCCTTGTTCAAGAATATTTATCAAGCACCTACCACATGCCTGGCGAAAAAAAATAGTAGATGCACTTCCTGTCCTCAAAGATCTTATGATACCTTCAGAGAGACAAGACCAACCAAAAAAAAAAAATTGGAACAATACAAGAGGGGATTTGGCCAAAGCTCTGAACAAAGCTTCTTAGGTGGAACAGAGAAGTTCATAGATCATTATGTAACAGGTTCACAAAGGAGGAAACAAAAAGAGAATTATTCACTATAAAAGTACATGGTAGTTACTGGAAGTTTGCTTGTTTGCTTTAAATTAAATTTTGCTTAGAAAACTCCAAACCTTTATCTTTTCCAAACAAGAAGGAATGAGTTTCCTTGCCAAAGCACAAGGGTAGGGTCTTGAAATTCTTAAGCTCTTACTTCCACATCCCAGCAAGCAGGTCGTTTGCTCTGTCTCATTGCCTGGGGCTCAGAAGGGGTGACATGGTCGGGGCCAGATGATGCCACACAGATGAAGAAATAGCAAGTGATTGGGCTAATTAGCCTATTTACACATACTCATAAAATTGTGAAATAACCTTTTGCAAAACTATAAATGTTGCTAGTGTTCAAAAGTCAGAAAAAGAACACCAAATCAGAATAGGCTTCAGGTCCCTATCAGAGGTTCACAGAGGCAAAGTTTGCTGAATGGAAAATTCCACTGTTGGTCAATTAGAAACAATATGGCTTAGATCCCTCTCCAATCATGTAGTCTCTAATGATCCCACTTGAAATCTTTAAGCCTGAGCAAAGGACTGGGTCTGAATTCAGGAGCCCTAAGCTAGAATACAGAGATCTATCACAAAACACGCCTCCAACAGAATGGACATTTAGGATTATTTAGGGAAAGATCAAGAGTGGGATTATTAAGATGTTCACTAGAGATATATGTAACAACTTGACTTGGGCCAGATATATCATAGCCCAGACAAAGAAGGGAGGCCTGGAACAGAAGAAAAGCAATAAAAAGTCTTATGGAAATTTATCAAATAATCTATAAAGATAGTAGCCCCTATTTTGATTCTGTGGTTCCAGAAGCCCATCTTCCTGCGTGAGAAGTGGACTCATGACCAAGATTGAGCTGATCAGGTTCCCCATCCCTCTCACTGGTCCAGGAACTAGCATGGAACTGAGCAGGGAAATTAGGATCCATGCCTAAAATGAAAAGAATCATTTACTGCTCTGAACACATGAACCAATAAACATCCTGTGCTTTTCTTCATGAGATGGTCCCAATGGTGATCTGTTACTTACAAGCAGAGAACTAACACAGGAAGCATGGCGAGCCGTCACCAGTTCCCTCTGGTTTGTATCAGAAACCCTGCTCTGTGGCTAGGCCCTTAAGGGCATTCTAAGGGACAGAGCACTTTGTGAGCAGGGTGATGAGAAGGAGGGAGGGCATGGGCAGGGTATGGATTCCTACTGGTGGTGAAAATGGCATTGTCTAAACTGTCATGGGAAAACAGCTATGGGGAATGTACTGTGTGCCTCCCACCAAGCTGATCTGGAGGTCTATGAAAAACACCAAAGATACTAGTTCTTTCCATGAGCCACTCCACCAGGGAGTTGCCATATCTCTTCCAGCCACCTGCCCTCTAGCCGAGCTGGCAAGAGAAGCCACAACCCACAACCCTTCAGCACCTCCATCACACACTAAAAGTAGTTCAGTGTAGCAGTAAAGAGCATGAGGCCTGCATCAGGGAAAACTTTATTTCAATCTCACTCTTTACCCATCTGTGGGACCTTAGTTAAATAACAAAATCCCTTGAACTTCTGTTTACTCCACTGTATAATGGGGATAACAGAATCTATGGATAGTTGTGAGGGTTAAATGTGATAATCATTGCTGTGGCCATCATTTTTAGGAAATACTCTGAAAACCGTGCTCTGTGAAATAAGTCAGATCTGACCTTGAAAAATCAAAATGGGCATCCTCTCTGGGAAATAGCTAGCAACTCCTTCTGACCCAGAGTAGCAAATTCTAGGTTTGGGCCTATTTCTGGCCTATATATTCTTTCTCATTTATTTTTTGATTTATGAAAATGCATCCATCATTTTCTAAGGAAAGCCTCCAGACACCTGAACAAAAATGATAAAAATGCACAACGAAAACAAATAAAACATTCAGTGTAGCTAACAAGTCAGGCATTTGGCCCCAGTGGGGTAGATAAATAGAGAGCTAGGCTCAGCTCAGGGACTCAAAGGTCAATAAGCTGACCTTTGCTGAAGGAATGAAATAAAGGAGATTCTGAAACTTCAACTAGCAGGCTACCTCAAATCTACCAATAGTCCAAGAGCAAATTTTCTCCAAGAAGCTAGTCCAGAAAACAGGCAATGTCCCTTCCCTGCTTGTTCACTGGGGGTACTTCCAGAGAGTCAGCAGACTTCTGAGGTTATATCAAGTACCCATTTTACCTATAATTCTCATTCCAGTGAGGAAAGGGTCATCTTGGGGAAGGATAGCCAGTTATGAGAACTGGGACTCTCTAAGGAACGTGTCAAAGTCACAGCTCTATCCACCTCTCCTTAGTTCAGAAAATTTTCTTGGGATCCAACATTTCTAGCTTCCAGTAGAGATACTGATTTTTGCTCCAGGCTAAGAACACATGAGAAGACAAGTGAAATGGAAACCCTGGAGAAGCAGTGGGGTGGAATGAGATGGAGAAAGTGTCCTTGCCGATAGAACACCAGTGTCTTCACATAACCCAAGTTGGACTTCTAATGGGTTCCCAGATCCCCCAACAGTTTCACATTGAACAGACTCTGCAAGCTGCCTTCCTGCCCACAGCCTTGGGGTTGTTCTCAGTTACGGGTTGTCTGACCATTTCTGACTGAACAAGAGACTGATTCATAGGATGCCAGGAGGCCAATGAGGTGGTTTAATGTGAAAACTGTGCTCAAGGGGGCTGTCCAATTCTGGATAGCACCTAGGAGAGCCATCAGATCGTCACTTGGGACACCTGACTCTGAGTCATGGGGAGTCACCAGTCAGTAATGGCAGATGCAGCGGAACAAAAAGAATAACTAAATCACTCCAACTATCTGTGGGGCAGAAGCCCCATTAATAGCAACATTGCTAATGGAGCTACTGTTAACAGCAAACATATAGAATCTTCACAAGGACCCTATGTAGTGAGCGCTATTATTATCATCATTTTGCAGACATGGAAACAGGCTAGGGAGGTGACACAGCTGGCCAACAGCAAGATTTGGAACTTGAACCTGGGCAGACTGATTATGGAACAAGTGATTTCATTTACATGATTCACTAGATTCATTCGACACATTCCTATTAAATCCCATGTGGCCATGAATGATGTTCTGGTTCTCGGGGAAACTTGCTCTGTGACCGCTCAGATGGTTTTCTATTCCCCCTCATCTCTCTTGTGTGTCCTTCCAACAATGTTCCATCATCTAAAGTGATGGAAATATGTTGTAGTTCTTTAAACTGGAAGCTTCTAACTACTACAGAGACACAGTTTTAAAAAATAAAAATGGCTTGTGGGGACAGCAAAGAATGACAGCTCCTCAAAGGAGGTTAAATGACCCTCGTTTGCCCCTGAACCTCAAAGAAGAAAATACAAGCCAAAGAATCAGCACAGACAGTTGGTGCTGGCAAAGTCTTAAAAGTAACCTTATTATTCTCCTTCTTCTGGTCATCATAAAGAAAATGCCCTGAAATCATTTAAAGTCCTTGGTCTAGACTAGGGGTCAGCCTACTGTGACTCATGGACCAAAATCTGGTCTGCCACCTGTTTTTGTATGTAAAGTTTTGTTGGAACGCAGCCATGCTCACTTATGTACATATTGTCTATGGCTGTTTTCTCCCAACAACTGCAGAGTTGAGTAGCTGTGATAGAGACCATATGGCCCACAAAACCTAAAAGATAAGTTATCTTTTGCCAGAAAAAGTTTGCCAACCCCTGGTCTAGAGAAAGCAAGGAGGATACCCCATCACAATTAGAGACTTCGCTCAGCAGAATAGGTTTGCCTCTCGCACCCCATCAAGAAACCCATGCCAGGGACTCAAACCACGAAAATTATGCACCATGAATATTAATGTGGATCAGACAAATCAGCAAATATGTAGTAAGCATGACTATAGATCAGTGCCTGGGACTTTCATGAAGCTGCTCTGGGGCTGGTGTGGACAGGTGCCTGGGGAGGGGTCCAGTAACAGGGTAGGGAGAGGGTCAAGCAGGTGGGACTCCTGGCTTCTCATTCCACCAGAGCATTTCTGTTTATCTTTTAAGTGTTAGTTTCTACTTGGGACTGCATTTGAATAAAGGACTCTGTTGATTTCTTTCAAAACCTCATCAAGTACTTCTTCAGCTCCTACACTATACCCTGAATTAAGGTGAGTCCTAGGGAGGAGGAGGCAGAGGAAGGAGAAGCTGTGCCCCCTGCCCTCCCACAGCTTAGCACACAGTGAGAACACACAAGGAACAGAGACAACATCATGGAAAATTGAAGTCAGACAATGCAGAGCAGAAGTTCCTTTGAAGTCCAGACTATGGAGAAAATCAGATTTGAAATGAAGCCTGAAAGGATGAGAAGAATTTGCAAGTATAAGAGGGAGGAGGAAAGGATATTCAGGACTGGAAGAAGGAAGGGAGCACTGTGGATGAATAGTCCCCTCAGTCACCATGGGCAGACCTGAGACTCTACTAACCAGCTCTCTAGAGGAGCGAAGAACACTGTTAGCCATCACATAGGAACCCAGGGAGCTGCAAAGGAGTACTGTAAAAGGAAAACACTCTAACTGACTCCAAGGTGGTTCCAGGTAGACATGCCACAGTTGGGGAGAAAGGCTTTCAGTCAGGAATAAAGGAAGGAAACAATAGAACTTTCCAACAGCTCAAGCAAGACCATGCAAAGATTCAGCAAGCTATTTTTCCAGAAAATGAATGGACTTCCCTACTGATCCTGAGACCTTGAAAATGAGGCCACACAGATGGGCAATCACAAGAGGCTGGAGTCAGACACCAGCATCCAACCTCCGTGGTCAAGTCTCTGGAGATGTTGAATCAGAATCTCCCTTTTGGTGGGAAAGGGGACTAGCAGCTCAGGCACTAAGTCAGCAGCTGGGCTGTTGACCATGTAAAGCCCAAGGATACAAGTTCATAACCCAGGGCCAGAGGAACAACCAAAATAAATACAAAGTGCAGCCTCTGATTATAAAAAAAACACACACAAACAAACCTTCCTCCTCTCCCTTCCTCTCTTAAAACAAAAAATGTCCCTCCCTTTAATTATCTGGAAGCTCTAGTGACTGCCTTGCTTCTTACTGGGGTTCCTGAGGGAATCTATAGGAACAATTTACTGAAAAAGAAAGTTTTATAAAATATTGGGTATTATTAATATCTTGACAATTCACTCAAGATGGCTTTGCAAATGGCCTGTCCTTATCCTTCTCTTCACCCTCAGAAGATGCTAACAATGTGAATGGGAGATCTAATAAAACGACTGTCCCCTGGAGTAAAATTCATTCCTTGGGAGCTCTGCAGTAAGGCTTTTCTCCCCAGCAGGACTGACACCCTGCTGGGTACCAGACACTGGTGCTTTGGAGGCTCCAGGACAGACAGCCTTAGTTTACTTCTCCTCCCACATTTACTCTGCGCCGCTCCCATCCTCACGCTCCCATCTGTGAACTAGGAACAACACGGTACCTATTAACGGGGCTTTGGGTGGAGTTTGCATTTACTTTTTGTTAAGACTATGAAATATTTTAAAAGTTGAAAGTCTAGGTAATCATATATAACCCACCAACAGCTTAAAAGGTAAAATGTTACCATTAACATCCCTCTCACTGCCCACCCCTCTGCCCATTCCTCATCTCTTATTGGATAACCATCTCCTTTATTTTAATATTGATCAAGAGTTGATAAATGTTTTCTTCAAAGAGCTGGGCAGTGTTTTCATCCTTGTGCCCTCTATAGTTCCTGTCACAAGTACACAACCACTCACAAAGGAGCACAAAGGCCACAGACAAGACATAAAGGAATGACTGTGGTGTTGTTTAATAATTTTACTTACAGACACTGAAATTTGAATTTCATTTAAATTTCAGGTGTCATGAAATACTGTTCTTTTTTTTCATTTTTTAATCAGCTCTCTTTTCTTACATGTGCCTTTTCCCAGCTTTATTGAGATATAACTGATACATAACTTTTATGAACTATTTAAAATTATAAAAAGCATTCTTTGCTCACAGGCCACACAAAACAGGTGACAGGCTAAAACTAGTCAGTGAGTATAGTTCACCAACTGCTAACATATATCATCTATGCATATTATTAATTGCCACTCCCGTGTGTATGCCCATATACTGGCATATCTTAAATTTTAATATAAATAATAAGTATGCTCTCTTCGAATAATTGATTGCTCCTACGCTTTTAAGAGGAAAGAAGGCAGATAAGCAGGCAGTAAGGCAGAGGAGAGGAGAAGGAAGCATTTTTATATATTTAATTGCTCATTTTGATTGTTAGTCTTAGTCCTTGGTCACTAACCCAGGTCCTTGGCCTTAGCATGAACTAGGCAGCAGCCACAGACTTAACACCTGAGCCACCAGGGCATGCCCATGATCACTCCTATTTTAACCTTATGTTTGCTAAGACTTACCCGAGTTGTTACATGTAACTAATTTATTCATTTTAACTACTGCACAGGATTTCACTCTATGGATTTAACATAACTGTGTATCTTAAAAGACATTCCATTTATCCTATCGTTTTCCTATTACATACAACACTGCAGAAAGCACCCTCACATACATCTCATGCACAAGCAGCAGGCTTCTCAGGAGTGGTCCTCCACATCAAACTGCCTGGTCACGGGTGTTTGTTGATCACATAAAACCAGAGATGTAAAGAACGAGGCATTTGGTGTCTAATCACTGGTAGCCCATGTTCTCGGGATCCCACTTAGGTAACAGGCAGAGGACTTACTAATTTGAAAGGGTTGGATTTTTTTAAGTATTTACAAAAAACATTTAAACATAATTTAAAACGACACTCGTGGGCACAATATGTGGGATGAAATGGTCAATTGGTTCAGTTATCAGGCTCTTTGTAAATCAGTGTAGGCTTTGACGTTGGGAGGGATGGAAGGAAAATGGATGCTTGTGATGAAGGGCATGACACCGTAGGCTCAGAGTCAGGAGGGAGCACAGCATATGCTGGGGAAACGCAGGAGGCTGACCTGGCTGCTGCAGGAGCTGTGTTGGAAAGGAGAAAAAGAGAACTGTTGCAAAGTGCCTCTGGTGAGCTTTGAATGGCAGGCAGAGGATATAGCACTTGACTTGCTGGCTGATGAGAGTTCCAGAAAGGCCAGGCCCTCTGAGCAGGGCAAGGACTACCTGCTGAGGGCATTAACTCAGTCGGTGAGTGCTGATGGACACTTGAGAGCAGATGGAGCCACTTCAGAGGGGAGGTCAGGGATGTCTGCCTGGATCCAACATGGAGGTCTCACAGCCCAGAGTCTTCAGAAGTAGTGTGTGCCAATCTTGGTGAACAGTGCAGCCATTCAGCAGCTAGACTGGACCTGCAGAGAGTCTGTTGTGAGTCGGGTTGAGAGATGGTCTTTAAGCAGCAGATTCCACTGTCTGGTCTTAGTTGGGGAGGAATGAAAGGAAGCTGGTGCCTGAAATCAGACCAACACAGAATTGGCATGTTGGTATCCTGGCTCTTTCCAAGACTAAGCATGATCTCATTCAGTAGGTACTTCTTTACATGATCCCTTAAACTGATTTAGAATTTGTGGTGTTATCCAACTGGGACTGCAGAGGCGTGCCCTCCCCACTTTAACCTACACATAGGATCAACAATTATTGTCATTAAAGGAGGAAACTTTGTTGAAAACATGAGATCAAAGAAAAGGGGAAAGGAATAAGGGAAATCAATAGCCTCTTCATTCATTCATCCATAATATGTATATGTATATATATATATATATATATATATATCACCATTCGTGTGTGCCACTGTGCCAGGAAATATATAAAGGGCCTTGGAAATATAAAAAGTCCACCTAATGAACCAGAATGGTTGTTACTTTTTCAATAGTAATACAAAGAAGTATATGCTAAGTGCCAGAATTAATCTTTTGAACAATGGACATGACGGGAATTTAAGGAAATAAGAGGCTAGAGAAAGCCTGAAAGAAGCATTTTAAGTCAGCTTTTTGAATGACTGAGGAGATAGGGATTTCAAATAGAGTAGAACAGACAGATTATGGTGGAGAAAATAAGAGAGACACAGCAGAGTTGAAGAGGCTAGTGCCATGGGCCCTTCCAGCCACCATAACATACACAGCCTCATACAGTTGGTCCGGGCTTGGGAGTATTCTTACACTATGTCCTAAGGATAGACCCTGCCTCTCCCTCTTCCCCCCAGGTAAGCTGACTCAGTGGTTTACTGGCCTTATTACCTTTGGCAGATCACTGAGCCTCTCAAGATTTCATTTATTTGATGATCATGCCCCCATTCACTAACTGTTGTAAATATCAAAGAAATGGCCTACACTGAGTCACTGTAAGGACAAAACAGTCCTTACTTCTATGACCATCATGCCTACTGTGCGCACAGATCGGAAGCTGCCACCTGAACACCAGGAGTATAGCCAGCTGCAAACTTTAAACAGATGAGAACAGAAAGGTTATAGAGGGCTGATGGTGGACATTTAGAGTACAGGTGATAATTGCTAAAGTTGTTACATCCAGAATTTGCTGTCATGCTGCTTTGTACTTGGACAGGACACCACCTTTCTGTGGGCTAGTTGTGAATGGTCTCCCGCTCTTTTCCTGGACAGGAACTAGAATTCTAGATGACAGTGATTTCACAATACTGTTCTCACACCCCTAGGGGTGCACAAGACAAACCACTGGGGTGTGGGAAGAAAATATTAGAACTTCTACTCAGCTTTTCTCACATATAATTGCATTCGTTTTGTACTGCTGCCGTAACAAGTAACCATGAACTTGACAGCTTAAAGCAGCACAAAAGCCAGTTCTATAGGTCGGAAGTCTGGTTGGACTTCATTAGGTCCTCTGTTTAGTGTCTCACAAGGCCAACATCAAGATGTAGGCAAGGGCACATTCCTTACTGAAGCCCCAGGGAAGGTCCTCTTTCAGGATGATCCGGTTGTTGGTAAACGCAGCTGACAAGACTGAGGTCGCTGTCTCCTTGCTGGCTGTCTGTTGGGCCAGTCTCTGCTCCTCCAGGCTGCTTGCCAGGCTTCCTGTGGGGGCTCTGCCAGCAACACTGGGCCGAGTCCTTCTGGATCTTCAAATGCCTCTGACTTCAATTCGGGAGCTGCTCTCTGACTCCAGGCAGAGAGAGTTCTCTGCTTTCAAGGTCTCATGGTATTCAATTGGGCATACCTTGATATTCCAAGATAATCTCTCTATTTTTAGGCTCTTAACCTTAAACGCATCTGCAAACCCCCTTTGCCATGTAAGGTCACATGTTCACAGTTTTCAGAATTCGGGCATGGATATAGCTGAAGAACATCTGTCTACAATAATCAAAAAAATAAGCTTTACTCATATTTGATATCCAAATTGCTGCTGTAGGTTAAAGGAGGGATGTCATATGTGGTGCTGAGGTAAAGACAGGCATTCCATGAGAGGAGGAGTAAACATCCTAATTATTTGTTTGCTTTTAGCACATTATGACAGATAAAAGTTTCTGCTTTCACAGAGACTGGAATTCAGAAATCAGAATTCCCTTCTGCCTTTTGAATTCACATACGTTTTTAAGCTATTACAGCCCAGATACTGAAAAACTGAACCCAGAACCAGACTTTGACTCCTTGCGTGTTTCACAAAGCACTATACTGAGAGTTTCTAAAATAATGAGCCTATCTGCTCCCATTGCGCTCACTGAAAATATGATTATTGACAATATAGCTCAGTGAGGACAAAAAGAGTTTTACATTGTTCACTGATAAAAATTATCATTTTAAAATATTTAGCTTACCTGTATCAATGCTGAATATTTTATATAGCTGGTTTTATTTAAACATATAAAATGTGAGTATGAAAAGTTTATGCACATCAATTATAATAAGTGAAAAAATACACATATTCTAAATGTACATTCTCAAAAATCCTTTTACTGACAAAGTTGCTCAAGATTGGAGGATAAAGCTTTAGGTCACAAAACAGAGACTACAAGAGGGGTAAGTACAAATCATCTAGTTATTTCAAAGCATCCTCAAAGTTCCTAAATATGCTATTTTTCAAAATATTGGGGGGTTGAGTTGTGATTGATTTTTCAGGCAGTTTGGAGAATTGATTTCCCCTGGCCCAGACTCTTGCCCAAGCCTGTAAGAGAAGGAATGGAGTTTTCTTTCAGGTACCATTTCCTAAGGTACAAACTGAGGAAGGTTGTCTGGGCTTCCTGCTTACTTGTGTTCAGGGTCCGGGGAAGGAGAAAGTCTCTGATGGCCATGCCGGGGGGCTTCCTGTATAAGACTTTACACATTTGCAGTCCCATCAATCCAACACTCATGGGACAGGAAGCCAACAAGGTTTGTGGAGCCAGATAGCCAAATAAAAAGGGATCACTTTTTACTTTCCTGAAGTTAATTAATGCTGAACGGAGCAGGCCAAGTACAAAACCGATGAGGTTTCTCTGAGGGAAGACTACACATTGCACCCATAAAGCCAAATAAACCTGACCCTGGGACTCCCACAAACGCCGAGCAGGCCTAGCTGGGAGGTACAGAGGAACTAACACTTTTCCCTTCATACTCCTTCTGGTGTTTCCCTTCTGGGTCTTATTTTTATTCATTTTTCCAGTTTGTAAAACACACTCACCAATGGGCCCTTGGGGCACATGTGGAAAAGCTTAAAAGACAAAAGTACAAAAACAGACTGACTTAGCATTAAGAACAAAACACCTAACCCCCACCCCCCCACCCCCATTCCCACCCCATCTCGCTCCTAGCCCTCCTCTTGCCTAGTTACACCCAAGGCCTTTCCCTCCCATGTTTCCTGAATGGGCCATAAAGTTGGGCTTTTTCAGAAGGAAAAGGCGGTGGGTGTCAGAACTATTCTCTAATATCTCCATCCAAGTCTTACTCTGGAGCCTGGTGCTGGAGCCCAAGGCAGCTTGGCAAGGGGGTTGCTTAAATAAGGAGCCCAGCCACAGCAGTGGGCAGTGGGGCTCCATCAGATTCCAGGCCCTGGACAGCCTCCAAGACATCCAGGCCACTTCCAAGTTCTCCAGGATCCAGAGCCTGTGCAGACTTATCAGGAGCGCTGATCTCTATATCAGAGAGGGAAAGCAAGACTATATTCTCTGAGGTCTCCCTAAACAAGGTGCTTTAGAAGGTTCACTTTCCCCTTTTACCAAGAGTACTGGTGCAACTATTTTAATCTGCTCAGCTACACAATTAACAAGCAACATGAAAGGTGGGGAAGAAAAAGAGAAAAGGAGACCCGATATCATTCCCAGCTGGAAAGACAGTGCCACTCAATCATTGTTTCCCTGGAAATACATGTACTGAGCATCTACTCCATGCCACAGGCTACAGAACAGTTGCAAAAGAAACAGACTTGCTCCTCTCCTGTGGCTCTTACAGTTTAGGAGGGAAGGCAGTAAATAGGCACAGCAATAAAGTCATTTCAGGTGGACCTCAAGCAATGAAGAGAAAGCACAGGGTTCTGCAGATGAGGACACAGCAGACACTTTCTTAGTCTGGGGCTCCAGGAAGGTCTCTCCGAGGACACGGAAGCTGGAACGTGGAGGACACACAGGTGATCCCCAGGTGAAGTATGGGAAGAGTCTTTGAGGCTGGAAACATGATGGAGGCTGAGGGCTCCCAGCCCCACAAAGCGCAAGGAGCAACAGATGCAGTTAGTGGAGACCTTGGCAAAGGCTTAGCAGGCTTCTCAGGATACAGTTGTGCTCTGGAGTGCAATGAGTTAAGGAACATGATCTAATTGATGTTTCTGTAAAAATCGCTCCTGGCTCAGACCTACCACCTATCCCCTAGGACTCTCCTTCTCCTTGGAGCTCTGAGAAGCATAGTTTGAGAACCACCAGTCTGGGAAATGAGGACCATGGTCTTCTGTCCCTTCAGAGCTCGACTCCTGCCACCAGGAGAGGTGCATTCGGGTGGATTACTGAGAGCGTGGCATGTGGCAGACGGGGGAGTGTGGAAGAAACAGACAGGATTCTGGGTGGCAGGGAGATAAAGCCAAGTAGCAAATCTCCAAAGTGGGAAAGCAGGGCAAGGTGAGAGTGGACTTCTGAGTGAGTCATCCTCTTCCTGTGGCCCAGCTCTGGTCAACAGGCCACAGACCACTCATGATTTCCCACCTTTCACTAAACATTGCTTTCTCTCAGGCAACCCATACTCCCTGACCACAGATGAGTAAAAGAAAATAAGACTGTTCGTGGCCCCTTAATCAATAACAAAGCTTGACAGCTTCCAGGAAACTTCTTTAAATCTATTGTTCCTCAGGACTGTGAATACCTACTTGAGGCAAAAGAGAATAAGCAAAACCAAGCCACTGTGCAGAACCCTGGGCACACTGTGTCTAGAAATGTCACTGAGGACCAGGAACCTTGAATCCTTCTGTCAAAGGAAACTTCCAGAAGGACATCATCCTCCAGTGCCTGTTGTGCTGTGCTGTTTCACAGAAAAGAGCAGGCCTCCACATACATTGGCTACATGCCCCAGGTCTCCCTAAAGTTAACATAATGCATGTCTTCTGCTCCAGTCTCTTTCTAAATGCTGAGATGGAGGGCAGTCCTCTGTGATTTATTAATCCTACTTCCACCCTCATCCAGTGCATGAATAAATGAAAGAGAAGGTATACCCAGCTGAAAAGAAAGGAAAAAAGAGGGGAATAAGAGACACCCCCTTGGTCAAAACATGAAAAAAAAAAAAAAAAAAAAAAAAAGGCAATTTTCCCAAAAAGCCATCACATAGGTTAAAATCACCCCAGGGAATGTTTAACTTGCTCCTTGGTCATTTATTTGAGCTTTAGGCCACTCCTGGGCTGTGGTGCTTAATGGAAAGAGTATTTACCTTAGCGACAGCAGCAAAAGGGGATCCAGCGGGCATGCTGGGAAGACACAAAATACCTTCACAAAGGAGGCCATCAGCTAAGAAAATGTCAGACTCGCATTTGGGGATGCCATCTAGGGATCTTTTAAAAACATTTCTGTTAATGATGGCTGAGAGTGGAGAAAAAGAAAGAGAAGAAAAGGCACACTCAAGATTCCCTTCTATTTGTCACTGCAACCCATCCCACCCCCACCTTTACCACTCCTCCTTCTCCCCCCTTTCCCCTCCTCCTCTTCCTCCTCCTCCGTCTCTGCCTCCTCCGTCCTTCCCCCTCCCCTCCTCCTTCTCCTTCTCTTCCCCTCTTTACCCCTCCTCCTCCTCCTCTCATTCCTACTTCTCTGTTGAACACTATGAAAGCAGATAGAGCAGTCGGGTAAAAAGGAATCCTTTGCAAAGGGGACTTCACAAAGCAATGTCTTTCTTCCTGCCATCTTGTTGTCAACAGTCACCAGTATTCCACATATGAGGCTCATGTAAAATTCTAGAGGTCATTTTCCCCACAAGTCCAAGAGTAAAAGTTATCCACATACATGCTCTTGTAAATCCCCATATCCAGTTTTCCAGTTCCCACACATGAATGCATGAATTTTCACTTGTGTGTCTAACAGTAGGCCTATAACTAACACACACACACACAGCCCACAACCAGGCAGCCCTCTTGCTTATTTTCAAGTTCATGAGAAGGAATCTACTATTTAGATGTATTCAACTGGACCAGATAACACAACTAACTTGGATGTTAGGGTGTAGACCATGAAAAGAGAAGCAGTGGAACTGTTTTTACCTTCTAAGGAGGTCCAGTGAGCTCTCTACCTGTGACTTAGCAGAAAATAATAGGCTGAGTTCTTGATTTCTCCCAGCTTGTTATGGGGAGGCTTCCTAACCTCTCCATAAATAAGGGGAATTGATGCAGGGAATAGTGGAGGATGAGAAGGAATTCTGGGGAAGGAAAGGTGTTCAGTTCCCTCTACCTTGAGTTTCTGTTTAAGGTTGGGGAGGTGATCAAGGGAGGGAGGCCAAGTAGAAGTCATTTACCCTCCTTAGATTTGATTTAGTTCAACTGGCTATTTAAAGGATGAGTGGTATCTCAGTCACTCACTCAGTCCAAGTATGACTAAATGTGATGATCTTCATTAGTTCCAGTGTCAGAAAGGGGTGAAGTTCAAATGCCTCATCACCTGAGGGTTCTCTTCTGCCTGGTCCTAGCCTGCTTTATCCATCCCCTCTTCAAATTCCTCCTCCCCCACCATGATTCAGCCCCCACACCAGCCACATTCATTTCCTTCTGCTCCCTAAGCCCACCATGCTCTATAATGCCTTTACACCTTCGCATACCTTCGTATAGTGTTCCTTCTGCTCTTTCCCCTCTGCTGCACCTGGCAAATTCCCATGTACCATTCAAGGTGTGTCTCAAACATCCCATTCCCTCCATTCTTGTCTCATAATCCTTTGACGATACATCCACTGTGGCACTTGAAACACTGCCGTGTCGGGGGGGGGGGGGGCTACCCTCAATCAGAGGAGCAGTTTGCAACTAGAAGTGATCCCCACCCACCTCCCACAGACATTTGGCAAAGTCACTTTTGATTGCCACAACTGAAGGTGAAATTTGGGAAAGGAGAGTTATTGCCACATGATGGGTAGCAGCCTAAACATCCTACAAAAGACAGGACAGCCCTGATAACAAAGAACCACCCCAATGTCCCAAATGTCAATAGTGCAGGAGTAGAGAACTAGATGACTAGTTTCTCAAGTGCCAAGATATTTCCTATCTTGGGAATCACCTTCGCAAAGTCACAAGAGTACACAGTACACACAGTAGGCTTACAACAAATGTTCAAAGGAATGAGAGCAGATGGAAGGACACAAATAGACCATGCAGACTGAAGAACGGGAACCTCAGCTTATCTCCTTGGCACATCAAGAGGCAGAATCTCTAAACCTGGAGCTCTGTGGCCAGAGGACAGCGGCTAACCGGCAGGAGTTGCCAGAGAGAAAGCCCAGGAAAACAAGGCGTCTGCCCGGAGTTTCCCTCTAAACAAGGCATTTAGCTAAGTACATGAGATGCAATTTCAGTACTTAGTTCAAGCTGCTGTTTTCCTCTTTTTTTTTTTACAACTCATATTCTACTCATTTATTTGTATAAATTAGTTTCATCAATGTAAATAATTTGCATTCTGAACGTATTTGTTCTGCTTTATACATTTCCACACCCTTTTGTCCCTGGGAACCATGAGGGACAAAGTGTTACATAAAGTGGTTAAAAAAAAAAAAAAAAAACATTTTCAGCAAAAATAATTTTTTTAGACCAGGCTCATATAACTGTGGCTTGCCCACTGATACTCAGGCAAAAACTAAGTAGGTGATTTTACACCCAACCTGACACCACTCCCACAGTGTCCCCTCTCCCAAGCCCTGAAAAACACTTGAAGTGCAGAAGCAATCCTTCCATCCTCCCCTTTGTTATCTTGGACCCCAGCTGTCCCTTTTTTGTCACCAAGTGGGCCAACAACCTCATGCGCACAGGGTTCAAAGGGAAGCCTCTACCACAGGTTACTCCAGTGGTTACTTCTATAGCTCTGAAGCTGAGACATCTGCAGAGCTCTCTCCCTGTGTGTGCCCCAAATGCCACCATGCCCAGTGAGATCTTTGGTTTCTTGACGTGCATGCTTAGCTAATTTCAGGTTAGGCTCGTTCCAAAAGCTTGTATTGCACAAAAGCATTATGGCCAGGAATTGTGCTAGAGGCTAAAGATTTAAAGAGAAATAAAGAACAGAAGTAGTGGCGGTGGAGTCACAGGCATGCTAATATATCAATACAGGCCTGTGAGTCCATGAAGTGACTGCAGTATGAAGGGCTAAGTGGACAGAGAGGCTCATGACATAGGGCCTAGCCCTGGCTATGCCCCATCAGAGGAGAAAATGGCAGCCAGCCATGAGAGAAAAGGGAGGAGAGAAAGCAGATTCTAACTTACAGTCCACTAAGTCCCCTGACTTAGGTTCCCGACAACTGTGATGATAGCCCTGCACCCTGTCCTCTCCCTTGGACTTCAGCGGTAGCCAATTTCCCTCATACAAACCCCTGCAATTCCGTTTCACAGAACATTTCACAGAAGGGGTGTTGGAGTAGATGGCTAAGGCAGGCCTATCAGGAGTTGAGCATGGTGGGGCCTGGGGGTCTCTTGCAGACTAAACATTTAAAACCCTGAACTCCCACAGATGTCAGTCTGGCTGAACGGCATAGTCGGACACCTCCGAAAGGCCGTCCACTCCCTGTCTGAGAATAAACAGAACCACAGCTAGAATTTTTTTCAGGGAGGGGGGGATGGGTGGTGTGTGTGTGTGTGTGTGTGTGTGTGTGTGTGTGTGTGTGTGTGTTTCTTTAAAGAAAGAAAGAAAATGGCATTTTCTTAACCCAGAGGTCAGAGGCTCAGCCCTTCCCACCTCAGCCCACACACAGACCAATTCCCTCAGCCCCACAAGTGATTATAGGAGACTGACTTTCCCATGACTCTGTTCCTCCTCACCTGCACCCATCTAAACACTATCAACAACTCTGATCCTTCTCTTCCATGAAGATGACCCTCACATGTCTGGCTGCCAAGGCCTTTAGGAGCTGATTCAAAGTCATATACCTGATGTATGAGCTGCAAAGGCCATCAATGATGGCCTGTCTCCAGACATTATACTGGGTGGAATAGCCCTAGTAAGCAGGTGACCCAAGGTTTTCACCTGAGGCTGAAGCAGTAACCCCTCGGTCTCTGCTGTGGCCCTCTTATTGCATAGTGTTGCCCCAGAGGGTCCAGCCTTGGTTTAAACATGGACGTTTCCATGTGACAATCCCAGTCCCAAATCAATTACACGGTTTCACTGCATTAGCAATTCTTTATACACCTAAAGTTCTCTCACACTGCCAGATAAATATGGACCCAGAGAACTTGGGATCCAATAGGTCTAACCTCATCCCATAAACATCTGTCCACTTCACAGTCTCTTCCTCTTATTGCCAAGGTAGCCACTGGCCCTCAGCCCTACTCAGGGTGCTCTTTCTCTGCCACTCTTGTCCAAAGAGATGCTAAACTGTGACAGCTCAAGAAGTCTGTGGGGGAGCTCCCACAATGTCTCCACCCACACATCACCGCCAGAACATCTTCATTATGATGAAGGGTGAATTCATTTTCAAACTTCCTGGAATTCAGAGGGTCAGCATGCACATCTTTAATTTAATTACTATTTATTATTTATCATCCCTTCATAAGTCTGGGAGCTTTGGGCCTTTAAAGAATTAGACATGTACTACAAACATCAGCAACCCAAAGTGTAACAGAGCAATCGCTGGCCTTCTCTCTTGTTTAAAGAAACATTTTAAATGTCTTTACCATCCTGCTTCTCCGTCAAGTGCATTATACTCTGAATTAACCAGAAGAAAGAAAAAAAAAAAAAATCCCTCCCCCTGGGAGCAAGAGGAGGGCAGGTATATTAACAGTCAACCAGAGTTGACCTTTAACCCTCAGTCCTTTCATCAGAAGATGGACCATATATTAAGAAAAAGGGGCAGGCTGAGGGCAGCTGCAGCCGCCTTTGGCCCCTCATTCTTATCACAGATCAGATGTCTCTTCTCCAAGCTGGCTTCAGTCCAGAAGCTCAGTTCAGTCAATGCAGACAGTTGCCCGTGTCCAAGCTGGTTCTGGAATCCAGGAGTTTTCCATTGCCATCAAAAGCAGGGTCACCACTGAGACCCATGAGCAAAACCAGCTTACTCTGCTATAGAGGAAAGACTGTGGGGGTGAACAGACAGATGTTAGGGGGTGCATATGGTCCAGGGACTGTGTGTCCATCTACATCAGATCTCTACCCCTTATCTGAGAAAAATTTAGCTATATAAAGGATTGTTCACATAGTAAAACTACATAATTCACTAGAAATTTGAGGCAGTTACATGGACAAATTCATATAAATCCTCAACTAGCCTAAATTGTTTTTCATATAGGTTGTAAGACAGTCACTTCTCACTCCAGAAAGGTTACCACAGTTTTCTTAATTCCCTCTGCCCAAACACATCCCTCTTATCTTTCAGTTTGATGCCTAAATTTCTTCAGAAGTGAAAAAACCTTTGACTCCACAATTATTGCTGAGACTAAAAAAATGCCCCAATAAGGAAGCCATTGACTTTAGCTCTATGCCCCCAAATCCCAGGCAACTGTCTAGATCTGGTGTCTGAAGAGCTTCCAGAGGGAGGGTCACAGAGTACGGAGGCAGCCCTCTGATGAGGAGAGCCTGGTATTTTGAATGATAGGCTCAGATTGAAATCCTAGCTACACCCATACCAGCTGTGTGGTCTTGGCTGAGGGGCTTAATGTCTCTAAAAGTCAGTTTCTCTGTGTATAAAATATTTAACTCACTGGGTTCTCATATAAAGCAAAATGATGGTACATGTAGTTGCCCAAACATTGATGATCGATTTTATTTCGTTTCTTGAAGGGGAAAAAAACAAAGAAAATGATACTTGGCTTATTTCACCACTGAGCCCAGAGCCAGCTCTAACTTCCCTGAGATATAAATAGGAACTCATAAATGAAATAAGCTGAATAACTGGGGAAGCCACACATTGTGTGACAGTCTACTTTGATCTATATTCTATACCAGGGGTCAGCAGATTTTTCCTGTGAAGGGCCAAATAGTAAATATTTCTGGCTGTGAGGGCTAGTCTCTGTCATAACTACTCCACTCTGCTGCTGAAAGCAGCCATAGATTAGATAGACACAGGTCCATAAAAGAACAAACATGACTGTGTTCCAATAAAATGGTATTTACAAAAGCAGGTTGTGGTCTGGACTTGGTAGTCAAGCTATAGTTTGCTGACCCCCGTTTTATATTAACAAATCCCACATTTTGTGTCTTTTTAGCATCACTGTGACACTTGGGCATGCTTGCCACTATGTCAAGCTCTGCAGGCTGCCGCTGAGTTAAGCAAATCACCCTTTGTGAGGGTTTTAGGTGATATTATTAATACTTAGGGAAACAGGCCAAGTCCCAAGCCCAGGCAATCTAGCCATGTGAAGCTAGGCTTAGCTTCTATAATGAAGAACCATAAAACTCAACCGCAAAGAAATGCTCAGTAAAAAAATGGGAAGAGGTTCTAAATAAATATTTTTCCAAAGAAGATAGATAGATGGCCAATGGTACATGAAAAGATGTTCAGGATCACTAATCATCAGAGAAATTGTAAATCAAAATGAGATAATGCTTCACACCTGTTAGACTGTCTTATTCTCCAAAAGATATGATGTAACAAGTGTTGGGGATGAGGTGGAGAAAAGGGAATATTTGTGCATTATAGGTGACAATATAAATTGGTGGAGCCATTCTGGAAAACAGTGTGGAGTTTCCTCAAACAATTTAAAACAAAACTATTGTATGATTCAACAAGTTCACTTTTGAGTATTTATCCAAAGAAAACACAAACACGGAAAGATACCTGTGCTCCTGAGTTCATTGCAGTATTATTTACAATTGCCAAGATATGGACACAATCTAAGTGTCATCAACAGATACATGGATACAGATGTGGTATATACACACACTGGAATACTATCCAGTTGTTCAAAAAAGAAATCCTTCCACTGGAAACAACATGGATGGAAATGAGGACATTACATGAAGTGTAATAAATCACAAAATGGCAAATACTTTAGGATCTCACATATATGTAGAACAAAAAAATAACACAGACAAGAGTTCATAGAGTGCCAGCGGTGGTGGATGTGGAAGAAAGGGGTGAAAGGATCAAAAGAAACAAACTTCTAGTTTTAAAATAAATCACAGGTATGTAATGTACTGCATGATGACTATAGTTAATAACACTGTGTTACACATTTGAAAGTTGATATGAGAGCAGATCTTAAAGGTTTTCATCACAAGAAAAAACTTACAACTGTGTGGTGATGGTTGTCAGCTAGACTTACTGTGATGTTATCATATATATATGTATATATATACATATATATATATGCACACACATACAGATAATGATCTTACGTTATACACCTGAAACTAATACAGTTTAAGAAAAAGGAGAATGGGGGAACTACACATATGGGGAACCTATATATATGAGTTAATTTTAATGTGCGAAAAAAATAAATAAATAAAAAGAAGGAAAAATCAAAGAATAGGGGACAAGCAATATGGAGAACAACTGGTTCCCTTCCTATTCATTATTGCAGCGATACTAAAACAAAGCCATGATATAGAGCAAATACCATCACTCCACTTTACAGATCTGAAAACCGAGTGGTGGGGTAAGGAGATATACTTGTCCAAGAACAAACTCCAGTTCAAGCTCTTTACCATATCACAGTATGTCCCACCTGTCCAGTTACTCCTGCTTTTTCCTTGATTTTAGGGCTTCCAAAATTGGCAGATATCTCCCACACTGAAAGGGACTAAATTTCTTTAAGTGCAGCTAATGAATTAAGAAGCTCATGACAATGGGAATTGCTGGCTTGCTGTATATGATTTGCGACATCTCAGGCAAATTGCAAAGATTACATCTCATTTCAAAGAGCAACCCCAGAACTCTAGAAGCAGAGTTTGGGAGACAGTAGAGGTGGGGACAGTTAAAAGGGAACAAGGACAAGGCTGGGGTTTTTCTAAACAGTGCCGCAGTCCAGTCTCTCCAAATTGTTCCTGGCATATTGTTCATTCACCCAGTCAGATCATTAAGCAGATAAAATTGAGCTTGATCCATTCAGCTTCCAAAAGGAAAACTGGCCAGAGCCTCTGTACCTGTCCTGGCAGTACCACTTGGTTTCTGGCTCGATTCTGCCCACCACAATGCCCTGAGGAAAGGAGTATTCTCCTTGCTCAAAAATAAGGGAAATGGTGACTTGGTGAGGAGTATTTGTTGATCCAGAAATCAAGTCTCATTCCTAAGTATGCTCTCCTTCTTCCTTACAAATGCCCATCTTAAAACACTGCCCTGTGGATTTATGTATAAATTTATGTATAACTCTTTGAAATAAGAGCTTAATATAAATCTTAAGAAATGAATTATGGCTAACATTTATTGAGTCACTCCATGCCGAGC
The DNA here is from genome assembly GCA_004363575.1 of Solenodon paradoxus. Lineage (NCBI taxonomy): Eukaryota > Metazoa > Chordata > Mammalia > Eulipotyphla > Solenodontidae > Solenodon > Solenodon paradoxus. The sequence continues at coordinate 128,271 of RJWH01002563.1, read as the reverse complement.
CCTTTGCATTCAATGACTCATTCAATGCTCGCAATAACCTCACAGCTGAGTTATTATTATTCTCAACTTTAGGATGAGGAAGAAAGGATCCCAGAGCAGGAACTAGTTCAAGTCACACTTAGGATTTGAACCCGGGTCTATGTACCTCCAAAGCCCTCCTGCGTTTGCTGATTTATGCTTGTTAACAGACTGTCTCTCTTGCATAAAGTTCAAATCAAGTTTTCCTGGAAACTGTTATTCACTGGTGGTCTGTCCTCCCTCTCCCTGGTCTTCAAATACTTAGTGTCTCAAAGACCAAGGAGGAAAGAGACAGTGATATCCACCCATCTCGCCCCCTTTTATACAGCATCCTTGGGAAAACCCAGAGATGCTGGACACAAAGAGATGTGTTATAAACCATTCTATTCAGGGCTCCTCCAGAGCAACAGTGCTTATGGGGGACTGTGGTGAGAGGGACAGATGTCCACTGGGACTTAGGTGAAAATCAAAGCCAGAGGTGAACTCTTGTCCACAGGTGAAAGGTAGGCTATCAGCACACACCTGCTTGGCCCCCTACTCACCGCAGGGCAGCAGACAGCCTCAGAACCAAGAAGCCACAAATCACCACTCTGAGTTTCTTTAGAATGCATCTAACCATGGGTTTCATTCATCTCCTTTGAGGTTTCAAGAGTTGACCTGACCTGGGTTACAGACCCAAGGTTCACCTTCAAGGACACCAGTAGAAGATACAATATGACTCCCTCCCCCGTCACTCTCTAGTCAATCCCCAAGACCTCAGACAGCCCTCCAGAGCTCAGGAGGGGGACACAGACAGGGACAGGGGAGAGGAGGGAACACATGCCCATCCAGAGCATGTCATGCCACCACATTTTAAAAGCATGGGATAGCTCAAATTTCATTCATCTTCTGGTTTACTGAAAGCAAGTCTGCAAGTTTAGGTGGGAAGGCAACTCAGAGGAAGGTCCCTTAGGTACAGAAACCCAGACAGCCTGTGTGTACGGAGGGGAGGGAGAGTGACACACTGTTTGACAAAGGTGTCATGTGATATTAAACATGGTCTCAGACCTGCGAACATTGACCTTCACCCCCTCTCAGCTCCACCCCCCCTTTCATATCTGAAATGTAGATTTGGCTTGAATACAAAATACCTTCCACTGAGTTTACACACCCGACTGCATTGAAATGATACAATGCCGGGGTCAGAGTAACACGAAAATACTAGGACCACTAGACATAACACAGACTCTTTATTTCTAAACACCATTATAGCAGTTGGTAGTCCCAACCCCCACCCTCAACCCAAGTCTCAAATGCAAGAGAATTTTCACTCTATCTCCTCAGGCTTGTTTTGCCTTCATTTTCGTTATTCATTCAGTGTCATGGTGCCTTTTTGTTTTTTGTTTTTATAAACAAATATATATTTATATACACATAAATATGTGTATATATTCTATATGTGTGTATGCATACATATACACATACATACAGAGTGAGAGAGAGAGAACTTATCTAGAGCTTTGATCAGCCTTTTTATAACAGCTCCAGTGCAAGGGAAGGCACCTTCAGAAAGTGTGTAGAAACCTGTTTGCAACTTTCTAGAATGTAATTCTAAATCACATGGAAGAATATCCTTCTGCCCTGTGCAGCTGAAAAATTTAGCAAACTATGACTACCTTTCCCACTCAGAGGCAAGATACTCAGAGGCAAGATACTCCCTCTGCCTGAACAAGTAGATTCTAAACAGAAGGACTTGCAGGAAGATGACTCACAAAGAGGATTGCTTCCCCAAAACACTCACCTTCTGAATGTTAGTTGTGCATGTGTGAAGTGAGTATGTGAATGTGCATGCGCGTGCTATTTATTCATAAAATACACACAAGTGAGTAATACACTTAAGTGTAGATGTGAATGATGTTTTGTGTATACATATGTGTGTGAGTGCATGCTACATGCATGTATGTGCATGTGTGAGAATGCATGTGAGTGTGTGTGTTCGTGTGGTTGGTGTATGTGACTCTGTAAGTGACTATGTGAACGGATGCAAGCACATGTTTGTACAAGTGTCCATATGTGTGAGTCGTGTCTGTTCATGAGTGTGCGCTTGAGTGTGAGCATTAGTGTGCATACAGTGGTGTGTGGATTTTGAAATGTAGAGAGGTAGCATCTGAACAATCACTTGGATTAGGGATCTATTGGCTCCACAGGAAGCTGTCCTCCACCCTTGCTCCTTAGGTCAGGAAAGGGCGAGGTGTGAAGTAACTCTAAGTGTGCAGTGAGCCAAGTGCCAGAGAAACACGAAGCAGTAAGCACTCAAGGGGGGCAGCTCTGCTACTGAAGACATTTGTGGATTGGACCTTGAGTCCCTGGAAAAGCCCATCACAGAAGGGAAAGCCTGTGGTAAGATGGGGACAAGTCCTTGAATGAAGCTGGGATGGAGGCAGGACTTGTTGTCCCTCCTTCGATGGCATAAGTGCATCAAGCTCACTGGACCTCCTGCAGGGAAGGCCACCCTGAGTCAGGGGAAAGATGCTGGGCATAGGGCCTCCTGCATTTCTGCATGTGTGGGGCAAGGCACCGATATATCCAAACCAGTTCAACCCTCCTAAACTCTCCTCATTCTGCCACTGAAGGCATTCCTCCTTTCCCTTCTTATCCCTAGCACTGCTACCCACCAAGTGACAAAAGACTCCAGAATTAAATTTTCCTTTTCCCCCATAAATGTATTCTCTTTACTATCTCCTTATATTGCTAATCTCCTAAACTCATTTAATTATGTCCAGAGTAATTAAACTTGCTATCAGGGGGCATCTGGAAGGAAAGTTAATACATTTTAATTTGACTGATACAATGAATATTCGATCCCACATACAGTGTGGGGAGGATGCAGTTGTACACACACATTCTTGCAAAATATGCTCGAGGGGCTCATGGGGTGTCGATGGTTCTCAGGGTGGGAGCTAGGAGGGTTCACCCAGACACGCTAGGAGACCATGAGCACTCTGTGGACAAGGCCTTGAGGTGAAAAGGGACTAGTGGGGAATATTAAAACTGGGCAAGGTGGAGGCTTGCAGAATCTCTAACACAAGTTTGACAAAAGCAAGCCTGTAGCATTTTAAACTAGACAAGGATCTTCCTGGCCAAGAATTTGTATTTCCTTTTAAAAACAGAATGGGGTAGGATAAAAACGCCTAAGGTGCAACTTACATTGAGCCTCCCTCCCAACTAAAAATTTTAATGACATTTCTCAATTAGCTTGACTGGAAAAGGTGGACACAAGCTAAAGGCCCTTTATTCCCCATTCGAGAAAGGGTTAGAGAGGGGAACCTGGCCCACGTTGGCTCACAGGTGTCTCTGTCTACACACATGACAGGCTACGTCTGCAGCCCTGGTAAACCAAGGGAAACAAGCCACATGACTTACAAAGAAAGCTGAGGCGGGCAGCGTGAAGCCCTGCTCACACTTAATAGGCTGTGTGATAGTCAGCAAGTTCTTTCTCTCCCTGTGATCCACGGCCTCAGTTTCGTCATCTGTGAAAAGCTGGACAAACTTGCCTAAGTCCCTCTACCAGGATACTATGATTCCATACAACCTTGTTTCAGACCCAGGTCCCCAAGGAGCTGTACACCCTGGTGAGAAGGGCTTGTGAGCCAAGATACGCTGGCAGTAGAGTCCCCCCCACAGGGGACAGGAATCCACATGGGAACAGTTAGCATAACTGAAATGTAATCAAATAAATAGCTGAAACGTAATTGTTCAGAGGGCGCCTGCCTATGCCATCTGACAGATGGCATGCTCCCTAGTCCTACAGCTTACTGCACTGCTGGACGCCATCTGAGGGACAGGGTGGGACCCAAGCAGTTCCTGCTCACCTCCCAGTTGGCCTCAAACCACTCCCACTCACCCACTGGTGAGGCCGCTTGTCAGCAAAAGGGCCCATTTTACTAACAAGCAACAGAGATAAAACAGCTAACTATCTGAGGGGGCAAAAGACCCCTGGTGGGGAAGACTCATGGTAAGGGAACGATCCTCCCTGGAAACAGATGTCCTGATCCTATAACACAAATTGCAGTATCACATCCCTAAAATACAAGCCCTCCCATAAATCATTCAGGGGAGCCTGTTTCGTTTTCCTGTTCTGATGAAAGTGACCCGTGTGTGGGGCTCAAGGCCAAAAGTGCTGCCACACTCGAGCAACTCCACACTTCCGCACAGCTTACTGTAAAGGTGCTGACCAAAACCACCGCAGCCCGAACCGCTTCCCCAGTCGCCCTTTAGAAGCTGGCATTCCCCAAGGTTCTGTCCACAGCTAAGACCTTGCCCTGCCCTGCCCCCTTCCTGTGCCAATCTGGTCAAGCCCTCAGTGCCCATCCACCATGCTTCCTTTCTCACACGTCCCCAGGAACTTCCCACCTACAGCTGGGGAGGTAGGCCTTATCTCTATTCTCTGTGGTGCTCACTCTGCCCCTCCTTCAGGTATTCTCACTTTACCTGCCATTACCTTGTGACAATATGTTTTTTTTCTCTCTCTCCAGAGTATTTGCTTCAATCAACTTTATTGAGATGTGATTTACATAAATAAAGCTCACCAACTTCAAGTGTGTAATTCAATAGGATCTGACAAATGTACAGCAGGCTCACCATCGTGTCTTTATAACGTGGAGTAGAAAAGAAGAAACAGAGGACTGATGTTATCCAAGGACCTGGTTTGATTATCTATTACTTTGCTTAAAAGTCAGTTTCCATGAAGCTACAAACAGCATTAAGTGAAGACCCACTGAAAATACAGACAGGTAATCACTGCCTCGATCATGTATAGTACATTCATGCTCTCTCACCCCTTTATAGTCAACGCCCTTTCCAGGCACCCTGACTCTTGGCAATTATTATTCTTTTTTATCACAATTGTTTTGCCCTTTCTAGAATTTCATGTACATGGATTCATTTAGTATGCATTCCTTTGTGTCTGACTTCTTCCACTTAGATAAAAATTTTGAGATTCACCCACATAGTTTCATGCATAAGGACTTGAGTTCTTTTTATTACCAAGTTACATTCCACTGCATGGCTATATTGGAATTTCTTTGCCCATTCAGTTGATGATATTCCAGTTTTTCACTATTACAAAAAATGCTGCTCTGAATAATTGAGTACAAGTCTTTGTGTGGACATATATTCTCATTTCTCTCATTAGCAGAAGAATTGCTGGGTCATATAGACTGTATATTTAACCTTATAAGAAAGTGCCAAACCTTTTTCTAAAGTGAATGTATAAACCTGAATTCCTATGAATGAGAGTTCCAGTAGTATCACCTCTTTGCTAATGCTTGCTATTACCTGTATTTTTATTTTTAGCCCTTCCACATACATGTAGGGATAGGTTCTTGTCGTTAATTGAATTTCCATAATGACTATCCTTTTATGCAATGATTTACCGTATCTTTTTTGGTGAAATGTATTTTTTTCCAATACATTCCCTTTTTTATTAGGCTGCTTGTTTTCTTCTTATTGAGTTGTAAAAGTTCTGGATACAGGTTCCTTATCAAATGTATTTTTTGCAAATATTTTCTCCCAACCTCTGTTAACAGTGATAATAATCTCTAATATTAACAAGTATCTTGTAAAGAGCAAAAGTTTTACCTTTTTTTTTTTGTTTGAGAAAGGAGAAAGAAGCATTTATTTATTTTATTTTGTTCATCTTGGTTGCTCCTGGCTCTGGCCCCCTTCCCTTGGGATATATATGAACTATACCAGTCAGAGAGTGCAGACTTACCACTAAGGCTCCAGGGCACACCAATACTTCGTTTTTTGATAAATGTATTTGAAGCTATATCTTTCGTATATTTTCTTTCAACTGTGTCACTAAAAATGTAATGTGTTGTTATTCAATTCTAAGTATTTCTTAGTTTAAAAAAATTTAATGCAATTATTTAGTATGTTCAGTGTTTTAAAAAGTTTACCTTTTGATAATGCTCAATTTCTTTTTTTTTTTTTTTAACTTTGGTTTGGTTTGTGTTGTGTATGTGTGTGTCCTATTTAAAATTATCTTTCCAAGCCAAGGTCAAGAAGATCTCCTATATGGACTTTTATAGTTATAGCTCCTGAGCATAGGCCTGTAACACCTATTGAGTTAATATTTTTATACTGTATGAGATGGAAATAGGAGTTCTTTTTGTTTTTTAGTTTTTTTTGCATATTAATTCTAATACACCAGTTCATCTGATGAAAAAAATAACCATTTTCTTTTCCTCATTGAACTGCCCTTGTATCTTTGTTGAAATGTATCTGATCATATACATAAGGATCATAGATCTATTTCTGGACTCTATTCTGTTCTGTGGATCTACATGTCTATCTACACACCCTCTCTTTCTGGAAATAAGACACATGTCTTTATTACTTTAACTTTGCGTTAAGTCTTGAAATCATGTGGTGTAAGTGTTCCAACTTTGTTTTTCTCTAGCAAAATTGTTTGTATTTTAGGTATTTGCATTTCTACACAGACTTTAGAGTCTTTTGTTAATTTCAACAACCAAAAACTGCTAGAATATTTACTGGATTTGCATTGAGTCTATTGGTCAGTTTTTCTCCCCATTATGTTTTAAGTCCTTGGAACACAAAGAACCTATCTTATATTTTCCCAGAGCTCCTGAGTGATAGTCAAATATCTGCTTCTCTGTGGAAATGAAACTATGATTGGGAGACAGGGAAGACTGAGGCAGGAATGGGAGCAGGGGTTGAAGCAGCCCAGGCAGGAATGATGTGGAAACAAATACTGACTTAAATAAAGCAATGAATGAGAATTCTTGGGTGGCATGATGTATCCTGAAAGTGGCACAGGAAAGTATGACTGCAGAAGCCAGTGCCTCTCACAGGCAACTCCAAAATCAGAAAGTCCCAACATCCCCAGAACCAGGAATTTCTAGAAAGAGAAGCTGGGGTTCCTGGAGGCTAAGAACTATTGACCAAGAAATCAAGTCACCAAGAAATGAAAGTAGACATCTCTGTCTACATTTAACTCCCTCCTAGAAAGAGTTGGAAAGGCCTTAGAGATTATCTAGTCCGTGTTTTACCAGTGAGCAACGAAAAATTAGAGACGTTGAAGTCAGAGTTAGTGAGTTAGTAGCACAACTAGGGCTACAAAACAATACTGGTGTTCTGTCTCCAAGGTCAGTAATCTTTCCTATAGTTTAACCTCTTTTGGGGGGGATGGAGCGGGTAGGGGGTGAGGCAATGGATGTCCTCTCTTGTCTACTGGCTACACAAAACAGGAATCCTAATCAGTCAATCAGACGGTTGTTCCAGAAAATCAGAGGCTGGTCTATAGGTCTCCCTTGATGCTTCCTCTCTTCTTTCCATCTATCATTAGAAGCCATTTTCAAGAAAACTCAGTGGCTCCACTTGAACATCCCCACTGTGACCAAGCTCCTTTTCTCTACTATTCCCTTCAAACCACCTTTGGATACCCTACAAACTTTGATAAAATGGAAAGGGTTCTGAACCAGAAATCAAAAGATCTGGTCTCTGGACCACCTGGCCCAACTTACTGGGCAAACCACTGAACTTCTCCAAGCCATGGTTTTTCTCCTCTGTCAAATGACGTCAAATGGTGACTATGACACCAGCCTTATCTTCCTGAAGGCAATAGGAAGATGGAGTGAAAACAGAGTGGAAGTGCCTTCACATGCCATTAAGTTAGCATTCTTGGAAAGTATACGAATGGAGAAAACACATTTCAATGGTATGCTTTTTCTGATCCTCTTTACTAGAAGCAGGAATTATGAAGGCAGTTTAGAGGCATGTCCATTCTCTCCCCACAGGTGAACTCCCTCCCAGCTTGTAGGATAACCTAAATCATTCCTTTCATTCTCAGTGTGTGTGCACTTGGAGGTTTTGGGGGGGGGGGGTCAATGGACATCGAACTTTGCTCATCTCTCTAACACCCCCTCTCTTTCTGGAAATAGGACCTTCCTAGAGCTATTTATGTTCACCTTTGCTCCGGTCTTGAAAGCCTCTCTGCTTCCAGGAAACTGTGCTGTTCATGCCCTCAACTTGCAGCACTCCTACTCCACTTATAGTGTCTTGGTCTATCCCTTGTACCCCTAAGTTGCCTTTTCAACAGCTGGTTCTAGCAACCCAGGGCTAAAATCCCCCCATAAACCTGCCTAAGCTGAAGTTTATTCATTAAACAGAGTTTTGAGCACAACCAGGTATTATTCAGAAAGAGCCAAAAGGGCCATCAGTGAGCATCATCTTACTATCAGGTGCTAACCATTCTAAAACACCTCAGCTAGAAAGCCATCTGGTTTCCAGAGGCATGCTCCTTTTGCTGCCCCAGAAAGGAGAGCCCCTATCTCTGCTGAGACTAAACACTGCTCATGTGGAAAATGTGGAGCAGATTTCCTCCTGGTGATACAGAATTCACCTTCCATTCCAGAAAGGCCCAGAACTCAGTGCACCTGGAACTGACCCTTGATTTTGCTTCTCTCTCCAGCTTGGAGCAATTTAATTACTAAATTAAGATAGTATCATTGTTTTCTAACCACTAATGGCATTACATGATCAATGTCACTAATGGGTAGCTGGATCTCTCTCAGCCATCTCCACCCACAGCCCAATTCTCACCCTACACTCCCAAGAAGAACCAAACTGTCTTTTCTCCTAGTGAGAGAGCCACATTTCCATGCAAATTGAGTGTCCAGAGAGAATGCGGTGGGGGTGGTGCCGGCCTTTTTCCATGGCTGAGTTGCTGGAGTATTTGCATAATAAAATGTGTTAACAGCTTGGAATTAATCATCACTGTTACCCTGGATGGCTTACAGAACTATTTTCCAGGCCCTCTTCTGTGAAAACTCTGAATGGCATTTGTAGGTAATGGAACCCCTGTATAGTTTTCTAATCATCACTATATTTTCTGTTTCCAAAATGTGCTCCCATCCTAGAATATCATAAAATGTTGTATTATATGAAAATCTTTAATAATTCAATAAATTATACCACGCATGCATTTAAGCATGAGGATTACACTGGCATAGGATGAGTAGAGGTTCACATACTAGAGTAGAAGAGTACAGGGTCTGGAATACAAAGGACCCTGGTTCAGGTCTCCACAGATGATTTGGGAAAAGCAACACATTCTTCCTCACAAAACCTTGATTTTCTCTACTATAAAAAGGGGATGTGGTAGGCAGCTTTCTAAAATGGCCCCAATGCCCTGACTTTCTGGTTCCTATGCCCCGGTGCAAACCCCTCCACTTGAGTGTGGGTTGGATCTAATTGTTTGCTTCTAACAGAGAAAAAGCGAGAGGAGGTCATTTCCAAGATTAGATTACAAAAGACTGGTATCTCTTTCTCCACTTGTTCACCCTGGTGAAACCAGCTGCCATGTTGTGAGCTGCCTAGAGAGAACCACAGAGCAAGGAACCTAATATGGCCTCCCGCCAACTGCCAGTGAGGAAATGAGGCCCTCTGTCCAACAACCCACAGGAACTGAATCCTATAAACAACTACTGAGGGAGTCTGAAGGTAGATCCTGCCCATGTGAACCTCAAGATGACTGCAGATCTACAAGCACCTTGGTGGCAGCCTGTGACAGACCCTCAGCCCAGCTAAACTGCATCTGGATTCCTGACCTATAGAAACTGTGAGATATAAATGTTTGCTGATGTAAGTGCTACATTTGGGGTAGTCTTTTACACGATGGTAGAGAACTCATATTGGAGATCAAACATACAAGCTACTTCACAGGATGCTTCCTCCTATGAGACAATAGGGTTTAAATAGTGAAGCACCAGTACAGATGTATGTCCTTTGTTTTTTGACCCAGTAAATAAGTCACTTTATTAGATGCTTAATGCGATTTGTGGGCACAGCCAGAGGAATTTCTGTTCGCCTCTAAATGCTACTATCTATTTTCCAAGTTTTATCCTTGTGGTGATTTTTGCTTCAGGGCAAGGGCTTCCTCACAGAAAAGATTGGATAGACAACTGTGGGAAACAAATTGAGAGTAACTAGAAGTCTCTACCCCCACCAAACTATTCTTCCATAAATCTGGACCCCAGAAAACTCCTACAACTTACCCTCGCGGTAAGAATCACAATGATAACAGTTACTACCATTTATTGAGCAATAACTACTGCAAGGTACTTTGCAAATATTCCTTCAGATCCTCACCCAACCCTGAAAAAATCTAGAGGGTTTAAACCACTTGTTTAATACTAAATACCTAGAACATGTCAACACTGATACTAGAACCAAACTCTTCTTGTTTGTATTTTTGCCTTGTCTTTTATGCATGTGTGCCTAAATAAAGTTAGACTCCATTTGTTTGGCATCCTTTTTTTCCCACTTAGCATTTGTATCTTTCCCATGTCACTAAATATTTTTTGAAAACACTATTCTTAAAGGCAGCATAATATCCCATAATTGGGTCATTTTAGCTTACCCTTTTAATTCAACTTTTAGCTGTTTCCAGGTGTTTTGCTACCAAAAATTACGCTTGGACATACACCTGTGATCACGGCTCTAATTATTTCTCCAGGATAAGGCCCTAGAAGTGGGACTGCCAGGTCAAGTTTTTAAGGCCTGATATATGTTGCCAAATTGCTTTCCCAAAAGGTGGTACCAAATATTACCAAGGAGATAAATACTTGACTTTGAAAGCAAAGGGAGTTTTTTAAATGTGAGATGAGACTGCACCTGTTCCTTAAAGGAACAATTCCTTAAGTGCCCCATACATAAGACCTCTGAGAACCCCTTTGAAACACTAGCTGAGGAAACACTGTTGGGCCTTCCTGACTGGCTGGTTAAACTGCCAGTGTCCCAAAGGTCATTTTATTCACAGTTCTAGGAGAGGATTGGGTGGGACAAGAGGAGAAATAGAAGAATTTGTATGATAATAAACCTGAAACTTAATAATAACAGTTTTACAAAACACGTAATGGTCCTTCCTCAGGTTTCTTTTCCAGAATTGGATGACCTTCTCCAATATAAGGATATTTTTCACTGCCAGATCTTAAGCTAGGGCAGTGAACTAATTTCTATACACATACACAAAGAGAAGGAGGGAGCTGAGGTACAAATATTTAGTCAACCAAAGAGAGGAGAAAAGATACCACTATGGCTTTAATTATCTAGATGGCACTGAAGGCCAAAGAAAGATTCAGAAAAGAAAATTTTTAGTTGTTAAAATTCTCCACCCCAATTTGTGATGTGTTGACATAGCCAAAGAATCATTGGCCTATTTTAACCTTCGAATATTTCCATTTTACTTCTACAAATTGGGAGAGAGAAAGGAAAAGGATATTCATAGAAATAATGGGGGGGGGGAAATGACTTTGGGAGTGACACAGAACAGAAACAGAGGAGGAGGAAGATATTTTTTCAATCGTCTGTAGTTACTTGGATTTCCCAAAGGATAATAAGGTAGGTCTTAAATCAAAGTCAGCCTCACATGCAGATCAAGTAAGGTGGGGCCTAGGTGGTATGGTTTTAAGAGGCCAAGATGTCATTATTTGGGAAGCCCAAAGTCGGTCAGGACAGGCCAATTCCTGCAATCAACAGCTCCAATTTAAGTGACCAAACACAATCAAACTTTATTTTTCACTTATATCACAGTGGTATTCTAGGGGCTGGGAGTGGGATGGTCAGCGGGCGAGGCCTGATGGAGAGCCTGCTCCACACAGGGACCCAGGGAAATGTGAGTTAAACCAAGAACATACCACTCTCACCCATCAGATGAATAAAATTTGAATGTTTACAACAAAAATAAATCTACATATAAATTATGATTCAATAAATTTTAGAAATTATAAAATGGCTGCTCTTTGTTCTGTGACCTCAGAGCATAAAGAGAAGGCCACTGTAAGCAAAGCTAGGAGTAGAAGTAGCATTAGATAAAGGGGAAGAGACTTGAGGAACCACTTGCTTTGCTCCTCAAAAGATGTTTAGAAGAAAGAGGAGACAGTGTCCAAGCCCCAGAAAGAAGTCGCCACAACACCACAAAGAATAGGTATTGGCAACAGGGAATAGCCTCCACCAAACAGGTCCTTGTAGATTCTTGCAGCCACTCTCCAACCGTCCCTCCAAAATTAGACTACCTGCATCATGGCACTGTGGTTCCTCAGCATGAAGCATCCATACTCACCTCTTACTGCTCCTGTTCTCTCCTGGGTGCACATTTCTCATTTAACAACCCAGTCAGACCATCATTTCTGGAAGAGAGGTTTTTCTCTCCTAGGTAAAGGTAAAGGGCGAGGGGAGGAGGGTAGTAAGAACCGAAGTGGGGTCCCACAGGCTCGGACTGGATCACCCTCCTAGCCCAGACGGGTGAGTGCTGGCTGAGGAGTCTGCAGGAGCGAGGAGGTGGTTTCGGGGGCTTCTGGGGCAATACAAGGTCCAAAGTGAGAGAGGAAGTGTCTTGGTCACACAGACATAGAAGGGACAGGGCATTTTAACCTTCAAATTTTACCATTTATCTAACAAACCAGAAGAGACATCCAGGAAACACCATAATGGCCAGGAGAAATCGAAATATTCCAGAATTTTTCTATCTCTTAGTGGTATCTTCACACCAGCTCTGAGTGAGCAGCACCTTCGCATTAAGTCAGTGGACACTGTCCTTGGGGGGACCACTTTGTCCCAGCTTGCCCAGGACTTTGCTGATTTAAAACTGAGGGAAATCCCTCCGTTTCAGGCAAACCGGCTAGTTGGTCACCTTAGTCCTTCTATACGATTGCGCTATCAGCATCGACTGAGAGGTGTTTTGTCCAAAAGGACAGGAATTTGAGCTGAATCACTGACATTCTCACCTAGAAAAGTCAATATGAGGGCAGGTAAGGGCTGCTGTCTGTGACCCTGGTACAGAGTAGCATTATTTGCCCCAGGAAAAGTTTGAATCTGTAAACAGAGGCAACTCTGGCCTCTAGTCACAAACAGGGAGGGAGTGTGGATACCACCTAGTACAACAGCCTAGGTGACAAATAAGGAAGCTGAGATAGAGCAATCTTAAGGAATACACTTAAATGTTTAGACAAAAGATTTTTCAGAATCCAGAGTACTCATAATTATACATGTCCAAAGTTTCTATTCTTACCTGGAGCTTTTTCCACATCACACACACGCATCACTAAAACACCCAGGCAACTGTTATAATGGGCCCCAAGAGATGAACCTGGACATCCCTCCCTCCCAAATCCTCTGAGAAATGTTCCTGAGAGTCGCCACTAGTGGCAAAGGAGAGGGTGGTGGTGGCAGCTTTGCCTTGGGTAGATTCTGTGTGGTGACTGAGGCCATACCAAACCACCAAGAATGACCATGTCCTTCAATTCACCCCCAACCCCACACCAGCCTCCAAGCTCTCTTGACCAATGTCAGAGCCCAAAACAACCCTATGTTCTTCTCCCATCCCGCCTCCGCAGGGTTATGAGTCTGCAAAAGATGAAAGGAAGGGGAAGGAGAGGTACAGTATTTAATAAGTCAGAGTCATCACAACAAGCCTCCCTGAGAATCTCCTTAATAAAGTTTATTGGTGACTTTTGAGAAGCTAAAAGATATTACTCTGCTTAAATTAATTCCACAGAAACATCATTTCTATTCTCAAAACCTAAACCTACAGTCAAGCAACTGTTTCTTCAACCAATGAAACTCCTACTTATAAATGTCTTATTTTTAAAGGGAATCCAAAAAATAAAGTTTGATCCCACACAGAAAGGCCGTGACATTGCAAAGTTAAACCATGCATTCTAGATTACTCCTGTACCGACTGTCCTCCACCAGCATGCACCTTGTCCTGCCTCTTTTCTGCTCTGTGACCCTGCCATTCTTTTCAATGTTCTGAGACCCAGTTTAAGATCCACCCAAGACATCCCATTAAGTCCCTCCAACCCACATCATTTTCCCTTTTCTGAGTCCACGTATCTCTTAAGGTAACATATTTCTTTAACTAAGAAATATGATATATTATGCTCTTGATTGTTGATTTGTCTCCCTTTGGGTAGATAGTCTGCCTCATATGCAGACAGCATGTTTGATAGAAAGTGCTCAATTAACATTTGTTGAATGCCTGAGTGAATAAAAGCATGGACTTTGGAGTCAGAAGACTTGATTACCTCTGCTAGCTAGATGCCCTTTATCAAATAAATAGCTTAAGCCTCCATTTCTTTATCTGGAAAATGACAATAATTCTACATAGCTCAGAGGACTAAATGAAAAGAACATAACGCATGTTCAAGAACAGACTACATCCTCTCCCAAGCACCCAGCAAGTCAGCCTTAACTCGTTGTTAAAACCAGTTTGTACAAGTCTTTTATTTAAAAAAAAAAAAAAAGATGCTCATGTCAACCATATTTTGATTAGGATAAAGTTCAGCTTATCAATTGTGACTATTTCCAGAGACTAAAACCCAGTCCTACAGCAAAAAGACACATGGAGGTCGCTGTGTTGATGTAGCTTCTTACCTGAGAAGGAAAATTCCCCAAACATCTCACAACTCAGAAAACGTTGTGAGAGTCTCCTGCCATGGCCCTAGACTCCTTCATTGTCATTTCCCTCAAAATACCTCGTGCTGTATCCTGCACATAGAAACACACAGCAGCACACCATTTGTGTTTGTAAAAGGAATCATAACCATGCTTCAAAAGTATTTGGGTTTTAACTAGGTGGGATGGGAGGGAAATGTTTTCAAAAGGCATTTATTTCTTTGGGTTCTAAACTATATTTCAACAAAACAGAAATCTACAAGATCACCCAAAGCTGCAGCCAAAATAGCCCTGGGCCAAGAAGTGTTGAATGATGGCCTTTAACCCTGCCTCATAAATACTCCCAGCCTCATGAACCCCTGACCCACACAGCTCCAGAGCTGGTCTACTAACCCCAATACATGTTAAATTTATGATTTCTAAACAAGATAAAGGGCCTGATTGGATTTATTTCCTTTAAAAAAAAAAATGCATTCCATTCCTGACCACGTTGAGACCCTGAGCTGGTTTGTTAGCTGCTAGTGCCTACTCGCCCGTGCCTCAGATAGCTTCCTGGCAGTCTTAATATCACCCTCCCTCCCTGATGGGTCTGGGCCTTCTCCTCTCACACAGAGTATTCGTGGCAGAGACGTCTTAGAGATTCACTGATGCTTCTGATGACTGTGGCAGGTGCTTCCTACGTGGTTACTACCCAGGAGCATTCGCCCAAGTTTCTCCCCAGCTTCTCCCTTCCAGGGAGTCCACACAGAAACTCAGAGTAAAAAGTGATTTTGTGATTCATCTATTATTTCACATATGAGAAAGTTAGGGGCCAGAGAAGAAAATTAACTGAAAGAACACAGACTAGAACCCAGGTGCCTTCGTTCTGAATCTGTGCTGTGCCTTTAGGCAAGTGGCCTGAAGATACCCTCAGCAGCCCTGCCCTGGCACTCATCCCAGTTGGGTCACCCATGAAGTCCAGGGCGAAGCTTCTTGTGCCTCAGGTTGGCTTTCAAGGTACCTGCTTGGTGAGGCTCTTCGTGGCTGCCATCCCTACTCCAGTCTTGTCTGAGTTGCCTTCCCTGCATCTTGTCTTCTCAGAGCAGACCCCTTGCTTCTGGAATGGTTAAAGTGAGATGTACGAAATCTGACAAACTAATCCAGCTGAGGAAAGAAGAGAAGGACTCTTCCCTGATAATCTGAGAATATTAAAACTAGGGCTTTCTGAAGAAAAGGGCTTTATCTCACAGAAAATTTGAAAGAAGGCATTTGAACTCAGATGATGGTGGCAGAGCTCCCATCTTAGAGGAGAGGCCTAGGAGTCTGCCAGACTCAGAAGTGGCCCAGAGGATGCAGGTAACAGACGTGCCTGCTTTTGAGATCTGAATGGAATCACTGAGACCCACACATCCATGTCATGAACCAGCAACTCACACTCCTTCTTCCAGGGAAGGGTCTGTCACCATTTTCCATCACTTCATCATGGCAAGGTGAGGACCAGCCCCAGCCTGACTGCAAGAGCCTTCAAGAGTTGCCCCTTCCCCCAGACTTTTCCCACAACATCCAACACCCTCCCACCTGGCACCAAGCATGAATCTAAACATAGGAATGGGTGTGTCCAGACAGGACAAGGTTAAAACTCCAAGGAAAGTCCACAGGCTAGGTCACAGTGCCTGGGTCATAATCCCAGCCTGTTTTCCTAACCCGTCCTATGTCCCCAACAAACCATTGCATTCTGCACTTTTGTTTACTCATCAGAGAAATGAAGCTAATACCTGTATAGTATAGGGACAAAATGAGAAAGCAAAATCACTTTAACAAACTTAAAACATATTTCAAAGGTATGATACATTTATATCATTTGTATTTCATAGTAATACAATTACTTCCTTGCTAGACATATACTCACAAGGTTTTCTTGTGACCCTTTCAAGGAACTTCCAAATTTGTCAGATAGTTTGTAAGAATCAGCCTCTCCTCCCACTTAAATTCCCTTGCAGAGAAGCTCAGCTTATACTAATTGATTTTTTTTTTTTAAATTAGTGAAAAATGGAAGGCTTGACCAGGACTCAGGACTTAGAAAACAAAAATCAATTGGGGAAAAATGAATCGCAATCATCTGTTTCCATCACCAATAAATACAGGCTGAACTTCTGGGCATCTATCCAAAAGATACAAAAGCAACTATCCGCAGAGATGTATGAATCCCCATGTTTATTGCAGCCCTATTCACAACAGCTAAGAACTGGAAATTACCTAAGTGCCCAACATCAGATGAATGGATAAAGAAGTTGTGGTACACACATACAATGGAATACTACACAGCTCTTAGAAGAGATGAAACCCTGCCATTTGAATCAACATGCATGGAACTAGAGAGGATTATGCTAAGTGAAATAAGTCAAAAGAAGAAAGACAGATACCAGATAACCTCACTCAGAGCTGGAATGTGAATAGACAAAACAAAGGAACAGATGAAACATAACCAACCCTGAAACATTTGCAACAGAACTGAGGAAACCAAAAGGGAATGGGGCAGGTGGGGACAAATGGTGGTAGAGCCCACTGGACAATGGGGAAGAACACTTGGTGATTTGGTGGAGGACATGGTGTGCTGAAGCATATCTAAGAAATGGGGAACCTGTACATAGGAAATTATTTTAATGTGTAGAATAATTACTACAATAAAAAATAAATTAAAAAAACATTTAAAATAATAATAATAAAATTAAATACAGGCTGAAAACTACCGGAAAGTAAGTCACAGAGCTGAAGGCTTGAGGTTCTTTGCCCTGGTCTCAAGACAGTTCCTTTGCTTTTGAGGGCAATTTTAGGTTTGTAAGTTCTTAAAGTGGTCCTTTGCCAACCAGACAAAACTCTTGCCCACACTCTGTTTTAGCTCAGGTTCACACCCTGCCTTCCAACCTCTTTCTGACTGTAGACTGCAACACACAGGGCTTGACAAGCAGGGAGTCCTGCCGGCAAAGCCTGTGATTATACCATCATGTTATTTAAAGGCGAAAAAAGAGGGGAGGGAATTCTGACCAAACAAGGATGACCAGACAAATTAACCAGCCAGACACAGTTTAGATCTGTCTTCCCTGATCCAGCCCAAGTATGCGCTTGAAAGTCAGATCTTCCCCTTTTCCCGACAAGTGGTATGGACAACATGAAACTTCCAGAATGATAAAAGTAGACTTCACAGACTAACAGTAAAGAGACCACCCTAGGTCTTTGGAATGCTCCTATAACTTTAAATGGGACCCACTTCTTGAGCTCCCTAAGTGCTCAGAAATTATTCAAAAGTGGGAATATAATTAGAGGGCTCAGCAAGCAGGGAATTTGATGACTTTTCCCCGTCTCCTCCCCAACAGAAACCTTCCACTAAACTAAATAGCTTTGAGGGCGCAGTTCATCCAGAAAACACTCATATCAACCACTGGCCTTAAAATGGACATAAATATCAGGTCAGTTTCACAGCCATTTATCCCACTCTGGGGATAAAACACATAAATAAACTGGAAATGGACACAGCTCCCACCCTGGGGAGGTGATCCAGCCCTGAAGATCCAAGCACATTGTCTCAGGCACATAGCTGAAGAAATTCAGCCCTTCTCAGGTTGATCCTGCTAGGGGTCTTTCTCTACAAGAGCCTTGGTTCCCTGAGGGGGCCCCACTCCTCCCACAAGGGTACAGAACCTGGGCAGAGAGTCTCCGACCCTTCTCCTTCCCCTCCCTCCTCTTCTTCCATTTCTAGACCGCTCCAGTCTGTCCCACACCAGTCCCAGTCCTTTACTCTGTACCTTCTCTGCCTCTTCTTTTGTTCTGGCTTACTTTGTTGTTGTCATCTGTTGTTTTGTTTTCTATTTGGGTGCTGTTTGCTTGCTTTAAAAAAAAAAAAAAAAAAAAATTTTTTGAGATAAAATAAATATCACATAATGTTTATCATTTTAACCATCTGTAAGTACACAATGCAGTGGCACTAAATTCGGTAACAATGCTGTGTGCCCATCACCACCATCCATCCTGAACTTGTTCATCATCTCAACATCATAAATGGCTCCCTGTTCCCCCTCCCCCAGCCCTGGGTAATCTCTAGTCTGCTGTCTGTCTCTGATTTTGCCTGTTCTAGGTACCTCAGATAAGACGATCAGAAAACATCTGTTCTTCTGTGTCTGGTTTATTTCACCGAGCACTGTATTTCCAAAGTCCCTCCATGTTGTAGCACGCATCAGAACTGCATTTCTTTAGAGCTGACTAGTACTCCACATGTGTGTGTACCACATTTTGTTTATCCGTTCGTCTGATGATGCACACTACGGTGGTTTCCTTTTTTCAGTTGCTGTGAGCACTGCTGCTACGAACTCAGGTGTACAGGTATCTGCTCAAATCTCTTCTTCCAATCCGTTCAGAAATGTACCTAGGAGTTGAATTGCTGGATCATTTGGCAGCTCCAGAGTTGACTTGTTGAGGAACTACTGAATGATTTTATCCCATAGCTATCATTTTGCACTCCAATGCAGAAGGGTTTGATTTCTCCACATCCTAGCCAACACTTGTTATTTTCTGTTTTGTTTGTTGTTGTTTATCACCATCCTAACAGGAGTGAAGTGGTGTTCGCTTGGCTTCATTGATGTGGAGTAGAAGAATGGGGAAAAACGTGTCCTGAACCACAAATTGATTCAGAGGCCTCAGACATCTGGGAGTCGACTGTGAAGAAAGTCAAAGGAAGCTGCTACCAAACACTGAGAAGACGCTTCCAAAGTTTACCTCAGGAGAGGACAGTGAATTTATTGTACTGGTTGGGGGAAGAAGCAAGTCCAAGAACTTGAACTTGTCAGAGAAATAGTGGTCTACAGAACTCATCTTACACCATCTTTACAAGTACTGAAACATCTACTGTGGGAACCAGGCTTGACTTCTAGTTAGATGTGCGACCTCCGGAGAAGCCCCAAACCACTCTGAACCTCAGTATCCCAATCAGTAAAATGGAGGTAATAGCATTCATTCTGCTTGGATCTTCCCACAATACTGCTGTGACTGTCAAATGAGAGAAAGTTCATCAATCTTTTTTTTTTTTTTTTTTTTTGAGGGGGTGTGTGGGGTAGGCCAATAGCTATACAAATGTAGGAAGGAGCAGTACTAAGAAAATGACTGAGAATCTAAATAGAAATAAAGCCCCTAGAACTGCTTCCCATGCCTCCTCTGAAAACCAGGGGCTACTTCCCTGGGAACTCAGTGCTGTTGCTTGGACATATCTCTCAGGTGTTCATGAACTGGTACTTCTGGTCCCACATGGCAGAAGTCAAATCCAAATAAACCTCCCTCCAAATGAGGAAGCTAGGGTTCTCAGTTCCAAAGGAAGCACCTGGAGAAATAGTTTCTGAAAGATCAAATGGGAAGCTGAGGTTAGAGCCTAGATCTGAATGATTGGAAAAACACAGTCATTTTAATCTGCAAACTTGAAAGCATTAACTAGGAATTCCATCCTCACCCCGTGGGCTATCCTGGTGATAATATCCAAAATTAATGTGTAAACCCATTCTGGGAGAGGAAATGAACCCATCAAAAGTCCTTTGGTCCTTCCATAAGTCCACAGACATCCAGGCAGCGCAATAAAGTTTACCCACCACTCAGGAGCCACATGGCGTCACCATGCTTGCTCCAGGGAAAGACACAAAGTGTGAGGTAGGACAGTGGAGAAATAAGACATTTAAATGTAATGTTCCCATTAACAAACCCCTAGGAGACAAGCTCCTGTGTATGAAGTAACCTGAGTTTAAAAACAGAAAGCAAAAATCTTCATTGAATAATGTAAAGTTGAGCTGTGGCCTTTACAGTTACATGACTAAGAATTTTCCAGATGCTTCCACTACTCTTGTTCAGTATGAAATAAACTGGGCCCTATTCATGGCTGGCAGAATGGAGTTTTCAAAATTCATTTCTGCACCCAGCCCTCTTCTCGGTTTTAGCTGTGTCTATCAACCGGGCAAAGGACAGGTCTATATCTCCACTGTGGACACTTAAGGATTGATTGCTGGTTATTCTTTAGCTCATTCACACTTAAATGTTACCTCAACCCAGCCTTAGCAATGTAAGCATTTTCTCTCCTAACTGTGTTATGAATGGATTTTCATCTCATTAAAGGAATTTCAGGCATTGGCAGGTTAGTGGGGATAGAGTTTGTCTAGAAAAAAAGTCCCTGAAATCTTCATAGGCTTTATCAGCTGAGTTTAATCATTTAAGGTATCCTGGGGTAGGGGTGGGGTCCCCTGCCCCCACCCTTCCCTCTCCTCCCTATTTCCCTAACTTCCACTCATAAGTTGCTGACAGCCTATTTTTGAAGAGCTAGATAGGACAGATCACCCATATATCCATTGCTGCTTCTAGAGTTTCAGCCAACGTGTTGGAGAAAACGCATCCCCTTAACAGACCCTCTGTGCCCCAAGGGTTGGCTATCCCTCTCCTCCCCAGCCAACATCAAGGTGACTCCAATGTTATCTGGGGTCATATTTAATAGTCCGTCACTGTGCCTGACAACCTCCAGTGCATTCCTCTGCCACCTATAATATTTTCCTCTCTAATCACAAAGATTTCGCATACATACACACACGCACGCACATACACGCATGTATTTGGAGGACTCTCTTCATTGTATAAACCCTATACACCCTAAATGATAAATGCCAAATGAGGGGTTTATGCAGTAAGTCAGAGCGTGGTTTGACCCTACGTCACAAAAGTTAATATACTCGATTATGATGCAGATCCTGCCGTGGTAGCTCTGAGGAGAGGCTGCAGCTGGTGCCTGTCTAACACACTCCCAGGTAATGCCCACAGTCTGTGATGCACTGACTGCACTTTGTGTCTGAAGGGGAGAAGTGCCTTCCCTGAACTCCTAGGTGGAAGGCTCCAGAGAAAAGTGGGGAGCTGAGGAACAGACCTCTGGTCTGTTGAGTCCCCCACCAACCCTTGGGATGGCCACCTGAACTGATACAGGGTACAACTCATGATGTCAGCCTGAGGGGAAGTGTAATTGACCTCCCAGGGGTGAAGTGATGGCAGGAAGTCCGAGTACAACCATCAGGGTGTTTGTGCCAACTGAAGAAAGAGGAACTGAACTTTTTCTCATGAGGAAGTATCTTCTTTTTCCAAACCACAGGCTCACAATCTTAGCCGCTGGAGTGAAGCTCCTGTGATGGCTGCCGGGCGTGGGCCTGCCTGCTCTGGCCCCCACCCACAGGAGCTGCCTCCCTACAGCCCTGGGCCAGCTGGGCAGGGTGGTCACTCGGCTGCCCAGTGAAGACCCCAGTCTCCCCACCCAGAAGTGCTACTCTACTTGCCTTCACATCAGTGCTGTGCCCATAAACCTCAGACAGGAAAGAAAACTGTACACTGATTCTTAAATTAGATCCTTGCAATTACCTCTCAATCCTGGCTTGCCTGGTGCTTCTTTATCACTTTTTTTTTTTTATAGCTGAAGTTACTTGCCCTCGTTTTAAGAACATTGTACAAAAGGCATAGGCCAACTTCTGATATATTCCCACAAGCAAAATTAAATACCAGTAACATGTGTTTTAGTGAATTGGGTCCCTCAATTTGCATCTTATAATAAGGATGTTATCATACTGGTTTATGACTCCGCTCTTCAGTTTTTATCTCTCTGGGGCTAGATTCCCCCTCATGAGTTCAATATAAGTCTATGAACTAATGCAATTTTTAAAATGCTTTTCTTCTGTGTTAACATTAACACCCTTATGAGTGAAAGGGCTGTACTCCCCAAAGTGTACAGAATGTTTGCATCCACTGGAGAATGGGGTGGGATATTAGCCCTTGGTGATAGCTGTGAATAGCCGTGGCTGCTCTTAAGTGAAAGGAGTTGAGTCAGTAAGCCTGTCTACTGCTGCAAAAAAAGCCTTTTTCACCTCTCTGCACTGAGACATAATCTCTGGTGTGTTCATTCCCTTACATTTAGATTAATTATAAAACATTGTCACCAGAATATTAAAGTAATGTTTAATACACAGAAGGGAATAAGGTATTCTGGAAAATGCATAATTTCCCTATGATGATTTTGCCAGTTGCATGCAATATGATCTTTTGATTGCCAGCTATAGAAATATTGTGACTAAGCTTTCACTAGCTTTTTATTTTTGCAACCATCCTGTCATAGCACTTTGAAAACTGTAAGCTTGGCCCATAAAAAGAAAAAAAAAAGACACAACAACTAAGGGTGCCCATGCTGAAGAGTTGTCTCAGCTGAGTTCCCAAGGAAGGTGGGAAAGAAGAGGACACTCCATGAACAGTAGCACCTTCCACAGTCTAACAGGGGTGGAGAGGAGGGACTGACCCCAACACACACATGAACACACACATACGCACTCACTCACTCACATGCACACACGCACACACTCCAGGTCCCTTGAGTACAGGAAGTTGTCAACATTCCTAAATGGAAATCTCTAGTCTTCTCACTTGTTTCAGTTTTTCCAACCTCCACTGCAGCCACACACCCAAGAGGGATGGTCTAAATCAACACAGAGCAGTAGCAAGCGGAATGTTCCTTGCTGGTAGTGGCTGAAATGGGACCAACACTCCTCCTCGGAGGACCACTCCTGGGGATTGGTTACCTCAGCCATCTCCCTCTAGGTCACTGGGCTCGGGCCTTGGCTGTGTTGGTTAACAACCAAGTGTCGTTACCAGCGGAAGGCTCCTGTCCTTCGAGGTCTCACTCCAGGTCTCTGCAGGTGAAACTTTTCCACTTCAATCATAATTTTTTTAATAATAATAATGAGAACACAAGGAGCACTCCAGCCCATACTCCTTTGCACGAACACTCATTGGGCAAGTGGGTGTTCCATTTCTCTGCCATACCACACAGAATTTTTAATTTTTTTAACTTTTAAAACTGGAATTTATTTGTAAATGTGTTTTATTTATCCATGCCACCTAAGAGCAAAACTCCCAACACCCACTGTCCTCAAAGCTTCCTATGCCTCTCTGATTCCCACCTTCTGCTCTTCAAAATATACTGAAGGCACATATGAAAAACTAAAGCTTCTCACCCCAAAAGACTCAGAGTCTGGAGACTTAATTACCTCTCCATTTGCAACATGGAGGCCCCTTGGGTCAGAATTAAATGTGATTTCCAGTAGGAGAGAGGATAGGTTTACTCCACTCCTGCCCATCCCATGTCTGTTCTGTAGACACAATGACTCCCCAGGCCAAGAGAAGATAAATGAACCTTCTCTAGGCCAGCTTTCCAGCCTTCACCATGAACTCCTAGAGAGGAAGGGTGAATGAATATGGAATGAATACAGTTTCTAAAGATTTGACTCTAGAAACTAGGGAGTGATGAATATCAAAGGTCAAAACCCAATCATGTCCTTGAGATCATCACAGTCATTACACATGAGACATATTTTCCAGTCTGAATGTGTGTACTCTGAACACACATAGACATGAATATGCAAATACTATAAGTAGGTGCATACATGAGGAATTAAGTGTTACTGTTCATAGATACACATACTTCCTGTACATACAGGTTTCCCCCATATACAAAAGTAGAGTGTTCCTAGAAACACTTTGGTAAGCCAAAGCAGCATAAAGTGAAAAAGAAATTACCATTCATTTATTTTTTATTTTTACTTTTTTGGGGTTTTTTGAGGAAGGAATCAGGCAGGAATGAAGGCAGGTAGGCAGGTAGGCAGACGGGAAGAGAGAGGAGGAAGAAGTGTTGTTTTAGTTGTTCATTTTGGTTATTCCCCACTGCCTCAGGCCGAGAACCCAGGTCTTTGGGCTACACATGGACTATGTCAGAGACACCGATTTAAGGCCTAAGCCACCAGGGCATGCCATTAATTTATATGGAAGAATTCTGAGTATACCCAGGCCCCCAAAAATAACTTCCTAAATAATACCAAATAACACATGAAACTTAAAATGACATTAACATATAGTAAAAGCAGGAATGACACATACACACACACACATACACACACACACACACATACACACATACCCCTTGTATAAAGTAGAAATAATGAATGTAAGTGCAGTTTCACTCACCAGCACTGGGAAAACTGCGAGCACACTGGAAGACTGAAAGGCAGCGGTTATGGTGAGTCAGAGACTGGGGTAGTCACGGGTACAGGAGACTGAGGTGTCAGCGAGAGAGGAGGAGCATCTTCTGTTAACATCTCATCATTGTCTGATCCATCGGGGCAGGCAGGTGACGAATGTCCACACATTCTATGTCTGTGGGCTTGAGGTTGAAGGTCAGAGTTCTGTCATCTGACATAGCTAATGTGAGAGACTTGAAAAACAACAGTATGCTTGACTGCTTAGCCTCACACATTCTTCTACTATACAATTCTTGTAGGCACTCAAAACATCCCACACACCTGCCGTAGACCGATGCGACTTTTCAGAATGAAAGCCCGACTTTTCTGCAATCATTGCAGCACTGTCAACATGGCGAAAATCACACGCCAGTGCCTCCTGTCCAGTTCCTGGCCGACTTCATTTCTGGCGGTTCGCTATTGCATGTATCCTTTCCTCTTGCAATGGCATTATCTCATCATTTTCAGTTGTTAGTCATGGAAGGCCAAAGCCTCCGCGACATCATCTTCATCAGCTTCCACTAGATGCTAACGCGGTGCGAAATTCCAGGGAGGAACTTGGCGGCAGCTTTCGCACTGCTCAGGCACACACCTCTTTTACGGCTGCTGCAAAACGTCGCTGTTGAACGCTATTTTGCTTTCCGACTTTTGTCGTAAAAGGGAAAATCCTTTGCGGATTTCTATCAGTTATTGAAGACAGGTGCTAATGTAGGTCTTTTGTAAAAATGAAGCGGCGTAACACAAACGTTCAAAACTTGCAGGCTATTGTGTGTCATAACTGTGACGCGGGGAAAAACGAAAAGGGCAATCATATGCAAAATATTATATTGAACAATCTTAGGGACACTGGTGCTTTTAGCCCCAGCATATATGACTTTCAGTGATTCTCATTTTGCTGAGGTGTGAGTTGAACCCTAGGCTGACATAGAAGAGGGGATGCTTAGCCAGAGAAGTAGGCTTTGCCATCTGCTCCACAGAATTCATCTCACAGAGGACTTTCTTTTCTCCCTGTCCGCCGTCAAGGTCTGCCTGTAGAGAATACTTAACTTTTTCTGTTATACTTTACAAAATTTCAGTGGGAGGAGAAAGATGGGCCATACTGCTAATATCAGTATTTTCACACCTCAAGGGAACATTTCCACTGATGTTGAAGCCCTTGGGCAGCTCCCAACCATTAACTTGTAACTGATTCTTAGCATGTATTTATGCTTTTGCTGCAGGGCAATCCTCCTGAAAGGTGGGGCCAGTGGAGACCTGTGGTTGTGGATGGATAGATCACAGAAGTGGGGAAGGGGTTCTGGGAGAAACTCAAGGGTGAAATGCAGGGCTCAGAATCCAGTGTCAAAAAGGAATTCTTTATTGCACCTTATATGTACTAACTACGACACTGGACAACGATAGATCAGGCCTGCTTCGAGGAACAGGATGGTAAACGGAGGGAGGGATATAAGGATACCAAATGATATGACTGCAATACCAAAGCATAACCATCTCTATTTTTGAAATATAAGCTCCCAGAGAGTGCAGCTCCAGTTTACTCCATCTTACTCTATGCAGGGAATATTTCTCCGATTCTGTGTAACATTCTTGTTTCCTTTCGAGTCATGCCTTTATTATGAAATTCATCTAATGCTGTGGCCAAGTGACAAAAATATTATTACAGAGCATGGCATATATCAACAAGCATATTGCAAATTAAATAAGTAAGTTAATGCAACTTTTACATAGTCCAGAGAATGAAGATATTCTTAAATCTTTCCCACAAAAAGAAAGTCCTTGAAGCTCACTGACCTGAAAAGACCTTGTAGTTTCCTATTCTTTCTCCACTTGAATTTCTCATTATGCTTGAGACTTGATATTAAAGTGTTAGTGCTTGATGAAACATATGGTTTCCCTTTGTATTGTAAAGATAGTTGATCTCTAGGAACTAACTCACCTGTTTGGGCCTCAAGGTCTTTATCTTTTGACTCTTTATTGTGTAGGCCTCTAACAACAGCAACCTATAAGACCTTTTGTTGGCTTCCACAGGCCATCTGGGATGGATCTAGAGCAGCGGAAAAGGGGATTTTATATATACTATTGAACAATGGGAGTCACTGTCTACCTGAATGAGGGTGACTACATAGATTGACCTAAATATATGCTCACAGCCAAGTCCTGCATCTAGGAAACTGCCAACATCTTTATCATCAGCCTCCCACTCTTCTCTTGGCCTGCCTTGAATTTCCCATCAGTTCATTCCATACCCTTCCTAAAGCTTTTCTGTGCATGTGATTTTGAGAGCTATTTATTGACTTGAATATTTTTAATGGATTAACTATAAGACAAAATGCGAGCCCTCAGACTATCATTAAAGGACCTCCATAATCTATCCCCAAATTAGTTTCCAAACTTACTTTTCATTATTTTCATATGAAAACCTCTTGATACCTCTGGTCTGGTCATTGCCCTCTAAGCATCACAGCATAACACCTTGAACTAGCATGTCCTCATCCTATGTCTCCATCTAAATCCTAGCTGACCTTTGATGTTCAACTAGAAGTCAAACATCTTTGTGAGCTCCAGATAAATTATGTTCTTTCACATGCTCATAGTTTGTCTCTCACTTCTGAATTAATCTTATTGTACTCTTTGATTATTAATGATCTCTTTTTATGCCTATAATCTTACCCATACCCTTCCTAGTTGGAATGAACTCTAATCCCTTTGAGGACATTGCTTGGGTCTTGCTCTTCTTTATGATAGTCCACAGTGACTAGAATACCACCTTGCACCCCACAGGTGAGGAAAACAAACTTGGTTATGCTGCTGTTCTGAGAAAGACCATAGGACAGCACATAGAAGTGAAGATTTATTAGGTACGTTCCACTTAGAACAAATTAGTGGCAGGGCAGGTAAGCAGTTACAAGTCATTTCAGAGGGTTGACATACATAGACTTACCCACTGTATAGGTCATTGCTCTTTCATCACAGAAAAAGAACCATGTTTCTATTACTGCCCTCCTCCTAAATCATCTGCAGTTATTTTTTACAAGAAGGAGTGGGCCAAATGCATGAGGAAACATCAATATATACCCATCCCCATAATATGAAAAACAAGTTTTAAGTCTGCAGCCTACCGATTAAGTATAAAGAATAACATTCCCATTCATTTGAGAGTGATGAAGCCCCTCGCCTGGGACTGCTGTCTACATTGGCAAAGTGAATTATATATTAGCATTTTAAAAGGCCCACTGTTCTCTCCACATTAGCTTAACTGAGACCAGTTATTTAGTAGGATTCTAATTAATTTAATTCTCCACTGGTGGCAATTTCTGATGGGCAATGACTGTGCCTTTTACCTATTTGCATCCCTTCCCCACCACTTAGCTCAGTAGGTTGCATATAGCAGGGACTTAATAAATATTTGTTGATTGAACAAATGAATGAGCCTGACTACAGACAGAGAAGATGTGCGAGTGGATTCCTCAGATAGGCCTCGCAAAATGAGATCGTCCTCCCAGCCTCACGGATGGATGGAATTGCAAGCACCATAGGAACTACTGACACCAGCCTTGCTCAGTCATCATCAGGACCAGAATCTGAAAGCAAAGCCCCTTGGCATGTGCTTTCTAGTCATTCTAATTAGCACTGTTGTCATTTTTTTTTCTTATGCTACCCACAACATTGGCATTATATATATTGACACTCTTCTAGAAGGAGGTAGAATCTGGAAGTCAACATGTACAGGTGAAGAGTAAGGATTCAGGGGTCTCTAGTAGCCATTCCTGTTGTGTAACCTTGGACTTGTCACTTAGTCTCTCTTAACTTCAGCAAAATGGATATAACAATAGTATTGTTCCCACCAGAAGGTTATGAAGAAGAAACAAGAACATGCATGCATTCATTGAAAATGAAAACCTTTCTGTAAGGAAGAGCATCCACAGGAAACACTTATCTCTGTGACTAGAACCGGGTAAATTCTGGATATGTTCTTTCTGCTTTAAGGTATATTTTTCTCTTTACTTACCAGCTCCAGACAGTCTGCCAGCGAGGAGAAGAGTTAGGTGTTCATTTTGAGGTCACATCTTGGACATGTCCGAGCCCTCCATCCCCAGGTAATGTCAGATGTGCGGTATTTTCCCATCCTCGGTGACAGGCACAAAGCCCTGTGGAAAGGGCTGCTACCCTCTGGCAGAGAATGAGGCAGAGCGGGCCCTGCAAACCAGGTGCCCCAAAGTGAGCAAATGTAGGCTCCACAGACACAACTGTTTCAAAAACAGGCGCCTTTTTGAAACATGCTGACAGCTTTCGAATTCAAACCAAAAATCAATGCAACTTTACATCCTGTGATATAAACCGATAAAGAATATGAGTTTACTAACCCAAAGCAAAAGAAAACGCACCCTTAAATGACTCCACCCTTACGTCCCCACAGTCATCAAGACTGAGTGTCAGAGCCTCATGTCCATGGAGAGAGTTTGGTTGGTGCCAAAGGTTGACCATTGGGTGCTGCTGGTCCGTGGGAGGTGGGAAGTAGGATGTGTCCTTTCTTTTACAGAGGGGAAAATGGACCTTGAACAGGTCAAATACAGGAGCGGGGACACCAGGTGGGCAGGCTCAGCGAAGAGAAAGCCAGGATCACACCCCCAATTTTAAGAGTCAGAGACCTGCAACGCTCACCAGTTTGGACCCAAAAGCCCAGGAGTGGCTACAAGTAAATGCACACCAGAGGACGGGTGTGAAGAAAAATCTCTTCTGTTCCTGAGATCTGAACTGAATTTTAAAGAGGAGTTTTCACCCTTTGGGGTATTTTCATCCCCTTTTTTGTGTTGAAGCAATTGACAGGTAAAAGCAGTTACCCCGAAATAGGGGTGTGAGCACCTCTGAAGATCTTAGAGCCAGAAAGAAGATCATCTCCACGTAACTCTCCATAGACTTTCCCATGTGTCTGAGGTGTGGGGACACATGGGCCGGGAGCGCAGAGTGGACAACCATAATAGCAGAAGTTGCCTGTTGCATGATAGTCTCGGGAAATTCAGGGAACCATCGCCCCTCTGGTGGAAGTATGCTAAATGACTTCCTCACAGACTATCCTCAACAGGGACATTTGCTTTGCTGTGGTTCTGCGTGTCTTTCCGCTGTCCTGCCCTGGTTTCAGGGTTGACTTTGCCTGTGCAGGGTCCAATGGGTATCTGCAGGCAGCGACCGCCACCCTGTCAGGCCGGGAGCTGTTCAAAGTCAACCCATGTCCATCCCAAGCAGCAAATGTGAATCAAAGTATGGTTGGCAAGAAAAGAAACAGCAGCAGAAGAGATGAACACGGCAGATCTAATAAAGGGTGAGAATTTGTACATCTCTAAACAGAGCCAGGAGCCCCTGATGAAAAGAGAAAATGAATAAGATTTCATCTAGCACAGAAAAGAGTGCGCAGCACAAATAGCACGCTAAGTGGAATAATTCTCACAACCCAGAGTTGTAGACCATTCAGTCAATCCTCCCTTTAGTTCGTTGCTATTTTACCACCTTTGAACTCAAAAAGTAAATATCCCTAGCAATAAGACTTAGGTCATGCGATTGGCTCTCTGGATTCTCTAGCAGGATGTGATGTGGCCTCAAAATTCAAATTAAGTGGGTGTTTCTCTTAAATTCTGTCTAGAGAATGGAACAGATTGTGGGTTCTATTTAAGTCATTTGAGATGAATTTGGTTTGATGAGTAGCTCTTTTTTATGCCCTTTTAACTTTAAAAGCTGACTCCCAGTAATTCTTGAACCCTACATTTATTTCTGCCATCAGAGGGGTAAAGTCAGGAAGGCATCATTTCCAGGTAGTAACCCAAATGTTCTCTGCCATTGGTGTGCTGTTTAGAAACCTTTGAAACAGGGGACATGTGAGTACATGCTCCCCACTAGGACTGACCCCAAAAGAAGCTCTTGATTGCATTCTTAAATCTTTCTGCAGTGCACCCTTTTCTGCCACTCCTATGTCTGAACTTAGTAGATCCCAAGGGAGAGATGTGCTGCTTAAATTCCTTTGCATAGGACCTAGAGGCTTGGGTTCCAATCCTGACGTAACTACTAATTGTGTGGTTTCAAGCTTGACTCTCTTTTTTTCTCAAGCTGCATAATCCTAGGATCTTCAACCGATCTTTGAGTCTCTGTTGTCCTGATTTGTGAAATGGTTGACTATTGTTGTTCCTTTCTGCTCTAGTCTTTCTTGTCCTACCTCATTTTTAGAATCACTAGGAAAATTGATTCTATTGTGTATTTTAAAATGCTTTGTAAACCTTAAATATTTCCTGGAAGCATTTTCGAAAATAAAAAGCAAGGGAGAGTAATGTGGTTAACAATAAGGTACCATCATTTATACTGAGATAGGAAGGAAAACAATGATTGCTTCTGGATTTTGTTGGAAGTGAGAAGCTTAATGTGACCCTGGGGGAGTGCAAACGAGAGTGTCGTCTCTACTCAGAAATCAGAGGAAAGAAACATGATATTACTGTTTCCTTGCTAGTTAAGAATTCAGACAAGTTGGATTTTTGAAGAAGGAAGGTGTGTTTGCAAAAGCCCTTGTTTCTGACGTTCCAACAGACTCAAATAACCTCAATTTGGGTGTACCTTGGTGGCCTAGCGGTCTAGTTTACTGGCGAAGTTCATGTATATTCCAAGGTCCCTGGTTCAAGACCTCAGGCCTGAGGAAACAACCAAGATGAGCAACTAAATAAAATCCTTCTTCTCTCTTCCAGCTTCCCTACTTGTGTGACTTCATTGCTGCCTAAACCTTTCCTTAAAAAAGAACATTATTTTTTTAAAAGATTCCCAATTTATTCCTTTCACATTTTATCCAAAAAGGAGCGAGAGCTATGTGGCATGTCAGGGAAACAACAATCTACAAAATACTTCAGTTCTGATTCTCTTTACTGCTACTTTCTGGGAATACTGATGTGAAAAAAGAATTCTTGATAGGAATTAACAATGAAGGGTAAAAAACTATTTTATTATTAATAATTATCTTCTTCAATCTATCTAAACTTCCTAACCCTCAGAAAGGGAGGGGGGAGTCATGTCGATGCACGCAAACTTGATAGTCCTCACTCTTTGAAAGTCTTTTCTCTGATACAAATGCTCTTGAAAACTTCAAGCAGAAGTACCAAGGTTTGGAGAGCTCTATTAGACCTCAGCAGAATCCAAGTTTGCCCTCTTTGCCTAAGATTTTCCTTAGACTACCGCCATTTGATTTCATTCTTCAATCAAAATCTTGTTTTTGTGCCAGTGCTAGTGGGAAGCATGCATGTCCCTTATTTCAAGGGTTTCTAAGCAGCATCCCAACGACAAATTAGATACAATCCTTTCTCCAGCACCAGATATTCAAAAGGCTGGGCACTAGGTGCTGAGTCTCTGTGTCACGGACCCAGAGAGCTAACAAGCTCTTTTTGTCTAGTGTGACAGTCTGGACAGGACACGAAATGAATGTGCACAGGCCAGGTTGGAAAGGATAAGAACAATGTCCTGCATTTGATCGTTGTTCCGCGACCCCCACCCCATCCTCCTCAAACACCTGGGACAGTGTCCTCTTATCCGTGCTCGGTGTGTGCTGAGCAACCACCTCATCTCTCCGCAACTCGAAGTCCAACTCTCAGGAGAGGGCTCGGTGAAGCCCTAGATCAGCTTTGTTAGTCCCTTCTGCTGCTTGCACCACTCACAGGTAACCATGACCTTGACCTATCTCACAGGAAGCTGTCTTCCCAAATCATCGCTCCTGCGTGGACTTTCAAAAGTTCTGGCCCTAACATTAAGACCATAGCTTCATAATGAATTTCATAAGTAAATTTCCACTTTCTTTCGAAATAAAAAGGGTATAAGGGGAAATATGGATTTTTTTAAATAAGTGAGAAATCTCTCTTCTCCAAAAGGTGGAAAAACCGAGATGTTCTTTTCCCACTCCCTCTCCTCTCATCTCCCCACCCTGAAATCATCTCACTTCTAGAAATACCCATTTATTTTCAAACTGACTCCAAGAAGAAATAAAAGGGAATGGTGGAAACACAGACCAGAAATGAAAGTGTCATGAACCCCAAATGTAATTACAAAGGTTGATGTCCCAGGAAACCATGGTTGCTGGTTTCAGTAGAGCCTCCCTTTCATAGTGATGTCACTTTTTCTAGGTATGGACAGTTTAGCATGTTCAAGGGGAGTGGTGTCACAAGGGAGGGGGCAGGGAGAGTCTTCCTCCACAAAATGATTCTTGTCAGGAAGTCCCATCTCACCTGGGTGAGAGGAACTCTTATCTCAAGAACTCATCAAAGTTACCTATTCAATGATGGTTATTTATCTGTCATGAAAAGCCACCAGGGGAAGGAAAAGGC
This sequence comes from Solenodon paradoxus, assembly GCA_004363575.1. Taxonomy (NCBI): domain Eukaryota; kingdom Metazoa; phylum Chordata; class Mammalia; order Eulipotyphla; family Solenodontidae; genus Solenodon; species Solenodon paradoxus. Next base: position 95,348 of record RJWH01002563.1, on the reverse strand, counting down.
AAAGAGGGACTCTGGCTCCAACCTCCTCCTGCAGTGCATGCAGCTAGCTATTGGTAGGAAGAGACAAGTTTGCACACCCACGCTAATGGATTTCCTGGTGTGTGTGTGTGTAAGGCACACATGTGTATATTCATGTTTATGGCTTGTGTGCTAACACCGGAAGAGATACATGGGAGAGATATGCCCTTTGACCAGAGTTCAGCAGAATTCATTCTGACACAGACACCAGGAAACCTGGTTTCTCTGCTTTCCCTGGTATTGACATGACCAAGGGCAAGCCCTTAACATTGATGAGACTTAGTCTCCTCATCCACAAAGCAGAAGCTGCGAGATCTGTCCCAGTGAGGATCAGATGAAATAGTATACATGAAAGCACTGTATAAAGTAGAAGCCCATACATAACTGTGAGGAGTCATTATTTATGATGAATAAGCAGGAAAGAATCCAGATACCAATTATTTTGCTGTCTTTTCACTAGGCTCAGTAATCTAGCCAGAAGGTGGGTAGGTAAGAATTTCCTCATTTATGTACACAGTCAATATGTAAATCTATAATACACAGGTGTCTGAGTTCTATTATGTATACTCCTGTTTTAATGTGCTATGTTGTTTCTAGTCCTCTTCCAGATCTCCAGGCAATAGAAAACACCAAAATGAGAAAAGTTCTTTGCAAATTAACTGAGCCAGAAGGAATTTCTATCTAATTTATTCGTGCCACTAATTTCTAAGGACTGGGCATTACTATGATTACAGCAGTGTGTTCTGATATGAAACTCTTTCCTCCTATAATTTTTTCCCTTAGAAAACCTGTCCTAAATTTCCTGATGTAAGTAATAAAGAAGCTTTATGTTTGTTTGTTTGCATTAAGATATATTTGCTGAAGGTTTAGGAACCTAAAATTAGAATATTTAATAAGCAACTACTGACATTTATCACCTTCTTTGGGATTTACCACTGACCCGGTGACGTTATCTTTCTTCAGCTAAATTAAAAGACAAATTCAAAATCCTGCATGGTAGCCACCAAAAGCATATATTTGAAAAACAGAATTCAGTGTGCCATATTATGCATTATTTAATGGTATGCAAATTATAAGTCAGACAGTTAGGAAAACCACACTTCAGCATTAATAAACAGCAACACTACTACTACATTAATTATGATAGTGCTATGATTTATTCCCAAGTTTTGCATTTTGATTCTCCTTGAAAATTTATGCCATCTGATAAGCAGTAACCTGTTTCCCCTCCTACACCTCCTACCCATTCCTCAAATCTGTCCCTCCTACCCACCCTATGGATGTCTGCAGGAAACGGATACAGAAATACCAAGTCCTAAGCGGCTGCATTGTCTTAAAAGCATTAATAATTAAAGACCAAGCAAACACCACCTAAAGCTCCAACATTTATTGTGTCAATGTTAAGCACACTTTTTAAAAGACAACATAGAATGTATAGAAACAAGGGGTTGGGGGACTCATGCTCATTTCCACAATACGGGTAATTAGGTTGGCTGGTTTCAAAAGGGCCGGGACGTCAGTCAGGACAGCCATGGTCCATGGGCCCTCACAGGGGATTGATTCACTGTTCCAATGTGGGTCTGTTTTTGTGTTTTTACTTTTTATTAAAAAATATAAATAAAATGGCACTGCAGGTCCAGGCGAGGAGGACCCTGCAGGACTCTGTCTTTGCACATCGGCTTCTTGGAGGCTACTGTCAGAAAAACATCACAAATTAGCAGGATGACAGACCACGCTGATGACGGCTGGGCGGCACACGTCCACCCCGCCCCTGGGGACTTCAAATTTTCTCAGAACTTAAGGGCTCTCGAGCTTCCATCCGAAAATTGCCACACATCTTGAGCTCTCTGGGTGCTACGCCGAATGGGGGTGTGTGAAGAACCTAGAAAGAGGTTGGAGACAGAGGAGGGGGGGGAAAAAAAAAGTACAGGTGTGACTTGGCCCAGTGATTTTCTCTTGTCTAACTAGCTCTTTAAAACTACAACTTAAATCAACCACAGTTTGAGCCACCGCATCTTAAACACGATTTCACATTCAAAGCTCTCCCCCACCCCCAAGTACCTGTCCCAGGCCCCTTCCCCCGCCTTCCTTCCCCCGAAGGACCCAGACCCCCTGCCCAATCATAGGAGAGTCCTAAGAAACTCGGGACACACCTGGGAGGAAACACTTTCCCTTATGACTGAGAAAACTGAGTAGCAAATAGTCCTTTGGTTGAGGAGAGCTTGGAAGGGAGGTGGGAAGGGGGGCATTTCCTTAAAATAATAATAAAACTATAAAGAAACAAAAAATCAAAATTGATGTAAAAGCAGCACAACGAAAACATGAAATGTCATCAAGTTCAACGTCAAAGCAGCCAACGATTGTACAAGAGGCGAACAAATCTCTGAAAAGGAAACCAGAACCCAAAACAGTTGCTCCCAAATTGCACCAAAACTGCCTGTGGCTTCTTTCAAACATGCAGTTTTCTTTTCTTTCTTTCTTTCTTTCTTTTTTTTTTTTTTCCTTTTTTGTAAGGGGGAAAGGCAATGGTGAAGGGAAGAAGGGAGTGGTTATTTTCCTCCGGGGTTGCTCCCTTGCTTGCACTTTGACTTGAAGCAGCAGGGCTGGGAGTCCGGATGTGCCGAGGAAGAGGGCTACCACTGTGGCATTCCAGGCCTCGTTGCCATGGCGACCCGAAGCAGGGGCCGGGGGCCTCCTCTCCCCTGACTTGGCGCCGCAGGAGGCCCAGGGTCTGGAGCTCAGCTGCTCTCCAATCCCTCCCTGAGCAGTGGAGACCTGGGCTGAGGGGCCTGCTGTGTCCACGTGGGCTCTGGGGAATCCCATTCCCAGTCCAGCCCTAAGTCACTGTCGTTGAGGCCCCTTTGGTTGATGCCCCCATCACACCCCTTTGTCAGACCTGCTGCGGATATTTAAGTCTCTAACAGTACAGAATGGGCGTGAACCACTATCACGGTCATTTAAAAGCACAGCCCCCACTGGCTTTGGGGATGGAGTGGGGGTCTTGCTTTAGAGGACAGACTTGGGAGAAATGGCGTAATTTGCCTTTCCTGCTGTCTCATATAAAACCTGATCATATGCTCCCTTTAAGTAGTCTTCGCCACTTTACAGAAAGGAAAAACAGTGTTTGGATCAACCATTGAGTTGTGTTTAGGCAAGTTTAGGTACTTGAGTACAATAACTCACATGAACTGTATTGGTCTACTCTCCCATTAGAAAGAGAGGAATAAATCTCATTCCGTGACCATAGATGACACTGGGAGGGAGGGAGAGAGAGAGAGACAGAGAGAGAGAGACAGAGAGAGAGAGAGACAGAGAGAGAGAAACAGGCCCATCCTCCTAAAGACTGATTCCCTGGACAGGTGTCTTAGTAGATGAAACAGCAAGCAAAAGTGCAAACCCAACAACCTGTGTCTACCACTGGCAGCTATAGCAGCTCTGGAATAAACATACATACTCCCAATTCCACCTCTGTGTCCTGATGTCCCCTTCTCTAAAAATGGGTTCATTTATTCTCAGTTGGGAAAGTGGCAGGGCCTTAGGTGACAGGGAAATATTCTAAGTGGCTCATGCCTTTTTAAAAGTTAGTAGCATTTAAAACTTTTTTTTTCTAGCAGTTTTAAAGAACACTGCCAACCGCATCCTCATACCAGCAAAATTCCCACAATTTTTGAAAATGGAATGAGTACATTCTTGAACATATCAGGCCCAGGCACAATGGAATGACAGAATCATTATGAAGAGCATAGGATTATAACACAGTCTTAAGGAATTACTCTGTGTGTGTGTGTGTGTGTGTGTGTGTGTGTGCGCGCGCGCGCGCGCCTGAGCACACACGTGCAGCAGGGAAAAGATTTAGAGATTTTAAAAAAGAAAACTATTCCCTCCCTCTCTCTCTGTGAGTAAAGTGTTCGAAGCAGGACAGGATGAGGCCTGAGGCTTCTCCACTCCTTTTCAGGAAGGCCTGAAATATCCCAGTAACTTCTAGCAAACTTTTAGTGTCTGTGAATAAAGCACCTCATTTCCTCTGTCTCCACATGAAATTCTATCTAAGCCCCACCACCACTTCCTCTAAAATTCTCACTTCAAGCATTATAAATACATACAGTAGGTACTTATTGCATATATAAAAATGCTATTTAAATAAACAGTTCCATTAGAGAATGCCCTGGGAAAAACTCAACTACTTCGCACTTCCTGCTGCTGCTGGTACAAATGAAGAACCAAGTATCCACCTCACTTCTTAGTAACCTTTAAAATGTGTTGTTTCAGTCCTTTTGTAGGTCCTAAACAAAAACAAAGTCGGATATGGTCTCAGAGTGGAGTTTGTACATGCACTGGGAGAATTCTGGGTCAAAATTTGTGAAAAATAGGATTTTCTGTCTTTCTGCTTATTCAGTTGTCCTCAAAATGAAGGTTAAAAAGGAATATTTTAAGCATCAGGAGTTAAGGACATGGAGAATGTTGCATCAAATACATTAAGGGTGTTGCATAAACTTTCTTAAGAATTTTGAAAAATGTTACTGTCCTTAGTATTTCCTCATTTAAAACCTGTATCATGAATTCCTCCTACTGTTGGCAGCAGTTTTTGTTATTTTACATTAAGATTTTTCCTTTTAGGGAGCCGGATAGAAGATGTCATTTATAAGTTATATTCTTGTTGCCTATGTCTTCATGCGTCTGCTGCTCACTCATTTTTCAGGAATAATATTTTATAAGAAAACTTCAGTAAGTCAGAAGACTAAGTACCCTGAAGAAGCTGTCTCCCCAATAAATTTATTTAACTTTGGAGCCATGTAAATCAAACATAATCTGTGATTTATCACCAGATGTTTGCACCCCTCCCCATTCCCCACATGATTTAAGAAATTTGAACATAGAAGTATACAGTACCCACCATTAATTCTGTCTGTCAGGATGCAAAACCTAATTACACTAAGAGCATCATATATTGAGAAATTAAAATGAATACTGTATATAAAACCTGCACAGCTGCACTCAAAGTCCTAATAAAAGAGTAGTAGGGACACAGCAGTTTTATGGACATTTAATATGGTGGCGCAGAGGTACTGCATCTAAAACTGGCATGGCATCAAGGACTATTTCTGTCTGTCTTGAACAACATTCTGTATTCAGCTGCGAAGTAACCTAATCCATAACACACATATCTCCTCTCAGTTCAATGCCAATTATCAAGTTCTGCAAGGCTCCCACATCCATCCCAGCAAGTGGACAATGCTCTCCTAAATCCTTTCCTACTGGATTCCTCTCTGCCTCCACTCTCTGCTTCCCACCCAAATGGCCTTTATGAAAAAACCTACTTTCTCTGTATTTAAGAAAGATAAAATTATTCTTGTCTCATATAAAAGGCATTACATGAAAAGGCTACCTCATAGGCAGCAGGACATAATAACTCAGCAACAACAAAAAGAAATGCTACCACAAGAAGACAACAGAACAGCTTTTGTTTTGGTTTTTACAAAAATAAGAACAATGTCATATCCATTCATCTACACTGGAAACAGGGAGACAGTATCACAGAGGTATGTGTTTTAATAAAGCAAATAGATGCTGCAACACGCAGTATTTGTAAAATTGACAACACAGATTTCTAAGGAGGGGTTTTTAATAGACCTAGCTTGCTTTTCAAAGACAATGGTTGACCAAAAGATCTTTGAAGACTATCCCCACCTTCATTTGCTATCAGCCAAAAAGACCCTATAAAAAACATCTGTCCCATCTAGGGGTTCCCAGCAGCATCTCGGAATCACCGAGCAGACATCACCTTACAGTTCAGGAAATCAGTGGCTGATTCCATAGATTTGGTCACATCTGGATAAACTTTCTCTCTCTCTCTCTCTCTCTCTCTCTCTCTCTCTCTCTCTCTCTCTCTCTCTCTCTCGTTTCTGGATTTTTAGATTGGAGTGGGGAGTCATTTTGGGTATGAGGAAAGACTCGTGGAAATGAAAGAGCTGATTTTTTTAAAAAAAAACCTTTTTTACACTATGTTCTTAGACAGGGCAGGGATGGGAGAGTAGAAAGAACTTTTAGACAACAAGAACAGCAAAAAATCCAAAGGAAATACAAGTTTAAGATGTTATTACCGGTAAGTTTTTCATTTATATCTGAATGAATTACTGCTAAGAGATGAAGGGAACATCGGACTGAAAACACCTATCATTTCTTGAAAATTATTCTAGAACTATAAAGCCTAAAAACTATTTCCATGATTCGAGATGTCTATTTTAATATAATGAGTATTTTATCTTCCTTTAGGATCTAATACACGCATCGAAATGCCCATAGAAATAATCCTGAAAAAGACTGGCTGGCCTTCTCTTAAAACCTGTTGTTTTCTTGAAAGCAATTTACAGAGTGTGTCAAATGAGGACACAAGAAGCTTACATTGTGCACTTTAATTTTTTTTATTTTTTCAATAAAGGGACAAAATGGGTGTATGAACAGGTTAATGCAGACAACTGCCAAAAAAACACAGACAGTGGTTTTTCCAGTAGAACTTAACAAAGACCAGAAACAAATACAATAAAAAGCCAGGTTGTAATGACCTTTGGTCATCCAAATAAAAAAAATAAAAACAAAGAAAAATAAAAGATCAAATTAAGTGCCTCTGTTTTGAACAGGGCACATAAGCAATAATAAATAGTGACTCCCATAGTAAAAGATAAAATTTCAAGTTACGACAAACAGCTTTCATTACAGGAATAGAAAAGGCCAATAACAAAATATTCTGCATTGCCATTTACAAAAAAGTATTGACTAAAGCGGGCTTTCTCTTTAATATGCTTTGCATATGAAATTCTTTCCAATCTAAATATAAAGCACCATTTAGTTTTTGGCAATGAAAAAAACTGCAAAACGTTGTTGTTGGTTGTTTTTTTGTTTTTTTTTTTCCTTTTTTTTTCTTTCTTTCTTTTACTGTATATGAAGGTAAGATGCTGGAATGTAGGGTGATAGAAGGAAAGGGACAAAAAGCACACTACATAACAAACCAACGTTATTAGCTTGCAGTACTGCATACAGTATGGCAGCAGGAAAAAGGAACAAAAAAAGGATATGTACAACCCCTATGACAGCCATCGTGTGACATTCTAACAGGCTCCCCCATACCGCCATTATATGGCTTCTCATCTGTACAATGTCACACTTTTTGTTTCTCTTTTTTTTTTTTTTTTGAAGCATACAAATAATTTGCACTATATTATCCTGCCAAATTAAAAAAATATACTGTGGCAGCCTGTCTTTTTTTTTTTTTCCACTACCAAAAAAGGTACATTGATACCTTTTAAGAGAACAAGCAACAGTTAAAAATACAAGCTTCAATATAAATACTATAGTGCCTAACACTAGATGAACATTTAATTCAAATACCATTCTAGAAATACAGAAAAAAGACCATAAATGTGTTTTAGCATAGGAATCAACATGAGTGTGCATTTTCCTATATTTAAGTACTATATAATCTTAAACCTTTCCCAATGTATGTTTGTTTTTTTGTTTTTTTACAACCTGAAGAGCAGTGTGTATCCAAGGCATAGATTTCCACTACCATTTTTAAATGGATTACAAGTCTTGTAACACCACCAAGACAATGGAACCCTAAAATGCAGTTCCCCCCTAAACATAATGAAGTGTTTTTTTAAAAAAATTTTTCTTAACATTTATATTTAAAAAAGTTTTGTACAAAAAAATCCTTGCACTGTAGAAGCGAAAGCAATCATTCATTTCTATGTTAAGTGTATTCTGTTTTCCATTCACAGCGCTTGCAATGTTGAGTCCAAGTAAGTAAGCTCATTAGTCAAGTAAATGGCTGGCAAAGTTTTTAAGTTTTTTTTTTTAAAAAAATGCTCATCAATGAGATTGTGTTCAATTTTATTTTTCAGCATTCTTGCAACTTTTCCCTTAAGTATAGACCTGTAAACTGGGAAAATTGTACAGTGCACTTAATTGTCCTATCTGAGCAGTTTTATTTTATACTCAACCTCTGTATCTCTGATTAGAAAAAAGATACAGATATTACAGGCAGAGTCAAGTGCTATTTGAACACCAACTGGGGCAGATGCTAGCTTAATAAAAAAGAAAAAATCAAAAAAATAAAATAAAAACAATGAATCCTCTTCCATGTTAACACAAATAGCACACAGTGTATGGAAAAGAAATGAAGTACAACTTTTAGGGAGCACAGACATATATACTGCTACTCTTAAAAATTCTTTCTCTTCTTTTTTAAGAATGTCACATTTAAACATAAGTCTTAAGAATTCATAGTTAATCATCATTGTATCAGTATTAGCTTATACACCTGTTCTAGTTTTAAATGGCAAATAGTACCACATTGTGCTAATAAATCACATATTTTTTTCCTCTGTTACCCTCTGTCAAAACTTTATTGTCAGTCTCTTTTTTTTAACATAGTATATAAGGTCTTAAAGTTTATTGTGATTGTCCATTTGACAACCAAGTGGATCTGGATCTATTTCTTTTGGTGCCAGAATTTTTTTTTTTTTTTGAAGACATTATTTAAAACAAGTATCTTCATAAAATGAATTCCTTACTAATGTTTTTAATCACGTTCTGGGGCTTTTGCACGTTGCACATTCAATTTAATCATCATTTAGAAAAAAAATAAAACTTTGGGCAAAACAGCCCATTTCTTTTAAGCTCTCACCAGGAGCAAAATAGCTTTTATACTGGTATAGTCAGTTTTGCTTACAAGATTAAACTAAAGGGAAAATGATGATTAACTAGGATATAATGGGTCATTTATTTTTAGGTAGCCACTGTTGTGAGAAATACAATATAGAATTATATGCTAGGTCCTAAGGTTTATCACCTCACCAATGCTGAATTAAGCTACAAGTTTATAACAAGTAGAAAGAACCATCAACATGGTTTTAATAGATCCAAGGCACTCATATTTTAAAATACCAAATGATAGAATAAACTTGTTTTTCGGTTAATTTGTCAATTCAAGGCCTTTATCCTCTCCAATTGATACATTTAACCCTTTAGAGACAGACATTTAGCTCATAGGGATTTGTTTTCAGTGCTATCTATTCCGTCTATAGAGGGTTAATCCAAAGACTGTTTTTCCTCCTCACATTATAAAATAAAAACTGTACATGATATGTATTACAGAATGTATGCAGCATGGTCTTTTTCTCTCTCTCGCTCTCTCTCGCTCTCTCTCTCGCTCGCTCTCTCGTTCTCTCTCTCTCTCTTTTTCTCAGAACGGAACTGGAAACAGCAACATGTTTGCTCAGCAACGAATCAGGGACAATTTAAAATAGCCATAACATACCATACATGCTGTCTAAGTTAAAAAAAAAAAAAAAAAAAACAAACATACACAACATGTAAATTATTGCACAAGAGAAAGGCTCAAAGTTTGCGTAAAATGCAATAGTATTGCCCCATACAGATCATGCATTCAAACGGTGAGAACACAAAAAAGAAAAAAGAAAAAGAAAAAAGAAAAAGGAAAAAAAAAAAAGGTGTGCTGGTGACAAGCACTCTCATATTCTTAGCTTCCGTGACTTCTGTTAGTTTGTTTGTTTTGTTTTGTTTTGTTTAAATCACATGGGACTAGAAAAAAATCCTACAGGGACTGGGGCTGGAGGGCAAGAGGGATGGGGTTGGTGAAAAAAGGAGGTGTCAGGTGGGAGTGAGGGAGGGTATTAATATACCTCTATTCAGTTTTTATATCATTATTCAACACTCGATCACTGTGCCATTTTTTCATGTGTTTCTCCAGGGTACTGTACACGCTAAAAGGCATCTTACAAATTTCACATTTGTAAACGTCCTTCCCCACCTGGCCATGCGTTTTCATGTGCCTGGTGAGCTTGCTACTCTGGGCACAGGCATAGTTGCACAGCTCGCATTTATAAGGCCTTTCGCCCGTGTGGCTTCTCCTGTGGACAGTGAGATTGCTACAGTTCTTGAAGACTTTCCCACAGTACTCACAAGTGTCGCTGCGTCTGCCCTCTTTTGAGCTGGGCCTGCCCGGGCCCGGACCACTAATATGGGGCGTGCTCCCTCCACTTCCCGTGCCGCTGCGCCCCGAGATCCCTCCGTCCAGCTCCCCCGGCGGCGTGGAGAAACGCAAGCTCCCGTTCTCTGAGGAGTGCTCCGACGAGGAGGCGAAAGGCGATTGTCTGGAGTCTCCGAAGCTAAGGAAGGGATCTTTGAGCTGCCTCGAGGCCGCGTAGCCGGCAAGCCACTGCGAGTACACGTTCTCCGTGTTAGGCATCGCAGCTGGCGGCAGGTCGAACTCCTTCTCGAGCTTGATGCGTTTGGAGAAGGGGCTCAGCGAGCTGGGGCTGCCCAGCAGCAGCTTTTTGGACAGCCCCCCCGAAGCCGACTCGCCCGGGGAGCAGCCGCGGCCGTTAACAGTGCCATCATCTATGCGGTCCGACTCGCCGGCCACCGAGTCTTCGTCGCAAGTGTCCCTGTGGCCCTCGGCCTCGGCCAGGTGGCCGCGCTTATGCTTCTCGCCCAGGACCTGGTGGAAGGCCTCGCTGAAGTGCTGCATGGAGCTGAGCACCATGCCCTGCATGACATCGGGCAGGGCGCGGCCCTCGTCGCCCACGCCCACCACTGCGCCCCGCGAGCTGTTCTCGTGGTGGCGCGCCGCCTCCAGGCTCAGCCCGAAGCCGTAGTCCACCCTCTCGCTCTCTGTCAGCTCCTCCTCCTCCTCTTCCTCCTCTTCTTCCTCTTCCTCGTCGTCCTCCTCTTCCTCCTCGTCCCCATTCTCTGGGATCAGATTGGGGTCGTTCTCGCTCTTGAACTTGGCCACTACGGACTTGAGCGCGCTGCTGGCGCTGCCCACCAGGTCACTAGTGCCGGGTTCCGGGGAGCTGGCGGTGGAGAGGCCGTCGTCGGACTTCACCGTCATGGGGGACGACTTGTGCATGTGCGTCTTCATGTGGCGCTTCAGCTTGCTGGCCTGCGTGCACGCGTGGTCGCACAGGTTGCACTTGTAGGGCTTCTCGCCCGTGTGGCTGCGCCGGTGCACGACCAGGTTGCTCTGAAATTTGAACGTCTTGCCGCAGAATTCGCATGACTTGGACTTGACCGGGGGCTGGGAGGGAGGAGGGGCGGATTGCAGAGGAGGGAGGGGGGGCGTCGCCAGGAAGGGCGGCTTGCTACCTGGCTGGAATGGTTGCAGTAACCTTTGCATAGGGCTGGGCCGGCCTGGGGACAGCGGTGGGCTAGACGTGTTCCCTGCCAGCTCTCTAAGTCTCCTAGAGAAATCCATGGCGGGAGGCTCCATAGCCATTGGATTCAACCGCAGCACCCTGTCAAAGGCACTGGGGTGATGGGTGGCCAGGGCCATCTCTTCTGCCCCCAGGCGCTCTATGCGGTGGGGGTCCAAGTGATGTCTCGGTGGTGGGCTAAACAGGGGGGGAGTGGGTGGAAAGCGCCCTTCTGCCAGGCCGGAAGCCTCTCTGGATACTGATCCTGGTATTCTTAGCAGGTTAAAGGGGTTATTGTCTGCAATATGAATCCCATGGAGAGGTGGCTGGGAAGGACATTCTGCACCTAGTCCTGAAGGGATACCAACCCGCGGGGTCAGGGGACTTCCGTGTTCGCTTTCTAAGTAGATTCTTAATCCATGAGTGTTCTGTGCGTGTTGCAAGAGAAACCATGCACTGGTGAATGGCTGTTTGCAAGTTGTACATGTGTAGCTGCTGGGCTCATCTTTACCTGCAAAATAATACAACACCAACATCAATGTTTAATCATGAGGAGGGCAGCAGCAGCAATTGCTTATTTATGTTCCACCTCCAGCCTTCCCTGCCCCCAACCCTCAACCCCAAAGCCTAAGTTCTCACTAGCATCCCCTGCACCAAGATGGTGTCTGGTACATCTGATGGTAGTGGGGATCAAAGAAATATTGGTGGAATCAGCTTCCCTGTCATTTAATTCAGTTCTAAAGGTTGTAAATTCAATCTCAAAGCAGAAAGCTCTAGACCAAATCAAGAACGAGGATCTCTACATTCTAGGGTACCTCAGCAAACATCTTCTGACTTGCCAGTCTTTTACCAGCTGTATTTGGGGTAAGTCATTTCATCTCTCTGCTTCCATTTTCCTCATTTGTTAAGTGAGGGACTCCGACAAGGTGACCTAAGAGAAACTTTCCTGCTTCCTAAATACTAATAGTTCCATTCCCCCCTGGGTGGCAGGTGAACTTTCTAAATAGGCAATCATCTCATAGAGATATCAAAAAGAGAAGGTCAACTCATTACAATTCTCTATGGCCCTAGAGATGCTTTTACTGTTAGCCTGAAATGCGCTAATTGTTGATATTATTAAAAATGAGAAGGTGCCCATAGAATGATTCCAGGGAAGAGAGACTGACAACATTCTCACATGCACACTTGTGTGACAGTCAGCAAGCCCCACAGAGACTCCCATTTTTACCTCAAGGGATGCTGCAAAAATCTCAAAAGAGAAATTTACTTCAGATTTAACCAACAGGCCGCAGAATATCTTTAGGAGTTGTCCCCGAGTCAAACAAATGCAAGTCTAGAGAAGTTAGAAGTGACCGGGGCCAACTCAAGCAGATACTGTATCCTAGTTGAAGCACAGTTAAGGCAGCCAGCACGTGACTGGGCAGCAGGCTGAGAAATGCTACACTAGCCTCCTCATTATTTTGAGAGGCTAACAACGTGAACCAAATTATACAACATCCTGCGCCCTCGGCTGAGCCTCAGCTCCAGTTGAGAATGAAACAGAAAGATACAGTTCAGCTAGTCAACTCTTTGGCCAGTAGCCAAGCAGTCTGGAGACCGGCCCTGTTGAAGTCACATTATTTCTCTCTCGCTGAAAAGAACCGGAGAGTGGTAAATGCCACTTTGGCAAAGACAGGCCAGCTTGACTTCACAATCATTCATTTTTGGAGATAGCTAAATTGCAAAACATATAGACACCATGGGAGTAACAGTTTACGAGTCAACTGCAGCATTCAAAAGGGTGCAAATGTTGGTGGCCAAAGGACAAGAATGAGAAAAATTGGTAACTTTCAGGGGCTCCAAAAAAAGGCTATCTAAAATACAAATGAGAACTAACAAACCTTAGCCCTTCTTTTAAGAGGGTACAGAGGAGCTCCTTAAGGACCCAGTCAGTATGTGCAACTTTCTCAAAACGGGGGGGAACAATTCACCATGGAGCTTAAGAGTCGGAATGAGGAATTAACAGTTATGAGCCTTCCTTTTAGCAAGTGAGAAAATAAAACTGGCAGTGTCTTCTCGGGACCCCTGGACACTCATATTCCAAAACAAGCCAGCCTCGCTCAAGCACTTGTCTGAATAACGGATCCCCATCCTGACCTTGTAATTGACTTTACAATGCATTTATAATCTCACTCAATATATCTCACTCCTGGGTAAATCTCTTTAACAAGATTAGATGATATGATACCAAAATTAGGTTTCAAACATTTGCCTAATGCAGAGGGGGTTAAAAGAAAAAAAGCCAGGAAATTTTGAAAGAAAATGCTGACTTTAGTATCACATTATCTGCCTATTTTTGTTTGCCTTCTCTCTTCAAAGGGAAATAAAGAGCATCATTGAGAGTATTTTCATACATTTTGTTGTTGTTGTTGAACAATGACTTGGGCCCTAAATAGGCAGGAAAAACCAATCTGGTTCCCACTCCATGACCCTCTATGGCTTTCTCCTCTCCTGCTCTAGGACTCTGCTATTATCATACATTTAGCCTGACAATCTGAATTGGGTACATAAAAAGGAGATTTGTCAGCTGAAGCAAGTCCTTAACACTTTCATTACTCCAAATGCCTTAAAATCATATTTTACCTATCATAATCCATTGAAACCCAGGCGTAGACCCATAATTAGTGATGCTGCTTTCAATGTGCCATGAATTTGGTCAGTGACAAATGCCAAAATTTATAGCATGTCAAGGAGCTCATCACTACTCTTTCAAAAAGGCTTAAATGAAAAAGGTTCTTCTTTTTTTTTTGTCCTGAGATTCCTAAAATTTTCTTTTCAGAGCCAGTTCTGAGATCGCGCTACAAATGTTCAAACTGTGCTGTTATCCTCCCCCTCTCTCCTACATCAGTTCGGAGAAAATGGCGTTTTATCTGATAATGAGCAAACAACATACAGTTTTCACCATCACATTTTAGTATTCCCATCAACTAGACATTCTAGATCATGAGGGCAGCTAGTGGAATCATAATGTCAATGAGAAGGGCTGTTACGATTGAGACTAAAGATTACATGGAAAGAGCTGCTTTGAAACTGGTAATTATTACCAGTCCACTAATAGCAAATGATGCATTACAGTTTCACTATATAATCTGTATTTCACTCAGCTCGTGCCTTTGTACCATATTATATTACAGTGCTCACAGATTCTAAATTTCTAAACCGCAGTCATCAATAAATGTGTTACTTGCCATAATTTGTGAAATTACTTTGTTCATAACATCTTTGATGGCTTAGAAAGACCAGAATTGATTTCCTGCATGGAAAAATTAGAGCTACATTGATTTATTGACGTGTAAAATATAATAATATTCTTCATTTACTCTGATGAAAATCAACTTCTCAATTTGAGAGCCTCATTGGACTTTCACAGGGATTGTTTTGATTTAGAGCAATAAAAGGAAACCTGGCCCCGAGCATGGGAACTTGAGGCATCAAAATGGTTAAAATGAGCTACTACCTCACCTACCGGCTTTTATTTTTTATTTCATTTTTATTGTACAAGAAGGAATGATCCCATTTCTAGTTGGCCATGTGACTAAAATGTCATGTGACCTAAACCTCAGGATTTAGAAGAACAAGGAGGTCTGGTGCTGGACCACAGGTTCTGCTATTTGCTGACTTGTGGCTCTGAGACAGTCATTTAATTCTTCTGAACCTTACATTTCCTATCTGTAGGACGAACACAAAAACAGTGCCTTAGAGAATTGTGAGGCTCACATGATAAATATATAGAAAAAGCCATCTGTAAACTCTCAGGTCCAAGTGAAGGTAAGTTTTCTTTACTAGCAGGTTTGATTAGTTACCTAGCATATGACTAAACACATTACATGCCCAGAATGCTTCTAGAGGAAAAGCTCTAGAATCCAGAATCCTGGCCTTAGCACAGGCTGAAGAGAGGCCCTGGTTGGAGGAAGGCAGGAGGTGGCCGTGTTAAGTCTGGTGACAGTTGTCTGCCAGCAGGGAGACCTCAGGTAAGTGATAAGTGTTAAGGGCAACTGGTTGAGGCAACTGGGTTGGGTGGGGGTCAGTTTTACTCATATCTTTCTGGATCCCACAACCCATCTGTACATACCTCTTTCTAATCACTCCTAAACCAGCGCTGCCAGCATGGGCACCAGCAGACTATGCACCTTTCCTCTGCAGGAAATGGGTGTGTATGTGTAGGTGGGGACTGGAGATGGGGGTCTCCACAGAGGAATTTCATATCAGGCTCCTGGTTTCCCACCTCTCAAATCAAACTCCCTGCCAGCAAGAAGATCAAGTAAAAGAAAGAGAACGAAAGTGTTTCCCAGGCCAGCAACCCTTGGCCTGCCAACTCCACCCTCCTCTCAACTGGCCCACTCCCTTTCTTTCTCTTCCCTCCAAGGGTGGCTGTGTTCCCACAGCCAAGTGTGGGGCCCCAGGCACCCCCAGCAAAAGGAGGAGAGCTCTCCCCACCCAGTCAGCATGTAGAGACTTGAAACCATGAGTCCAAACCCCTAAACTCTGCAATCTGTGACCTAACCCAGGCTTAGGCCCAGCTTGGTGCTGGGATGGAGGTGGGGGGAGCAGAGGAGGTGCTTTTAACCCCTGCACCACCCAGCCCTCGGGACCTCAGGGCTTGTGAAATGCACACAATAACTCTTTGTTACCTGGAATTACCTAGGAGTTAACAAAAATAAACAATTGGCTTTCAATTTGGTCCCAGGGTACAAGTGCTCTGCCCTGCAGACACCATTCACAGATGGTTAGGTCTACTTTACCTCTAAAAAGCTGAGGCCCTATTTATAGCCCAAATGCCTCCATTTTGTTCTTCAGTTGTTCTCTTTCCATGATACTGTCCCTCCCTTTGTTTCTTGTCTTGTTTCTCTTTTCACACTGGTTATTTTTCATTTACTTTCAAAATAAAAATACTTCCCCATAAATAAAAATTAGATGTCACAATTCTTTTTCACTTGAACCTGCCTCTTCGTGTTTGTGTGGACTCAACCCCGCAGTCCCATCCCTGCCCTCACCCAACTTTTCAGCTATACCTGACACCTACCAGTTATTCCTACATTGAGAAACAAACTAGATTACTTTCTGAAACAATATCTTTCAAAGACATTTTTATAGACATACAAATCTAAATTTCATTAAAAAAGTCCTTATTATAAAAGTATCTTGAGCAAGTAAATAAATGGATGGTAGTGGTATCTTTGCTTTTAGAGACAGTGCTACATCATTTTCTCTTAAACTAGGTGAAAAATAAGTAGAATTTTTATAGCACATATGCATATACATACATATGTGTCTATAATGTACCATGTGTATATAAATATATAGTGTGCTTATTATGCATACATGTAAATGCATATGTAACATGCATGAGAATAACTGTGGAGTAACTCTAAACGGGAGCCTTTTGGTTCTAGCTTCTGCTAATGCTCTATGCCATGGAATAAATTTAAAATCCTCATTGAGGCCACGGAAGTGAATATCCAGCAATAAAATGGGCTCTGAGCACAAGGACATACACAGTCACCAGACATGGAGCCAGACAAGACCCTGGGGAGGAGACCAACAGGGACAAGCTACTGTCAGCTCCATGCCTTCCATGAGGAAAGGAAAAAAGAAAGGGTGAGGGAAAAAGTCGCTGGGGGCTGAGTGGAGTGGGGAGCCTGTGCCAAGTGAGTAATGGAATAATACATATGCGGATGCCAATCTATTTTGAAAGTAACTCCCTTCAGTACTTAAAAAGTAAGGGTAATTTCCAGAAACTCTCATCTCTATACACATGGACATTTGTAGAAGAAATAATGCTCAACTTACAAATACCCTGTGGGGCATACTCTGCGCTCATCCCGGGCGTGGGGATTAGAGCTCCATGTCCAGAACGGGGGGAAGAGAGGCCCCTCCAGTGCAGAAGTTTATCTGTGAAAGAAACCCAAAAGTCAAGCTCTAGAGCTATAAACAATGTGCATCGTCAACCACATGCTATCACATTTCAATTCCATTAAAATAGATTAACATCATTACAACAGCCTTGCAGATAGTTAACAGGCCCAAAGTCTGTATCAGTTTTGTTTTTAATTTTGGTCTTTTTTGACAAAAAAGGAGGAATTTGTTTTAGGTATGGGAGCAGAGGTATCTCTGGTTCATTTGCTTGTTATTAACTATTGTCTTGTAATAAGAGATGTGTAAAAGGCAAGGAGAAAAATTTGACAATATTATGGGTAGGATGGAACAATGGGGCGGGCATGTATATGCAAGGCTGGTTTACATACATTTACTTTATAGATAAGCCCAAGTTCCCCCAAAAAGAAGCAAGTGAATTTGTGAACCATTTCTTCTAGAAAAGCATCCCACTCAGTCCCACCATGGCTCATTGTCCATTCATCCCAAGTTGTATTTAAGACAGCACCTCCAACGACTGGAAAACCATAGGCGTTTTCAGGACTCGGTTGGCACTCTAGAATTCTATCAGTGGAGTGCCCCATATAAGACATGACTTTTTAAAACAGTAGAAAATAGAGATTAGATTCTGGGGTTAAAATAACTTCGGTCAAGTTTCCACCATAAGGGTGAGGAATTCTAGCTTTACCTGAGAGAACAAGCAGTCTAATAATAGCAATGCCCAGAAAAAGTGGTCCACCTTCTCCATCCCACATTGTTGTACTCTGGTGAGGAAAAGTGACTTCTTCCACTAATAAACATAAATCTAGCAGTAAATCAAGCATTTCTAGCACTGAGACTTCTGTGAGAAAATAAATATTTGGTTTGAGTAACATGAGGATTATATGGTTTATGTAGTAAGTTCCTAGCTCTTCCAAGTCCACCTTGAGCTAACCAAGCATGCAGAGGTCAACCTTGAGACAGAGTGGAGAATACTTAGAGCCAGAGATGCTCAGTGTGTTCTAGAAGCTTGGAGTTTGTGATGATTGGGAAAGGCAGGAGAGAAGAAAAACGGACTCTGATGGTGAGTAAACAGAGTATGTTTTCCATTAGCTTAATATTAAGAGCATTTAAAAGTGCTGTTGTTATACTCTAGGATAGCAGGTCTCAAGTGTAAAATACATCCTGTTCTTCTTATATAGATCACATTGCCAAGAACAGCCAGAGCAGTGGGAAAGACAAGGTTGAGGAGCCCAGTAGGTAATGACAGTGGGCTGCTCATGGAAGTTCTTTCACAGACAGCATAAATCTGTTGTTACCAGGCCTGCAAAGGGAGGCTGCTTAGAAGGTCCCACCTCGCCCCGACCAGCTGCAAAGACCTCCCCTCTCTAACCCAAAGCAAAATAAAAACTACTAAATGAACCAAAACTAGATTAGATTTTTTTAAAAAAAGTATGTCTTCATTTGACTGTTCATGTTAAATGAATTGAGAATGGAGGGTAAAATTAACTACAGATTCAGTCATAGTGTTTTTCAACAAGCAATCTTGAGACTCTGCTTTTCTATTTGTTCTTGCCTTGGCCACTTAATAAGTTTGTTTTTTAGGGGATACATACAAATGAGATACGTCTGTGTCAACAGCATAATGACAGTCAGATACTGGAACCCTTGCACATGGATAGTTTGATTTCAAATTTCCTGTTACTCACTCTGGTAAGAGACCCTGAGATGCCTCAAAAAGCCTCCAGCAAGAAATGACGGGACTATTAAACTAATGGAGACTTGGCCACTTGATGTATCTCTCTCTGGTTGGAGAATTGTCCACAAACCCACCGGCCCTGAGCAAGATGAGTTGGGGGACAGTAGCCTGGCCCAGGTCTCCACAGCACCAGCCACATGGCAAAACTAGGTCTCAGTCATCAAGGAGAGTATGTGAGTATTTGGCATCATGGTTTGCTTGATTTGGGTGGCAGGGGGCAGTTTGAGTTAAAAATCATAGAGATCATTAAGTCTATACCTTCATTTAGCAGTTGGGAAAACTGAGGCCTTGAGGAATTCTGTGACTGGCCCACAGCAATATGGATTTTTAAGCACAAAAGGAAGATTAGAGTTAGTTTCCTGACTCTCAGCCCAGTGCATTTTCGTGGGACACCAATCTATCTCCTTCCCTTGGTGTTCTATTTGGTCTTCAATACCCAAGAAACCTCAGTGAGGAGGGTTCTTTCTCTGGACTCAGTAAGAGAAACAATCTCTCTTTACAGCCTCTTAGAGAGAGTTCAGTCCGGAGATGCAGAATGGGACTTTTCAAAGATCCAGATGAACCAGCTTGGTTTCAAAACTGGAAAACTACCTGATCTGCTCACCTCCAGTTTCCACCCCGTACCCCTGCTTCCCATGAAGGATTAGTCAGCCGAAGAGACACAAATCATTCCTATCAGCCTAACAAGCGATGTACTTTATTGGGGGAAAGAGTACATTGTCTTTGTGAGAGAGATTCAGACTGCATTTCTCTTCCTCCAGGAAGAGAGTCAAAGCAAAGCCAACTGGGAGCCTCAGCTGATTCTGCTGCCGCTCCCACTGAATGCAGCCACAAGTTTCTCCGTGGTAAGTAGAATCGACATTCCCACAGGAACTAGAAATGCTAAATTGTTAATAGCCTCCCTAGGGTTTAACTTCTTGCTATGATGCTTTCAATTATTTCATCACGGTTTAGGCAGAGTAAAGTCGCACAATTAATGCTTCTAAGCATCACGCTCAACCAGCAGCTCTGCTTTCCCAGGTTGAGAGAGGCGAATAGAAGATCTGCCCCTGGTTGAGGGCCTCTTCTCCTTCCACCTTCATTTTCATTTCCCCAGGGAGAGATGGGCTCGGACAGCTGGCTGGGAAGAGGGTGGCCTAGCTTACTCTTCCTTTGATGGTGCTCTTAGGGCAGTGGTTCTCACAGTACAGGCCCCGCCCAGCATCTGTATCACCTAGTAGCTTGTTGGAAATGCAGGTCCTCAGGCCCCGCTGCAAACTGGGGAGGTAGAGGAAACAGCACTCTACATCTGACAAGCACTCTGAGTGATTCAGACGCACAATGCATTTCAGCATTCACTGTCTTAGATCTAAGGGAAGGCATACAAGCCGGAAACTTTGATGCACCCCACCCCACCCCACCCTGCCCCGTAGAGATCCATTGGCTATGAGCTTGTCATCCCCTCTATCAGGGACTCACCTCCTTTAGAACTGGAACAGTCAAAATCAGAGCACTCTTGGGAAATCCCTTAGGATTCTTCCATGTGGAATCTGAGGTTCTATCCTCCCTATTTATCCAGGACATTATCTATGGAATGGGCCCAATCTCTCCATCAAGTAAAGAACCCTGTTAGCATAAGACAACATCCAAACCAGCTGATGTCAGGAAGATGGTGTCCTCATTGCTTCCATAAAAATTGAAATATTGAGAATGGACCTGTGGCCTGCTGCATGGATGAAATAAGAACTAGACTCCTTTTTGTAAGTCCTCAAATTTGACATGATGCCCTCTTCTGAATCTATCTCTTTTCAAATGACTTGCACTTCTACGGTGAGCACAGAACAGGTTTTTAACCTATTCTGTTTCATAAAGTTCTCTTTAGACCTAGCATTTCCGCCAGGGGCCCTCAGAAATGCCTTATTCATTATTAGATTGCAAAGTTTCCTTATGACTGAATAAAAAATAATGAATCTTGTTTTTCAGGTCTCACTAAAAATCTGCAACAAATTGGGAATAGTTCTGATTTAATGTGATCCATCAGTCACTTTGCATTTCGGCATACTCTGGGTACTAGCTTTTGATTCAGAGCTCTAGAAGGCCAGTGGAATGTCCCTCGAGTTTAAGGTCATTAAATCAATTTTAGATTTTCTCAAGAACATCTCAAAGAGTCATTTACTATTGGACATGCTATTTGTTTCTAAAACTAATCACTGGGTGTGTAAAACAGTCACATTACTATCCCCTAATCAACAAGTAATAATGCTGATCTACAAATGTGCCAAAACAGCTAAGCATCATTTCCAATGCACTTAATGACTGCACTGGACATGTGATTTTTATCAGGTATTAAAACCCCAGACCTCTCTAGAGAAGTACGAAGATGTATGGAGGTTTACTATTGACTTATATGTGTGTGTGTGTGTGTTTGTGTGTGTGTGTGTGTGTGTATATATGCATATATTCTTAAACATATTTTTACGTACTTTATCTGTTTTTCCAAATAGACAGTACACAAAAGAAACTGAGCAGTCCCCAAGGAATGGCTGCTTGTGAAGTCATGACCTCCCTTTCACCTTGGGTCTTCAAGAAAAGACTGGATGACAACCCACCATGATGAAGAGGGGTCTCTATATTGACAAGTTAAATATAAAGGACTCTATAGTCCCTATTAGCTCCCGGGTTTCCAAGTGCTCTCTCCCTGTCCAGCAGTAACCAACTTCTAGACAATTTTAAAATGCATCCTGATGGTTTGTAAAATTTCCTGAATGAACCAATTCTAGTCTATGAATATTACTGGATCCTAGTCAAAAAGTGAAAACACAGCTAGTCTGAGCTAAAGGCTTCTTTATCTAACTGGAAACCAAATTCTCTGAGTGTCCTTCTAACTCTTCATCCTCCCTTTATGATAGAGGCCAGCTCTTCTCTCAGATTCAGTGACTTACAAAGTAAACATTACCTATGCCTGTGTTGGCTGTGAGTTGTGTCAATCTGAATGGAAAACATGCCAGTTTTATCACTGCTAACAGATTTCTTAATTAACCTACTGATAGTGTCAGAATCACATTCCTTTTTGTTCTAGAAATGAGCATTTATGTGAGCACTTTTTCCATCACTGCTTTTTTACTAGCTAAGGTCTTACCAAATTATGATGCTCTTTAAAAAGTGTTTTCTGTACAAAGGAAAGCAAGCAAGAATTCTAGAGACATCACACTATAGAAACTGCTTGGTACTTGTCTTCCTTGATGCTACTCCAGAAACGAATTTCATCACTCACTCATTTAAAAACTCTTTTTCTTTTTTAACCAATTCTATCCTCTCAAAGTCTTGATTATCTAAACAACAAGTTACTAATTTCACCTTTTAAGAGCTCTCATCTTAGGCATTCTTTGAGGAGGAAGGGAGAGATGACATCTTTCATGCCCCTTTATCTTTAAAAATGCAAAAAATGAAACCCACCAATCTGTCAGGCCTAAACAAAATTTTCTGCAATCTGTGTCTTTAACATAAGCAAAGCATATAATTCAAAAAAAAAAAAAAAAAAAAAGAGCTTGCTTTTCTGAAGAATAACTAAGCCAAAGACATTGTGTTCCATCTTTGTGTTGAAATGCAGATTTCCCACTAAAAGGCAAATCCTTCATTTCAAAAGGTTGAATAGGATGGTACTTAAAAAAAGAATTCCAGCTGGTTAAATTTAGGGTGTTGAAAAAAGTTCACTCCAATAATATTCTTTGGCTCTGGGCCCAAAGTATTTTCACTTGATCGTGAATTAGATAAATTTTTTTTACACTTTAAGCTTTTGCCTTAGAATGATGGAACTTAGGGAGAAGAGTGGAAGGGCAGCTGCGCAAAAAGACAAATTGTCTTGGGACATTTCTTTGTCTAATGGTGTACCTCACAACGCAAAAGGATAAGAGTTCCATTCATTCATTCTTTCATCACTTATTCATTCAGTCACTATTTACTGATTGTCTATAATGCCCAGAGCAACTGGCTAACCTCTGTGGTAGCATAAAGAAAGCAGACATAGACTTCCCCACAGAAAACTTCATCTAGTAGACGAGAGAAGGGAAGGACAGAAGTGGCTCTTCTCCAGTGGAGAAAGTATGTCCCAAGACACATAAACTGCTATGGGCTAGATTGCTACTTCCATTTGGAAGGGATTCGAAAGCAGCATCAGGGAAAGAGGTAACTTAGGAACTGGACCTGGAGAACAAAGAGGAAGGACTTTCTAGATAAAAGAAAAAGCAGATAGGGATGTTCAGAGAAGCAAAGCCCATGATGGACATAGAGCAAATGAGGCCCACCAGGTATGTCTTGTCCACAGTTCATTTAGTTGACAACAGAAGATATGGTCATCTAAATAAATCCTCTGAGGGCTTCTCTGAAGTCTTCAGCTTTCACGAGTTCATATTTTCAGATGGTGCAATTTCTTAAAATAAGGGACATGGCCATGTGGACTATAGTGAAACTTCATGTTTTATACGCCCCACCCCCACCCCCACCCCACCTCAACTTTCTTTTCCTCTTGGTGAATGCCGGGTGGTCTTTCTGAGACAGAATTCACTGTTTCATTCCTGAGTCAGACAAACAAGTGTTGATAACCACATTATTGCTTTGCAATAATGCCTCTCTCCCTGGCTTAAATAATCTATTGCAGATGTATCTTTGCCAGTGTAAGATGGGCTTGTACTTGCTGACACATTTTTAATAAATGACTGTGCAAGGAAGGTGGAGATTTTCCTATACTGCTTTGTCTCTTCAATCATCAACTTGACCTTGCCTCCAAATTTCCCCTTTCTTTTCTCCAAAGCCAGAGTAAACTTATTCCTGCTGAGTCCTCATCTGAGGATTTTGTGGTGTGATATGTGGTGCAGGGTGTGTGTGTGTGTGTGTGTGTGTGCGCACACGCGTGTGCACGCGTGCATGTTTGTGCGTGAACACAAGTGCACTTGCCTCTGCCTGAGGTATTTTTCAAGTTATTTCGGGGAATTTGGGGATGACTTTTAAAGAAGATTTCACACAATGTATTCCTGCTCGAGTTCCACTGCTCGAGTTCCTGCTCGAGTTCCACTGAAGCTCACTCTACAGATTCTTTTCTTTCTTTAGGATGTCAGATATACTCATCCCATTGGAAAAACTGCTGGGACAAGCTCAGGAAGCTAGGTTGCTCAGTCCCAACTCTGCCACTGTGCCACCTGTGCATAAAACTGAGGAAATTTCTTCCCCTTTCTGACCCTACGTTTTCTCATCTTTAACGACTAGTTGGAGAACTAATCTCTCCTGTTCCCCATGTCAGTCTGAGCCTCCTTAAGACCGGATCCTCGTAGAAGTCTGGGACACGGGTTAAACAACTGGTATGGGCCATTCTAGAAGCTGGTCAACACAGGCTTACGTCCGTTGTGAACTTGCAGGAATGAAGAGGGACCTATATGACAGTATGGGGTAAATCTGGCCACCAGGCTAATTCTTAGACTCCAGAGGTAGGCCTGGCAGTAGATTTCAACCTTCTGGGCACAGATTCAAAAAGTTCACCTAAGTTTCAAGAAGGAAACGTAAGGGAGTCCTGAGCCAGAGACTGAAGGTCAGAGAGAACCAGGAAGAAGCTTCCCACAAACTCAAGCTAAATGTCAAGAGAAAAGGTCTCTGCTGCTTGTGCCAGAAAGCCAGTGGCAAAGCCCAGCCTTATGCCAGAGCCTGGCACCCAGTGCTCACAAGGGCACACACAGGAGAGAAGGAAAAGTGAGTGTCCTCTCCCAGCCACCTCCAACCAGAGCAGGAAACCTAGAACCCTGTGGTCCCTGCCTTCCACCAGTTTGATGGGGGGTTCCTGGAAAGTCATGTGTAAAATGAATTTCTGTAAACTGAATCACACTTGCTAACCAACATAATTTCAAAGATGTTTCATCACCCTTTCAGGCTCATGGAAAATTGGCAGGGCTTCTAACATTTTACCTTTTAAGTGCTTCTTCCTCCACCCCCTTCCCCAACCTCTCTGTCAAGTAGTTAATGATCTGTAAACAAACACTTTAAATTCAGTGGGGGAGCTCACTATTTAAAGGAACCCTGTGGTGAAACCTTTTGAAAAGTTAACCATCTTTCTGTAATGTGAAAAATCACCCTCTAATTTATCAGTTTCCATTGATGAAGTTTTGTATGTATTGGGTTTTTTTAGGGTGGGGTTCAAGTGCAATACCTTTGTGGGTAGAAGGAGTGAGTGATAAGAGAAGCTGCACGAAGGTGTTTCTTTCACCCAAATGTCCAGCCTTGCATCCACAGACACCATCTGCCTCCCTAGCCCGCCATGAAATGGAAAAAAGAAAAGGACAGAAATTCATAGAAAGTGACAACTGGAAACCACATTTGAATTTCTCCTGACTTAAGTTTAGGTTGGGGTGAGGTGGGGGGCGGTTCAAGTGAAAGGTGGAAAAAGGCATGTGGACTGGATCCAGTGAGAGTGACCATTTGCTTAGCAAACTGAATTCTGATAACACTATCCAGGGCAGAGAAGGACTGCTCTATCAAAGCCAAAAGAGCATACAACTCCCAAATTACTCTGAAAGACCTCTTTCCAAGCCTTTTTTTATCTGTGTCACTCACGACAAATGTAATTTATGCTCCTGTATTACCCAGTTCACCAGTCTTGAGAAATAGCAGCATAGGCTTAAGACAACCAAGCATAACACTTCTAAGTTAGACATAGAAGAAGACCCCTGTGTTTTCAGGTTCTTGGGCCTGGAGGAAGAGGAAGTTGGGGATCTGGAAGTAGTGGTGCTAGACCGACAAGGGAAGGGAGAGGTATGCTTGGTAGATGAGCTGGAAAAGGTCTTGTCTTCTGTGACTGATCTGTGCAAACCTTCAGCAGGAAAGGGTGCCAGAAGAATGGGCAGCCCCAGGAAGGCCTGTAAGGCTAGCCCTTGCAAAGAGCTTTATCTTTTTCCCAAAGCATTCTCCTCACATTCTGGCCCCAAGTAATCCTAAGAGGAGGAAAGTTATTTGCCTCCTTTCCTTAGTGAGGAAATGGAAGATTTCAGAAGCATCCTGCTGTAGGTAGTGAAGGCAGGGCTACCCACTTTCTTGAGAGTCAAGCTTTCTCCTTCGTCACCATTCACCTAAGCAGCCCTCACGAGGGACCAAGACAGAGTGTGTTTTCCCTGCACTGGTCTTGTGGTCACTTAAAGGTAATCACTCACCCCCCTGATACTACGAAGAGGTATGTGTGCATCAGGGGAAGTGGAGAAGGCACACTCCCCTAATATTTTGTGGCAGTTTTGGCCAGGAAATTCTTAGAACCAGAACTAGCCATTTTCTAGAACTAAACTTATTGTGTCTTCTGGTTAACACAGAGCTATTCTGAAATTATGAGAACTAATTTAAGCCTTCAAAACTCTGCAAACTAAAAAAAGAGAAAGAAAAAAAAAATGGTCTAGCAGGTCAGGCTCTGACATTTCTTCAGGAAGAAAACTAGGCTGCCCTCTTGCCTGAAGTGAGATTGAATCAAGAGGGTTCTGCTGCTGTGAGGCCAGGCCTGGTCCCATGGCGGCAAGTCCTTCTCTCACAAACAGGCCTCTGCCCGCCCACAAGCTCCTCCAACTTCTGCTACCAATCTCCTCAGTCCCTGGGCACTTCCCTCCTCCTGGGCTCAGGCCTGACCTCTCTGAAAGACTCCCACAGAACAAGGGAGAGGCAGACATAGTCTATTTATTTGAGGCCTGGTTTTTTTGGCTTCAGAATTACTTTCCTGGCTTTTTACCCACTTTTTAATCCTTCATTTATACCACTGACCAACCTGGAAAGAATTTCCTGAATAAAAAGAAGTGCCCACATGCATAATCTATTATCATTCAGGAGATCCCAGTTCAGCCACAGGGTGGGGGCTGCTGGCTGTGTTCTGGTTTATTAATTCCGTTGATTCAACACCCAAAGCTATCAAATATCACCAAACTCCTCAAGCCAAGAATACACCATCTCAACTCCTTTCTAACACCACACAGATCTACTGGGAAATTCAGCTTGTGAAGACCTGGCCTCTCTGAGCAAAGGGACTGTACTTTCCTTTTCCTTTTTCAAGCGGGGTGGCTAGAGAGACCGCACACTGCAGGCCTCACCATTGTTTTCATGTTGAATCTTTCAGATTGCCTTGGAAATGTGGTCTGGGAGGGTTAGCAAACCCAGTCACACTGTATTTCTATGTGCTCCTAGCAGTGAGACTGACCTGGAACCACCAATGTCAAGATCTCCTAAGATTACTAGGAGCTGGAGATACTCCACTCTCCCTAACAAGCCCCTCAGGCTGAAATCCTTTTGCTTCCCGAGTCTCAACTTTTGACTGCTGGGTAGAAAGTCCCCTCTGTCACCGGCCCACAGATCTCGGCAGCCATTGAGCTGAAACCCTGTCAGACGGTGGGGAGTGTGGACAGCAGGGCTGACGCTTTTCAAAGAGACCGACGAGGCAAGAACCATCCTGTACTCCTGCCCCAGCTCTAACGCAATAAAATGTCTTTTATCAGTGTAATTCAAGGCAAAGAGTCAAGGGTCTGTCACCATTTTAAAGAGGCTTATTACATGGCCACAAAAATTTGCCTTAGGCTCAAACCCGGCATGTAAGGTATCAGCGTGGGACAGGTTCTTTTGATTTGATTTTATTTTCTTACAAAATCTGAAAATGAAACGCTTCTGTCCCTCCCTTCCACCAACCGTTTTTTGATTTATGGGGAGGAGGAAAGAAATCTGAAGTTGACAGGTTAGGACAACCCCACTCAGCTTTCTCACTCAAAAGCTGCTTTTGTTAAACCATACTTTGCATTTATGGCCTGCGGCTCTTGGCTGCTGCTGACGGCTCCTCTGGTGTGGAGCTGGCTGTGGACTTTCCCAAGAGGAGGCCCCTCTGTGATGACTGCTCTCCTGCAGGGGTGTGGTGGGGAGACAGCACTGAAGCTGAAGGGGCTGAGGACACGAAAGCGCCTGGTTAAATAAGGGGAGGCGTGGCAAAGGGTGTGCCACTCTGTGTCCTGGCTCTCTGCTACATTTCTCTTGGATCTAGGGCTCCTCATGATCATCGATATCTACCCACCAGTGCTAGTTCTCCAGCTAAACGCCAAGCCTTCTGAGAACCAAGACTGTATTGTCCACTTCTCATCACCTGGCGCCATTCTGGGCAAAGAAGAACCCCTCAATAAATACTCAGAACTCAAGTGCGGGTCAGTAGACTTTTCTTCTGAAATGACCTGGCTGGAAGGACTTGCTATGGAGCCAGCAGCGACCAGGGAACTGTCCCTTCCCGAAGTCACTGAGGTCCCTCCGGTAAATGATTCACTAACCAAGTCAGCCTTGACCCAGGAGATGATTACAGCCCCTTGAAAGTGGCTGCTGGCCCATCAGTTCACTGTACAATTTTGGCGATCTCTAATTGTATATTTACTCAATGGTTGCTATGGACAATCAGGTTAATAATTCACTTTACAAATGGTGTGTAATTATACAGTTAGAAGAGTTACAAATCGATGTCAAATTTCCTTAAGTCTTCCGATGAATTGGTCCCAATTACCTAGTCTCGGTCCCTTTTCTCTCTCTCTTCTCTCTCTCTTTTCCTTTACTCTCATTTCCCACCTGCACCTCAGTCTGCCTATCTACAGTGAAAGAACAGTGTGAAGTCCTTCCATTCAAATAATCCTACTTAAAACCCGTAGTTTTTACTCTACAAAAGGGAGTTAAAACAAGACTAGGAAGCTAGTCATGGAAGGCACATTAAAAAGCTGGCGGGCAGATCTCATCGGCCTCCCTGGCCTGATGCAGGGAAAGCACCTGCAGTCACCCACACCTCATCATCTGAGTAGCGGCAAATGCAGCAGAGCTAGAAGCAGCCCAGGGAAGAAGGAGCACAAAGTCCTGTGTGTTCTGTGGGGCAGCGCTTCCAGCCCAATGGCAGAGATTCTCTTCCCACCCAGAGCCTCATACCCAATTTCAGGTCCCCACCTCTGTTTAGGAGATACTAAAGGGCAGGAAAAGAGAAACTAATATATACCACCCTGAAAACAAAAAGGGGGCCAGGGTCTCAGGAAAAGGAAAACATTCAGAACTCCAGGCCTCCTCCCTGTCTCCTAAGAGCTAAACCAGGCCCTTCATACCTCTACTCTGTGGTTTTAACACACTACACCTCAGTCACCACAAGCATATAACATGCTTTCAAGGGTCAAAGCAATTTCTGTCCCACACGGCAACGTGGTCAGCTGACCCAGGTCACTAGGGGCTGGAACCGAGGCTCCCCGGTCACAGGCTTGCAAGGGAATCCCAGGCAAGATGAGGGTTTTAAGCGCAGCCAGCTGGGACCGTTTCTGCTCTATTTCAATGGGTTGTGACTTTTTTAGACATTTTTGATGCTCTATTCCTTGCATCTATCTTTCAGGTGTTCCAGTGCACACAACCCAGGGCTCCAGTATTTTAAAAGGTGTTTTTATTTTCCTAGATAAGATTAATTTTCTAACAGACCCTCCACACATTTTGTGTGTGTGGTGGTGAGACAGTCTTTGAACTACCACGTGTTCTGGAATTACAAGACCTCAGCATGCTGTCTGGGAATTGAATAAGGAAAAGCCCCAACAGCCATGAAGACCCACAGAAAATTCTCAGACTTCTGAGACAGAGGACATCTCAGGAACTCAGGTGGATTCTTTTCTTGAGGTCAGAAGAATGGGAGTGGACTAATGTTTCCCAGCTGAGGGCTTGGCTGTCACAAGAAGATCTAACATTCTATTCACTGGGGGCCTAACGACTGATGTCCATGGAGCCGGGCAGACCTGGTAAGGGAGGGAATTTCGATACAGTTAAAATGTTTGGGGCCATTTTATCCAGACAGTTTAGTTTGGTTGGAGCTTTTTTTGTTGTTTGTTCAAGTTGTGGTTTCTTTTCCCTCACAAAATAAAAAAGAAAACTAAATCTGGATCTGTATTTGTTTCCTGTTCGTAGAACGGACAGAAGGAGGGTGTGCAGGGGAGGAGGTATATGGGGAGCAGGCTGATAGATGGAGCAGGGCCGAGAATATCCGGAATCGGAGGAAAGTGAGAAATGGAGCTTTTTTCTTGGCTTCCAAACAGTTGTAATTTCTACTGCCACTGCTTAGATCCTGGGCACCAGGCAGAGAGAGTGGGAAAAGGGGCTGTGACAACTTTGCCATAAATCAGGATTTGGCATTTAAATCCACAGGAAGCAAAAGAATGGAGGAATTTCTTATTTATAGATTTGCAGATGAATTGAATGAGATAACCAAAATGCACTTCTCATGTATCTGAAGGAGCAATTCCATTTTCAGACTTGGAAAGTTTCCCATAACTGAGTCTCACCCGACCCTGGCAGCACGCTGCATCCCAAGGTTAAGACAAGCTTCCTGAAAACGGGGCAGGAGGCTGCTGCTAGGGGGTAGTAGCTCAAGAATTCAACGTCGAAGGACAGGTTAGTACCACACTGCATTTAACTGGATCCAGTTCATCTGATTATACAGGGCCTTGCTTTCTGGAATATATAATCATCTCTTTCTGATGACATTTTAAATATCCAGCTAGACAAATAATTGCAACAATAATTGATAGCAGAGTCAAGCTGGAAGATCACTGATTGGCAGAGTCCCCACTGAAACAAATCTTCTTTCTATCAAACATTACAGGAATGATACTTAAATCTAACTTTTGCTGATAAATGCTCGAAATCTGATTTACGGATAAAGGGACCGCAATAGAACCTGCACTTCAGCCTGCGATTACTCTGTGAGCTGTTTGAGAAGGATCAGGCAGCATGATTTATATTCTTTTATTTCCCATGAATAATTGCAAGGATTGCCTGGGTAGTTTGGGGAAAATCAATGGAGGCCAGAAGTGTTCCTCCTAATGCAGTGCTTCCTGAACAACGCTGGCCAACCATCAAGGTTTACAGCCCTTTCTCCTGTGATATGTTTCCAGTGGTAGAGCAATGGTTTCTACAAGGGGGAATACCCAGAAAGAAGTCACATAAATGATTGGCTCACTCAGGTTTTTGTAAGCTGGTTTAAATCAATCACTCAAACTGGGGCTCAAATTCCCCTGCTGTGTGCAAAGAGCCCTGGATAGAGTCAGGAGGCCTGAGCTCAGGTAAGACCCAAGTGACCTGAAACAAGTCCCTGGGTACAGCTGGGATCCCCTTCAGCCCCAATCTAGTTCTGCAACCAAGAAAGAATCCAAATCAATTGATTTTACATCTTGCATTTTGATTGTAATATGCAAGTCGTTATGGTTTGGGGTCCTGGGTCCTGCTTTCAACAATGCAGACCCTACGGAAGCTGAGCTGGTCAGAAGGAACTCATGTCTCAGGGAAATGTCAAATGAACAAACTGGCACATTAGCAGATACAGATTACAGTAAGGAAAATCTAACACAGAAGAAGTAGTTGATTTCTGGGTGGAGCTACAAAGGCAAGAATTCAGGGATAGGGTCTAAGCATTTGCCCACAGCACTACAGTAAGGATTTCCTTTCACCGCACCCCCACTCCATTTTTATTTTCATTCCTTTTTCTTCCTTTCTTTCCTTCTTTCTTCTTTTTCGGGGAGGGGGAGGGGTGTTGGTTCGCTCCCTCTTGAAACTGAACCATTATAAGCAGGTTTGCCTCATAGCTTCTGTTAAAAATCAGAAGCTTGTTAGATGTAATGATTATCCGCGCCTTGACACTTACCACATATGAGGGGGCTTGTTGAACAGCTTTACTCTAATTTAGAGCTCCTCCGTTAATTAGAAAGCCCTCAGATTTTCTGCAAATGCAGGTCACTATCGACAGCTCACGCTTTTGACGCTTCGCCTGTGACAGTCGTCAGGCTGCCCTTCCAGGAGCTGGCAGGGTTGTCCAAACTCTGACAGTGTCAGAAAATGCAGTCACCACAGCATCTTCCCAGGAAGTTACACGGAAGGTGACTGTCCGCACACAGTCTGTTTCCCCACAGCCAGCACGCCTGATGGAATCTGTTCAGCTAAAAATAGCCCACATTTCAATCCTTTCCCCTCACCCTCTTTGCCTTCTCTCTTCCTTTTTTTCTTCCCCTTTCCTCTTTCCATTCCCTGCTCTCCTTCTCCCTCTCTTCACACCCCAACACTCAGGGTCCTCTGCTATGGAAAACGGTCACATTCACCAGAAAGGGAAGTAGACTTTACAGATCAATCAGGTTGCTTTATTGAAACAGCAGTGATTGTAGAACAGAAACTCCCTCTTCTTAAAAACAATAATAATAATTTTTTTTTTTTGCACCAGTCAGCAGCTGCACCTGGTGCGTGACGTGAAGGTCACATCTATTCTTTCAGCATATAGTCACCTGCTTTCTCTTAAGGGAAGGGGAAACTTCAAAGGGAAGGAAAAAAGGATGAGGAAGAAAGGAAAGGTTAACCATTCAAGCAAAAATGCATATGGGGCTGAGGCTCTCTTCCTGTATCACTATTCCAATCTAAGACCTCAAAATTACAGGAACTCTCATCTAGGAATAGTTCATTATGGGATATGTGCTGGGGGCAGGGGAATACATGAGGTGTCCGTGGCCAAGAGCTAGTAAACTTGTATTCATTTCATCAAGTCCTTCTGTATTTCATTGCTTTCAAGCCAAAAGGAAAATACTATGTGATACTTACTTGGGACTTGAATAAAAAAGAAACCAGCATGTAAATGAAAACAGGAAATATAAGCACTATTCACACACCCCACCACTACCAACAACAAGGCCCAGGCCTGGCAGAACAAGCTTTCTCTTGCCACCATAGTTGACTGTCTCACCGGACCAAAATCTTGCTACAGAAAACACCCAATTTTTCCTCCAGGTCCCTGAAGACAAATGCAGGAGGCTGAGAATCATAGAAGACTGCCCTGCTGTTACTGGCTTATGAAATGCAATGGGATGGCATGGGATGGGATAGGATGGGATAAGATGGGATGGGATGGGATGGGATGGGATGGGATGGGATAGGATTAGATGGGCTCGGGTGGAGCTAAACTCATGAGTTCATACAAATTTGGCTAAAATCATAGCAACCCAGCAGGGTGGAGTAAGGTGACACAACAAGAATCCCAAGGACAGCAACCTCAACAGCTGGTGGGCCACGAACCCCAGCAGAGACCTAGACCTCCACTGACATCCTGCTGCTGTCAGCTTAGGCACTGGCTTCCAGACACCAGTTCCAGAAAAGCCCTCCCTGCCTTTAAGCTAACTGAAAAGAACTATGTGAGCCAGGGCAGACTCCCTAGCCATTTAGAGACTGCCTGTGAGAAAGAGAAAAAAAAAAAAAAATGTAGGCCCAGAAAATAATGTGAAAGAGCTAAAAATCAATCAACTCATTTCAAAAGAAAAACCTTCCATCTAACGTCACAAAACCGCCGAATATTAGGTTCCTAGGAAGCTGTCCCAGCAACCTAGATATGAGAAACAACGCTTGCTATTCTGGGGTGAGAAGTGAAGTTGCTTTTCACTTGGGACTGTCAAACATGGTCTATAAATATCAGCACCGCCCCTTGTGAACAATGTGCTGAGCTCAGCCCAGAGGAGGCAGGTGTTTCCCTAAGGTCACACAGCAATTCCAGGTCCCCCAGACAAACCTCTTTACCCAATCAATGGCTTTCTCTTTTCTTGGAAACATTTATCTGATCACCATTTTTTAACATGAGGGCGGGGAAAGGAGACTATATTTTAGTGCTTTTCTCCCCTAATTTCTCCAAACTTCTGCTCTGTCCAACCCCTTCAGCCCCAAACATACACAGGTCTGTTTAGTATATTTAGGGATCTATTTCTCTATCTACGCAAAGTGTCTAACATTCTTGTTCTGCCTGCAGGTCAAATATAGAGGACAGTAAAAGTTGTTCTCCATTCTGAAATGGATTTGACTGAAAGACCGCTGAAGGTCAAGACATCCTGGAGAGGTTGGTACTGGACTTTCAGGGTCACTGCTCTGTGGATGGGTCATGGCTCATTTCCAGAGAATGACTTCTGATTTGTTCTCTCCACCACACAGCAAATCAAGATGCCAATCACAATCCTACTAACCCACTGTGACCCACCTCTAATCTGGCAGCTGTGCCTTCTTCTCGCACAGTGAGAGAGGACATGTTGACCAAATGCTGAGAGTTCACTTATGCACATATATGTAGTTAAGTATTAAAATAAGAAAGAAACCAACACAAACACACACACACACACACACACACACACACACACACACACAGATAATTTCTAAAGACCGATCAGTCTAGCATGACTACACCAGCCCAGAAAAAAAACCCTTGAAATGGTCCCTTTCTACAAATCACCAGCCCTGTGATGGACATGAGGTCCTCAGACTTTAAAACAAATAATGCACAGAAATGGGCAGCATGATGGATTAGCTGGTAGATTCTTATCAGACAGGTGGAAACTTCACACCATCCTCAGGATTAGGCCCACCATTTCTTCCAAGGAGAACTTCGTAACATTAGCCAGCTGACCAAGGCCTCACAGCGTGACAGAAAAACAGCCCATAGTCTTAGAAGGACCACATCCCTTCACGGAGCTGGGTTTCCACTCACCGCCTTGCGAATGCCACTCATGGGCACCCAAATCTGGCCACTGCTCTGCCTGCTGTGCACACCCCCTTTCATGTGCTCGCCCTTTTCCCTGCTAACAGAGAGGGAATCAGAACAAATTAATATTTAATTGTAAGATTACGATTCAGAATCAAAGCAGCTCTGGAAATTCAAAGCTAAGGCAAACGCTCCTCCTATAAATCTAACTTGGCTAGTCAGACATTTTACAGTGCTGTGAACAGAGCCGTTCCCCTGCCTTCATTCCGTTATTTGCCACAGGCCTCTGCCACAGGCAGGAGGGGAAAAGCAGCTCTACACCTCTAAGTGTGTGAAGTTCTAACCTTTTACCCATGTAATGATCTACTTAATATAATATTTTGTCTTTAATCAGGGAAAGAGTAAGATAATTTGATATCCCATAAAACTCTCTAACCTATATTTTGCAAGTCAATTAGCCAGTCCTTGCGTATTAATGTCAGCACATCCCATGTTGCACCTCCAGTCAGGCTCTCGGGTGCGTGTGGCTCCCAGCGCCACACACAGAGGGCGTGAGAAGGAACTCAGCAGGGTCGGGGTGCGATGGGCAGTTACTGTTGCATCATCTCTATGGAAATTGGGAAAACATCTTCTCGAATGGAGATTATCTTCCCTAGGGATCCTTCTGGAGGGCTATAAATAATAGAACATACTAATCAACATTATATATTTAAAAATGAATACAGAATCAGATTAAGGAAAAACTAAATTATAACATGATAAAATCCAGGAAAAAAAAGGAAAAAAGAGGCCTGATAAGAAGTCTTAGCCTGTCCCCTTAAGTTTAGTCCCATTGTCTGGCAGTTGAAGCAGCCTTAATAAGGATGTTCAAAGTAACCATTTCTTATTCCCTTAATTAGGAATGCAAAACAAGAGGCTTAGTTTTCATGTAGTCATTTCTCCATCAACCATTCTATAAAGTGAAGGTGAAGATTGGAAAGTGAGGACTCTTGCATGCAAAGTGTAGAAAAGAATAAATACATGAAGAGGAGCACGTGGCACAAACACAAACTCCACCTACCATAACACCTGCCTCTTAATGGGCTGAGGACTCAGTTTTCTCATCCCTGAAATGCTGTTCCCTAACCAAATCTGGGGAGATATTATAAAAAACAACTGGAGTTAAAGTCTTAAATAGAATCTTCTCTTTGCTATTACTTTTGACCTGGTTTTTAAAACACAGTAGTAACACTTATCATGACTTCTCGTTATGCAGAAACATGAACACTATCCTGAAAGAGTCTGTCTCATTGCCTACAGAGGAGAATGTTCCTTTCTTTCCTTCAAGGAACATGAGACGTAAACGTAACAATTTCATCAAAGTCTGTAAAAGATACCCGAGTCATCATTTTAACTGCACAATTTCTTCAAGAATTCAGACTATGAAAGAGGGAAGGAGCCTGCCAACCAGGGTGCTGGGCAATGCCAGTATCTTCTCCCTGATTCCTCTCCTCTGTCCTTGGCAATCCAGTTATGATTTGACAGCATTTAATGATGACAGTACTTGAGGTAATAGGACAATGCCATAACAGGATTACAGCAAATGTGAAAGAAAGGACACACGTAGGTACTGTCATTTAGGTAATGTCATCTATGATCAGTTTTTGTTTCATTTTTTGCTGACACAGAAGTCAGTATCACTTACACAATTCATTGTAAACCCTGTGATAGCTGTAAATAGTTTGCTTCCCCTGTAAAAGGAAAACACTTATTATACTACAGAGGGATTTGGTGAAACTTTCTAGCTTTTGGTTGATGGGGAAAAAAAATTTTTTTAATTGTTTTCCAATAGCCAAAGATTCAAAAGTAGCCTGAAGTCAATACCACCCAAAAAGAACTTATCTTCAAAGAAAGAAAGAGAAAATTGCTGTTGGTTATAAACAATAGGTGGCCAAGAGGTTTCTGAAGGATATCTTAGACCCCAATGAAACTGTTGCTTTAGACTTTAGGGAAGATAAAGTGGAAACACCTGGAGGAGGAGGTCGTCAACACTAGTCTACCCACCAACGAGGTCCTTGTCAGTCACACTATTCCTCATATTATTTCCTTTATGTCATTTTGCCCACAGCACATCCAAATTCATTTACTATGAGCCTTTGGAAGTCAGTTCTACTTTACTTTCTAATTAATTTCTGCCATTGAGATTTTTCCCCAAAGCCACCAACTCTGGAAGTTATTATTCCTTTGCAATGAGCATACGGTCAGCATGCATATCATTAAAACGGCTTCCTTGTTGTCCAAGGAGCCATGCTGTATGCCAGGTGACCAAACACACAAAAAAAAGCTTGTTTGACTGACACTTTCTTGAAAAAAATTCTGGCTAGAGAATGAAGTACCATGAAGGAGGCTAAAGAGATGCTCTGACCACTTCAAATCATAACAGAGGCTAGTTCTCCTCTAGAACATTCTGGGCTCACAGAGGACTGCATTCCTTTTGACTTTCTGTGCTAATCCCTGAGCACCCAGATGTCCTTTCCTTGACAAATTGCTATCTCTACACCTTTTATCAATTATTCTCTTACACCATCCAAAAAGGTTCATTTAAATTCAGTTAATAACCCTCCAAGTAGGAGCATTAAAGGAAGTTCAGAAGGATATGAATTTGCAGAACTGCTTTGTTTCATCATATGCCATTTGAAAGATAAATGTTATCATGAAAAACTATTCATGCCCTGAACAATTCCCCAATTTGGATGGTCTGGACGAGAGGGACAAGGAAACAATGTGGAACCTGAGGTAAATTCTTGTTTCCAAACTCCATTCCTGTCCACTCCCCAACTGTAATGTAGGTGATACGAAAATTTCCCAAGACTAAACATTTTTATGGAAATAACAGATCTATCTGATAGTCTCCTACAATGTTTAGCTCCATTCCGCCTCTAAAAGGAAATCCTACAGTCAACCAACTCCATGTTATTTCAACAGGGGAGAACTCAGCATCAAGGACATTATAGAGAGCACTCCAACAGCCTTCCCCCTCTGGTGCCTAGACAGAGTCTTCCATTTGTGTTGATTAAAATGCTGCCATATTCCTTTACTCAGAACACGTAACTTTCCCCCATGGTCTACAGGATATGACCCAACTCCTAAGCTGTCATTCCAGAGCTCCAAAATCCAGTCCTAAGTTTCTAGCCCAGGCTTAGCTTCCTCTATGCACCAATGAAAATATTTAAGTAAAAACCCCTTCCATTCTCATTTCTTTTTAGTTTTTCTTCTTCCTCTCCTACTTCCTGAAATTCTATTCATACTTCAAGGCCCAACTCAAAATCTACTAATCACCTTAGCATAGAGAATCAATCTCTTCATTCCAACTCAGTAGAACACTCATTCCCTGTACCACTTGGGACTCATACCGGGACTTGACATTGCTCTTCACCTACCTATGCCACTACTTAATTCCACATCTTCCCAATGTGCTTAAAGTACAGAGACTCTGTCTTTTACTTATTTATATTGCATTTTAACGTACCCACCATAGCATGTGCTATATGATACACACATATCATAGGAATTCAACAAATAGTGGTTAAATGACTGATTTATTTTCCTAAAAGTTATTTTCCCAGTATCATTTATATTCAAAATGGCAATTTCAGCCATCTATGTAGCCACAAACAGTTCCCTTCTGATAGTTGCTTGAACTTAGAGATAACAAAGGCTAGTGACCATAACATGTTATGCTGCACAAAGATTAGAATTAATATCCACCCTCTTGAAACAGCCACCCCACACCCTGGAGAAGAGAGGAAGTGAAACCCATGTGCCAACTAGAGCATGTGCCAGGTCAAGTGAGTGCAGCTTTCTGAATTACCAAAAGTAATAGCATCTTGTATGTAAAACCTGATTTTGAGGCTATACAACTACAATCTAGCTGTATTTCAACCATGGTCATCTGTACAAAGTTAGGCTCAGCAAGAGCACATCCGAAACGCAAAGAGCTAACTTCTAAAAAATTATTTTTAATATTTTTTTAAATCCAGCACCATTGAACAGGACTTCTTGATGCCACAGAGCAGCAAACATGGATGCTTTTGACCTCTTATAGCTACTAGACATGGTAAAGGAAGGTCTAGCAAAAACTACGGCAGAAGCTCATGCAATATTTGAAATGTTGCCCATAATTCTCAAGCCTGAGCTGACTGTTCAGATTAGAAAGCATTCTAAGCATCCTCACTCCATCTTGACAGCCGAGATGTGAAATTAAACTATGTGGCCAGGTGGGTCCTAATGCTACAGATGTGTGGAGGTTTTCCATGGTAAGAACCCATATCTACAAAACCTCATGTCACACTGGATTCAGAAAAGGCATTCCACACGTATTTGCCAAATAAATGAGGGAAAGCTAACATACCACATTTAATGCTGGTTACCTTGGAAACTCTTCATGAAAGACAATTTGGAGAGAAAGACAGATGTTAACAACACTTTTTCACTTTACAGGATTTCACTAATTACATACTTGGGATCCCTACCCAAGAAGAAGATAGATCAATGAATATGACCAACTTGGGCACCCTCTTCCCTTCTTATTTTTTAAAACCTAAGTAGAATTCTATGACCTGAATCCACTCCCTTTTCTTTCTCTTTCCTGCACACACTCACAAGCGTTCAGGCATTCCTCACACAGGTGCGCATGCTTTGCTCATGGTACCTAACACCATCTCAACGTGCCTCTGCTGCTCTCAGTCAGCACCAACTCCTAGGAAATCTAGACTCCAAAGAGCATTCTGATTTCTCTGACATGTACTCTGGTGCCCCCCTCAGAGATGACTGGGGTCCTGAGAAGACGCAAACGGTTAAAGGCTAGAGATAGACAGAGTCTTCCACAATGGTCCAACTCAAGTAGTTGGTTTTTATTTTTTAGCTTTATTGAGACATAACTTAGATACAATAAAAGTCACTCATGTTAAACGTACAGTTTGATGAATTTTGCTAATTGCATACAGTTGTATAATCTCTGCCAAAATAAAGAGAACATTTCCACCACTCTCAAATTTCCTCATGCCCCTTTACAGTCAGTTCCCTCCCCCTTTGACTCCTTTCAATCACTGATCTACTTACAAACACTATACTTTATTTTTCTAGACTTTTCATATAAACAGAATCATACAGAATGTCACTTTTATATGTTTGAAGATGAGGTCCATCTATTTTGTTCAGTGTGTTACTATTTCATTCTCAAGTTGAGTAGTCCATTGTATGACTGTACTAAAACTTGTTTATCCATTTAATTATTGATGGACATTTAAGTTTTTAACACTTTTTGACTGTTATGAACAATGCTACAATGAGCATTTGTGTATATGTGTTTGTATGAATACATATCATCAAGTCTCTTAGGTAAATAGCCAGGGGAATTCACATTTTAAGACCACAGAAAAGATTTTGAGAGCTCAGGGAGCCCCCATTTTGTCAGCACCCTGCCCC
The DNA here is from genome assembly GCA_004363575.1 of Solenodon paradoxus. NCBI lineage: Eukaryota > Metazoa > Chordata > Mammalia > Eulipotyphla > Solenodontidae > Solenodon > Solenodon paradoxus. The sequence goes on along the minus strand of RJWH01002563.1, from coordinate 55,471 downwards.
AGTTCCACCATCCCCGCCCCCACAGGAGTTCAACTCTCAAACCTGTATCCCAGCTATGTGTCTGGGTCATTAACCAAATGTCACCTTATATCAAGCAGAAATCTTTCCACTACTAGAAGTAAGCAACAGGAAGAGACCCCAAAACTTTTCTATAATGGGTATTCATTTGGACTGCAGTCCTTCCGAGTCAGAGATAACCATTAAACGTTGGGTTGAGAGACCTAGGAGGCCCTAGTAGATCAGACAGGGTGGTGTCTGACCTCCACATACATTAGCTCTATAGTTGAACAGCCTCAAAGGATCCTGGAGATAGCATCTACCTTGCCAGAAGGCTTTCGAAGAAAGACACCATCAAGGTCTCTGTCAGATAACATCCCAGGGGCAGAGAGCTACTGCCCAGAGCAGCAAAGACCCAGTAGAAGAAATGAGTTTCACCTTCCTTCTCCTACTCTTCCCCAGGCATGACAGGGCAGGACTGGGGGAAACAGGTGTACAGGAAGCAGAAGTATTCATGAAGGACCTGGAGCCTAGAGCTGCAGGAGCCTCAAGCCGTGACAGAAGCAGATTAAAGGAAGACATGTGGAGAGAACAGAGAGGGCTGCCATCTTAAATAGAAAGACAACATTCCAGTGGAAGACACTGAAGAAAACAGAACAAAGACCACTACTAATAACAAACTAAGGGAGAAAGTGAAGCCCATGAGTGAGGCACACCTATATTGGGACAACTGTGCAGATTCTGATTCCTGGGGCAACAGAGCCATTAGCTGCCCAGACTGAGGATGCTAAAGTGAGCAAGAGGACAGTGCTGACAGAGTGGTAGGGAGAGCAGGAAGCTACAGGGCTGAGAGTCCTGGCCAGCTGACCTCTCTGGACCTTTGTCTCCCCACTACCAACAACAAGGTTGGAATAAATGGTCTCTAGCACCCTCATATCTTATCACTCGTGCTAATTTTGCAGAAATGGGAGTATAGAGAGACCAAGGGGGAAAATGACTTGAGGCTGACTGAGACAAGATACTGAAGGGGAGGAAAAGTGTTCTTTCCAACTACCTAATCTCCAACTGGCAAAGCCAGACGAGGGGAGATACCGACTGGTTCTGTGAGGACAAAGCATTCAGGACTTACTCCTCATATTTCACCACAAAACTTCATTTCCTCACATGGAATAAAAAAATTAACTCAACTGTAAAATGGGAATAAAAGTAGTATCTGCTCCACGGAGTTGTAGAAGTGAAATGAGTTCATAATTGTAAACAGTGCAAGCGCTCCGTGACATGAAGCACCTACCTCCTGGTATTAATTAGCTACACCTCAGCAGGAATGAGGTCATCAGCCTCCTTCTGAGGAAGATCAGCTCAGTAGAAAAGGGACAAGGGAGAGAACAGAGGAAAGGAATATGAGGCTCGGGGGGAGGATCACTTCAGAACACAGATTCTAGCAGAGTAGCTGGTAGCTGATAGGTGACTATGTATGACAGATGGACAGACAAACAGATGAAAAGTGAATAGATAATGATGAGGCGAGGTGTGTGCACAGGGGAGCGGTAGTCTCCTTTACAATTTGGGGAGGGATGATCTAGTCCACCTGGGTATGGCATACAAGTCAGTTTATTCCCCTTAAGAAAGAAAATCTAATTCTCCACCAAGAGTCTTCACCTGAGCAAACAGACACAGACCCAGAGATCTACCATTCTTCTCCCACCCCACCCTTACCCCAACCCCAATCAGAGGCCAAACCCTTCCATGGAGCCTTTGATAAAAGCAACTGTTACCTTACACCAGGCCAATATTTAAAGCTGTGTCCACCCTAGTGCCTTATGCCTAAGAGCAGATGCCATATCTCTTCTCTAGGCAATGCTGGGACTTTGTACTGGAGGGGCTGCTGCTCACTGACCCAGCCTTGTATCTCTTTTTAGCCACAGCACTATGGAGGATTCCCTGATCCTGCCTACCCTCCTTTCTTCTCACAGGATGGCAGGCGGGGGTCAGAACCTCAGGGCAGAACCTCCTCCAAATGAGTCCAGTTTGACCAGTTGGGTAATCAGGTTGATTTTCAGGTTGGGGAGCAAATATGTATATGCTGTGGTCCCTGAGGTTTGAGAGTTTGGGGCTTCCCCTGAAAGTCAAAAGGTTCAAAAGGGATCTTCAATCTGCAGATGTACATAAAAGGTATTTGGCAAACCTTGATTCCCTCCCTGCTCAGAGACAGGCAACTGAATATTCATACCTCTACCCCAGTCCTCTGTTGTCCTGGGAGACTGGAGCAGAGATGGCACACAAGGCAAATTGTATGTGCCTGCAAGCTCTAAACTACACTGCTGTTTCCCAGACAGTCACTAAATTACAAGGCTGTTTTCCTTTTAGGATTTTTTTTTTTTTTAAACACCCAAGAAACATACTACAGATCTGAGAAATAATGTCAGAGAAGAAGAGAACACACTGAAGAAAAAGGGGCCAGGGTCACCCTCATATGTGACTGATGATGAAGGCTTTTCGGATAACAAGAAGGGAGGTGACTGAAAGTTAAGCGATTAGGAAAAATGGATTAGGAGAACATGACTTGCTCAAGAAATCCCAGAATATTAGGACCAAGGAGAGTCCTTGGAAGCCAGTTTAAAAAAATAAATCCTCTTTTGGCTCTCTGAGTAGCATCATGGCAGCAAAACACATGTCCTTATGAGCGATGGCACAAAGGGAGCCAAGAAGAAATTTTCTAAGAAAGGCTGGTATGATATGAAAGTGCCAGGCAGGTTCAACATAAGAAATATTGTGAAAATACCAGTCACGAGAACTCAAGCACCCCAAATTGCATCTGATGGCCTCAACGGTCGTGTTTTTGAGGTGGGCCTTGCTGACCTATGGAACGATGAAGTAGTATTTAGAAAATTCAAGCTGATTACTTAGGATGTTCAAGGCAAAAACGGCCTGATACACTTTCATGACAAAGGTCAGTAAATGGCAGACCATGACTGAAGCTGTCATGTTGATGTCAAGACTACCAAAGGTTATTTGTTTTGTCTGTTCTGTGCTGGTTTTACTTAAAACATAACAATTAGATTTGGAAGACCTCTTACGCTCAGTACCAACAAGTCTGCCAAATCCTTAAGAAGACGATGGAAATCATGACCCGAGAGGTGCAGACAAATGACTTGCCAGATGGGGTCAATAAACTGACTCCAGATTGCCCTGGGAAAGATATAGAAAAGACATGCCAATCTAGTTAACCTCTCCATGATGTCTTTGTTAGAAAAGTGAAAATGCTGAAGAAGAGTAAGTTTGAGTTGGGAAAACTCATGGAGCTTCATGGAGAAGATAGCAGTTCTGGAAATGCTACTGGGGGTGAGTCAGGTGCTAAAGTTGAACTAGCTGATGGATATGAGCCACTAGTCCAAGAATCCACTTAAAATTCAGACTATTAACTGGTGACAAATAAATGTTTTATTTGTGAAAAAATAAAAATGTTTTTAAACTGCTTTAAGTTACCATTTAGACAATGGAAGGCCAATACACACATGTGCAGAATGCCTAGCCCAGCGAGGCAGCACAGACTAACACGACATGGGCAAAGAGCTGACCATCCCAAAGGTGTTCCTAAAGGAGCCCGTGGCAAGCGATCTGGGGCAACATCCAGGCCAGAACCAGGAGCTCTTGATACCATTTCCCAAGCAGAGCCGGAGCCATGATGACCATTTAACCACAGGGAATGCCATTCCCTCTGGTCACTTCAGGAAACACAACAAATGTGAGCTCCGAGGAGCAGTGAGAGAAGGATCAGATCCATCTTCCTCTTTGTCACTGGTTCAAGACCAGTTACTCCTTCTAGAGAGTCTAAGGAGTACATCTCTCCCATCTTGTACAACCCTTTCTTCACTGACCTCTCTCCCAGCAGCCATCAGGGACCTGGGTTACCTCCAGAGTGCAAACGCTGACCATGCATTCAATTCCCAAGCTTCCCGTCATTATTCACCTTCCCCCCTCTACAGTCCATCTTGAGTTCTATGTCCCAAGAGGAATCTGAGCCAGCACCTTCAAATCTCCTTCACTGCATGCAGTAGCAGTATTATTGAAAAGTCATCTGTTAACGGATTTTTTTTTTAACAGAGCACATTTTCTCATCAATAATCATAAAAGACAGTGGACACAGTTTAACATTTGATTTCCCTCTTCACAATATTGCTTCCCAAAGGGACTATAAGTTCCCAGGAAAGAAGCCATGCTCCCCATTTCTCTCTCAGTGTGGATCACACAGGGCTTAGCAGGCACCTGTTGGTCCATAGCTTCTGATTCTAACTACATCCTCTACTCCAGAGCTATGAATCTATTTCCTTGTGGACTTCCTTTCCTCTACACCAAAGTCCTTCCCTGGAGTGGCTAATGACCTGCAAGCATTTATCAAGCTAGAGAAACTGTCCCTTGAATAGGAATACAAATACCATTGTGTATCCTTTTGTAAAGTGAAAACCAAAAACTTCTGTAAAATGAAGCATGACCTTTTTATTGCTGATAGATAAATTCAGATTTTTGCAATATGGATAACTGATATTCAAGGACATATAAGTTATCTTCAAGTAAAACCCTAGAAACTAGCCCTCAATTCCGTATGCCAGGGAAATAGCAAAGAGCTTTGGAATCTAGACACAAACTGCAGCTCTTGAACTGAACTGGAACGTTCCAGGTAGACAAGATCTTGGTCCCTAAAGTTAGAAATTAGTCAGAAACTCAGTCGGTGTTCAACAGTTCCCTCCTACCTCAGTGTAGGTAGGATGCAATAGTGATGATGACAGTCAATAAAATGATAATAATAATAGCTTCCAGTGGATGGCACTTTGTAGCTTACACAGCAATCTACAAACTGCTTCCTTTGAAGTCCTTCAGGCCCAGCCTTCTTTCTCCCCTTTCTCAGGAAGACCACCTTCTCCTCAGCACCCATTTCTCCCAAAGAATTCCATGGCCTCTCATGCCATTTCTCTCTTTGACAATGGCAGAACAATGATCTAATAGAGAAATGCTTGAATGGGTCCTATGCATAGTCCTGAAAGAAACAACTTCATCAGTCAAGGGTCACCAGGAGAATCCACAAATATTTGGGATTTGGACCAATTGCTCTGTACAAAACCTAGGAAGCCCAAAGAGGTAAGGGACTGAGGGTCCCAGGGACAGCCCCCAGAGAGTTGGGTCTAGTGCTCTGGGTAAGAACACTGCTCTGCATTTGACTGGGGTGAGTCACAAGGCCCTGGAGGAAGGGGGAATTGGGTCAAAGGCCACGCAAGGACCTCCAAGTAGATGGGTGTGTGGCTTTTCAGTGGGACACCACAGCCCTGGGCACAGTGGTGCTAAGTGGAGATAATGCCCACAGTGATAATCAGCAGGGCCCTGGCAGAAAAGACCCTGGACACTGAAGGCTAGGCACAGCCTCAGGGACAGCTCTCATGGGACATGTGGCAGTGTGCTGTGAGGACTCCTCCCCACTGGTGACCCCTATCAGTACCGACCAAGCGCACAGGATGCACACCCAGAGAGAAAGGTCACTACAAGGTTGCAGGGTGTACAATGAAGAGGTACAGAGGTGACAGCCTCCGAGCATTGCATCATCCCCATATCAGGAAGGCACCACAAAATACTGGGCTGCCCATACCCACTTTTCTTCCTAGAAGTGGCCTGGGACATTCATAACATATTCACCCCTGGCAACTGCATGTTTTTTTCAAAATTTTATAGCAAATAGACTTAGCATGCTGAAGAGAGGTGGGCAAGGGTGATCTAATCTACCCGTCTATTCACCAACATGTACAGTAGGAAAGAGAAGGACACAGGCTGACAAGGGACCAGGCCAAACACTGGGGGAACTCTGAGGTCATCTGCAGGTCCAATGACCCACCCCACTGTTTGCCAGGCTGCTAATTCTCCAAGGAGCCTGGAGACTTTGATGCTAAGTCTCTTGTATAGCACATATGTAACACAGACACACACGTACACATATATATGAATTACCCATAAACCTTGATCAAATTCAGATGATTTTGCGTGAGTTTACACAATGGCATTTCTCTAATAGAACAGAAAGTAGGTTGAGTCAACGTTGCGAAGCAGAGCAGTGTCTCTTCCCCATTGTCCCTTCCTCGGACTCTGCACATAGGCATCCAAAGAGAAGAGCACGAAAGTGATAGATAATCCATTTACCTTGGCCTTTACTCAGAGATGGTCTGGTGGCATGTCCCCTGAAACTCAAGTTTTTAAGGCTGCCATCTTCTGTCATCTTTGAACCCGAACCAAGGAGCAAAGAAAAACATTTGGTCACCAAGTCTGGGGAGCCACAATGCTGTCCAAGGTCAGCAGACAGCACCCTTCAGTGGGCTGAGAGTCCAGGTACCCTCTTCTCCTGCTATATACTTCTGTCCCCTGGCACTTGTCAAAAGACCATCATACCTATTCACTCTGGAGCAAAACCCCAGAAGACACACCTTCTGTAACACCTCTGAGTGCGAGTGGAGCAGAAGATTTCTTCCCAGTGGACGGGAAAGATAATGAGCCCCATTTTACAGAGGAGCCTGAGGCTCAGCGCGGTCAACTTGTGTCAGGCCATGCAGCCAGCACGTGAAGGAACTCAGGTGCAAGTGGTTTTAAAGGTCAAGCCCCTGCAAAGTCCTGCCTTCTCAAGCCCACGTTTGCCAAACATGTACCTAACCACCATGCCCAGGTAAAGGCATCAGTGAGTCAAAGAGACCATGACAATCTGCTGCACCCAAGGCTAAATTGTGGACAATAGGGAAGAAAAATACTCAGCCTTGAGTCGGGTGGTTGCTGTGAAACATCTGGCGGGGGGCGGGGGGAGTACCTGGGCCACGGTGTGTGGTAAGGAAGGGGATGCATGCCCTCTCAGTTCTCTCTTCTCTTCCCAGTCATAACCACCAGCCTTCAAGACCCTGGTCTGTGGCCCCACACACAGCTCTGGCCAGCCTCCAGCAGAACTAAGACTCGGAGCAGGCGCCAACCTGACTCCTCCCTGAGCAGCCGGCCTGGCCAGACCCTCCAGCCGGGACACCCACCCCGCCGCCAGGCTGTTTGCTTGAGCTGGCTTTGTCTCTCGTCTGGTCTGCTGAAGCTCTCCTTCTCCTTTTCTCCTTTCAGTCCTCTGCCTAGGCCTGCCCCAGGCTGCTTGCCAACGCGATTGCATGTCAGGGCCGTGCCCTGGGCACTAAGGGTTTGGACTCCCACAGTCCTGCTACTCTGCCCAGGATGGAAAACCCAGAGGCCTGGGAAGGTCCGGGGGTAGCACCTGGGGCAGCAGAGAATCTGTGTGTTAGAGGAGTGGTCCCAAGGGTGAAAGTCCCCAACTCCAACCCGGGCTGGGAGGACAAAGGGGCAGGTGAGGTTTTCTGGACCAGTTCCCTCAGGCTGAGCTGCCTCTGACTCCTCGCCTGTGAGCCACACCCCTGCAGGCTGACAGACATGCCTTCAGAGAGGGGTGGAGAGTGCAGGCAATGGCCTGGCCAGAGCAATAATCCCCAGCAGGAATGCACCTCAGAGAAGGCAGCCTAGCCAGGAGTCAGGCAGACATTCTCTGCAGGGAAGGAAGTGAGAAAGGACTAAGAGCCACGCACTCCCCTCAACCCCTCAGGACCAAGTTCAGAGCCAGGCTATTGCTGCTACTTCAGGAGACAGTACCAGCCAGAAGCCCAGGTGTCAGGCTGTCAGGCCTAGAAAATCAAAGCCTGAGCTCAGCAACCAGGTTCAAGGCCTGGTGAACCAGTAGGATGAGCACCCTGGCTACCAAATTAAATAGATGGAGACTCTGGAATCTTCCTGTCTAGAGCAGCTCTTTAACCTCTGAGTCTTAGTTTCTTCAGTAAAATGTGCTTGACAATACCATATTGCCTGCACGCTGTTTGCTGTGGGGACTGATTAAAGTTGTGTCTTTAAGCTCTCAGCCCTAACCAGGAGCTCAGGAGCTGCTGGAACTCAGCAACCTCTGGGGATGGGAGGTTAGGGGGTGTTCAGAGCACTTCTGGGCCTCCACACCTCCATCTGTGACTTGGGAAAGTCTTCACTGCTTGGTCCAACTCCCAGTTGACTAAGTCAACGGGAAGTCTCCAGCTGCCACACGGACCCCTCCCACACGAGACTTCCCGGACACATCTTCCAAAGCCAGACTTGATTCTGCAAAGTTGTCAGTAAATATCCAGCTTGCACTTACTGACACCATGGTTCTGGAAAGCTACCTTCACTCCGCCTGCCATTCAACAACCACCAATTTCACTCGTTTGCCCCAGAGATGTTTGTTAATGTCTGGGAGAACAAAATGGAAGGCGCCTCATTCCTTGGCCTCATGGAACTCACAATCTAGCGGCTCTCTAGTCCTTGATGACCTGTAAACAGACGTGTCTGTGTTTCGGTAAGCCGTGGATCACTCAGGAAAATGAATGACACTTTTGTAATCTGATTAGTCACTTCCAAATGGTTCATAGGTTCTCTTTCAGGTGTTCACCCAAGTGACAACAGATAAAAGCCTTTCCAAGTTACTGTTCTCATTTCATATGAAAAAAAGAAAGACAGAAGGGGGAAACAGGAAGAAATGTTCTGAGACATTATAGCAGCCTCTCCAATATGGCCCCTTCTTCTAGTCATTTTACTAGAGAATGATGGAACAAGGTAATCTTATGCTTTTTTCCTACACAACTTGTGTAGGTGAAATCTCAGGCTAACAGGGTTTCAGGGAAGAAAGGGCAGATCAAAAATAATCCTCACTCCACTGAGAAGCTTTACCGCCAGAAGTCCTGGAAACCTGACAGCTTTGCGTGTTGCAACAACGCAACTCAAGACTATCAGAATCATACAAATATTTGTACAGATACTTATCGAAGCAACAATCAGATATCAGGTCCCTCGAAGTGAGTTGATATGCTTACAGTTTATTGTCCTGATTTGTAAAAGTCGGTGAAACAAAGCAACACACAGTAGATTTGCTGAGTTTCAAAGTCAGAGAGTAGGTAAACAGTGCAAATGTGCTGGCTTCCCTGCTTGGCTCTCTTGTATGGGCTGTGAGCAAACGGAAAAATAAACCATCGGAAAAAGTCTCGGCCTAATAAAATTACAAGACAGAATAACCTCTTCGTGGAATTCAGGAGGGTAACACCGTGGGTTCTTGCAAGCACATATTTGCACGCTGCTGTCACGTGCTTTGTATATACGACTCCCAGGTCTCAAGCAGACTCTGGAGTTGTCCCACTGGCTTCCTCTCTTATCTTCCTCCTACATTAAAAAGTATTACTCATAGCCCATCCCATGCTTTCTTATCCTGAATATGTGCTATACCGATCCCAAAAAGCAAATTTTAGCTCTAATCACAGTAATACAGTAGAGCAGAAAAGGCACTCCACTGGAAATCAAAAGATTTCCCAAATTCTAGTCCTGTCACTAAGAAGCTATGTGACCAGGAGGAGGAACTTAATCTCTAAGAGTCAAGTTTCTCATGAGTAAAATGAGCTGGAAGAAGGGCTGAGACAGAAAGAGAAAAAAAAGTCCATCTGGGGCTCCAAGAAAAAACAGCCAGGTTAGTTGCTTAATTTACTGTCTTCTGAACACCTACCTGTCTTCAGGGCCCAGGGCCCATCTAGGGTGGACAACTATTTGCTTGGAGCAAAACCAATGTGTCTGTCATCTTGAGACACATGGAATGTGTTTAAAATAGGGATCAAAGCCAGTCAGGAAGGTGTCTGTGGGGAAGGGTGCAGACCTAGATCCACTCACTGCATTTGCCTTGGGGGTGGGCACAGGGGAAGGAGCCACCTCCTCCAAACCAGGTCACCCCCAGTTCTAGGAAGGAGGAGCCACACTCTACCAGTAATCAGGTCAGCCCCATTTTGAACCTTCGCTGTCTCCACGCAGGTGGGCAGCTGCAAAGGAGCCTCACTCCTCCAGGGGTTTTGACTTGTTAAAACCCTCCTCCATGCTGCCCGCCCCAGCCTGGACAGACATTGCAAGGCCAGATTTCTCCCTGGGAGACAGTTGGCTCTGGCTTCCTTTCAGCCCCAGAACAAACTCCTCTGTGTCTGCTCCTCCCAGGACTGGGCAGCGGCCTCCCATGTCCCGGCCCATTGTCCAAGCACTGCCCTTGACCAGAAGAGGAATTTGCAGAATTCGGGTCCGAACTGCACACCAGTGACAGTTTCAGGGTTTACCTCTGGTGATGTCCACACCAACTGCTTTCCCAAAGAGGAAAGTATAATGAAATGAAATAACCTCCCCTCTGAACACCTGTGGTTTTTATATTGACATTAATGTTCTCCTTGAAACGGGAGCTCCGCATCCTGGAACCTGGGTAAAGTCAAGTCCAAAGCAAAAATCAAATGGAAGCCTAAGTGTCCTGAAACAACCAACTCAGGATTGTCTCCCCAAGCCTGCTCCTCAGAGTCTTCTCTCAGTCTTGCAGAGAGTTAAGAAGGATCCCAAAGAACAGTTACTGCTGCTTGCCAGGAAATGTACCTGAGGTGTCTGCTGAGAAGTTTCTCCAAGTTAACACTTCCCTTGTGCCTAGAGACTCTGGCAACAAATCCTTGAAATTACATAGAAAGGCTAAATGTCAGCACATTTCTGTCCCTGAAAACACTACAAAAATTGAACTAATTCCTATCACCTGCCTCCCCCTCCAGTTTCCCCCTCCCAACTGTCTCAAACAGCCTTCAACCAAAAGCCAGCCTTCTGCCAGTCAGACTGTCTGTCCTGTGGGCTGGCTAGAGAACAGGTGGAGGGTCAGGTGTGAGCTGTAGCTGTGTGACAACAAACGTGCTATAACCTCTCTGGGCTTCAGATGCCACCTCTGCTGTCCCTTCACAAGGTCACTGCAGAAGTGAGGCTCAGAGAGGATAAGGCTCACCAAAGGGTTTATTTAAGAATTATAAAATGCACTACGGTTTTATTTCTATCTTCATTATTAATAGCACAATGGATGTTTGAAAGGGATGGGACCAATTTTTCATAAACAAAAAAAGCTGTGCCGTGGCAAGAAAGGAAGGAACAGATATTCAGAAATTGCTTCAAGGTCATCCGTTGGAGTCCCATTCTTCCAGATTCTTCCAAATGCCCGCTACAATAATAACAGCCCCAGAAGAACACACCACTTTGTCAGGACTTGTAGGTGAAATGTATTGGAGCAGCTGTCAGCTTAGGGGAAATCACTCATCAGGTAGTCAACTGAGTGGGGCCGCTTTCAGCTGGACAAACACTACATCCGCACCAGGAATGAGAGCTTTCCTGTCCTTCCCTTGGGGGCCAGACCAACCCTCCTTTAACTTCTTGTCTCAACCAGTAGACCTCCTTCTCTCAAAGGCACACCTCCCCACTCTTCTAGTTCCCTTGGCAATTTTTCATGGGACAGAGAGACCTTCAGGCCACCAAGGCAAAGGAATTGTGAAATAACAACCCCTCCTTTCCCAGAGGCAGGGGATGGGGATGAGGATGGGTAATCCTCTAGCCTGGTCTTTAATTTTAAAGGAAGTCATTCATGACTGACTCCTGCAGGGGAATTGCTAGGAACAACTCGACCTGAGGCAGGGGACCACATCCCCCAACACAATGGTGGGCAGAAAAATTCACAGCCAGCAAGCACCCAGCAGTGAAAGCAGACCCACCTGATTTTCCTGCCAGATGCCGTGGGGGAGGCGTGGTGGCATTTGGTAAGTAATCCGCACGGGGTTGTGCAGGGTATGGGACACCACGCTAGGCTTTGCAGCCCGGGTGAAACCGGATGGTGTCAGAAGACAATGAATTACTCAGAGGAACACTCAGTTAGCACACCTCGAAATCCTTTTTCCTAGCCATTATTTGACACCCACCAGACTAAATGACAGAGACGGGGGGAAAGAACACCTGGGCTCGAAACAGTCTGTCATATTAGCCAAATGCTGGTGCACTCGGCTTGTCCAAGGGTGCAAGGGGGAGACAGCTAACCAGGGGTTGGGGGCTCAGGCCCCCTTGTTTAACTCCCTCTCTATCAGGAAAAGTCACCTTCACGAGCAAGAGCTGTAGGTTGACTTGCCACCTCTTATGCCACAGAACTCTGCCAGCGGCTTCCATCCTGGTCTACAAAATCCCTTGGAATGCCTGTAACAGCTCTCCTCAGATTCCGGACGGAGCTGGCTTGGAGCACCACAGAGATAAACCCAAGTGTGCCAAGCCTGGCCCTCCAAGGTGACAAAGACCTCACTAGACTGTGTCTCGCCTTTTCTGGCTCACTGAGCTGGCCGAAGCTGGCATGCTGCCTCCCAGGGAAAAGCCCTGGCTACAAAAAACACACCCAGGGCCTTTGTGTGTCTCTGCCCAGAGGACTAATGATAAAGGCAGCTCACGAAGGAAACAGCCATGCCCAGCAGCTTCCTAAATTGTGAAGGCAGCATTTACCACTGATGAGAGAGACCCTCATGTTTCCTTCTAAATACCCGATATATATCCATTTTTCTGTCAGCATCCTCAAATAATGACTATAATGCTTAGATTTATACATGTGTACTTATAAATGTGATTTCATTATAGCCTCTGCAAAACTACCTTTCTGCCTAAACATTCAATTAATGTAATTAAATTGCTACCTGATGGCATTATCTAATTTAACTTGGGATCCAAACTATTGAAAAGCATGTGCCTTTTAACACCCTGACTGGTAAGGCATGTGATGAACAGAGCTATAAACATGTTGGCATAACTGAGCTGTTTAAAAATAAATTAGCAAACTATAAAAATAAACAGTTACATACATATGTACTCAATTATGAACTAACTCTAATTTTTGTTCTGAAATACGGTCTTTGACCTTAGTCATAAACAAGCACTATTAAAAAAACATAATATCTCAACAGACAGGAGGTCAAGGATTAAATGCTCTTCCAGTTCAGTAGAATGCAAAACAAGGCACCAAATTTTTTTTAAAAAAGAAAGAGAGAAAGAAAGAGAGAAAGAAAACACTCATCTTTCTTGAAAAGGTGGGGAAATGTGTACAAAACATACAAAGACTGCTGTGCTCCTGTTGATTTGAAACTGCTTCTGTTCAAGCCAGAAAAGTTAAAACCTAGTAAAGTGCTTTTACATTTTCAGATGTTTGGGAATCTCTCAAGAAAAGAGGGCAAGCAAGACTATTTCCAAATGCAGCTGTTTCAACAGTTCACTGTCTGCGTCACAGTCTCTCACGCAGGCTGCCTCTTCACCTGAACTAAGCCCGCTATCCTGAGTCTGCTACTGCCTCTAAGTCCTGATCTCTTCTAAGACATATGGCAGAAATGTGGAAATTGTCTTCCAAATAGCACAAGACAGCAAAGAGGGGTTGGGGGGAAGGGGGGTGAAATCAAGCTGTTGAAACTGTATACAGGACACGTTTTCACACTAATCCAGTGCTCCTGTAACAAAGGACAGCATACTATGGGATAATTACTATGGATTATTATTACAGTTTCTAAAGCAAAAGAACAACAACAACAAAAATTCACAAAAGACATATTACACACGCAAATTTCTAAAGCTTTAAAATCATATGGTCTTCGGTGCTGGCTCCTCTGGGGTTACGGTAACACCCTAACTGAACAGGACAGATGCAAACACAAAAAAGAAATCACAATAAACCTGAAATTCTCTCATGTCATGGTGCTTACTGCCCTTTGTTTCACTAACAAAAGTCGTTGAGCAACAGCTAAGTAGTTATTCATTCAAAGGGCCAGCAGAAGATGCTGACTGCCCCAGGGCTGTCTATCCCCCCCAAACAACAACTACTAAAAAACTGTATCAATAAAAAAATAGGAGGAAACTCAAACTTGGTCACATTTATTTTAGAATGTGGTAGGGAAGGCTTAATGTGAAAGAGGAGCCAGAGAAAAGTTTCTTGGGGACACAGAATGACCAAAGGGCCACACTGCAATCGGGTCCCTGAGTCTGACATCTACAAAAACAAGGAGATTGCCAGCTGCTTTGAGACAAACATCCCCAGACACACTGTAAAAGGAAAGTGGCTGTAAGGTTACAGAACAGCACAAGGTGAAACCGTGTAGGATTTCTCCCTTTTTAGAGGATGTGAGGGATGCAACTGGTGGGCGAAGGGCAGAAATGGATCTCAGGCACCAAGTAGGGCAGACTGGTCCAGGAGACCAGTTGGTCTGAGAGTGAGGTCGGCAGGAACTCATCTGAACCTGGTTTAGGAAGAGGCTGGTGCAGACACATCTGGGATCAGGGGAATGGGTGCAGGCCTGTACATTTCCCTGACGGTCACCTCAACAACAGGGCTCGACCTCTGAGCTGGCAGCCTAGACTGTTATCTGGCCTCTTCTTGGGTGACCAATGAGTCTAAAATAATTTGTTCTACATGTGGCAAAGTCAGCACCATAGGTGAGAAGAGAGAAAAGGCTAAACTTGTGCTCTAACCACTGGTATTTAAGGTCTTTCTTGAGACTTGAGGACAAAGGAGCCCCTCCTGTGATAAGGAACAGGCTGCTGGCAAAGATGTTCATCTCTGAATCCCAAAGCCTGGAAGACCTCCTTAAAACAAAAGTGAATCAGAGAGAAACCCTGAATCCTGTTTCTCATCAGACTCCTAAAATCTCCGGCTTCTGGTCTAAAGATTTAAGCTGAGGTCAGGGCGAGAAAGCAATTTGTTTGATTCAGGCCTTCCCAAATTACCCCCAAATAATTTACTTGGTCTCAGCTTCGGCTGGCTTGTGTGTTAAAAGGATTCCAAGAATTATTTTACTTTTCCATTAGAGGGCTCTCCACTCTCCTTTCAAGGAAAAACACTCTATCTGCCAGCCAGCTTCTTTCCAGGAATGGGAATAAGGAGGAGGAGGACCTGTGGAAAGGAGGACAATAGATTTCCATAGAAAAGTCCAAATCTCAGGCTGACCAGTGAATCTGAGCACAGCAGAGCCACAAAGACAGCCTCAGAAAAGGACTCTTTGGTAGCCTCAGGCACCCGGAGATGGTGAAGTCTAGGAAAAGATGCAGCAGCACCTGAGAATTTACCTGAACTCAGAAAACAAGCAAGCGGGGGAATGCAAGAAACAAAATGCATTTTAAAGCCAAAAAAATCAAGTTGTCTTTAGTAGTTAAGAACAGAGAAGGAAAACAAATTAAAATGTTTAAAAAAAAAAAAAAATACCATCCCTAAAGAGTCCCAGTTACTTTGACCTAAGTCATCTCAGCTACAAGCAGTTTATTAAAGCTCTCCTAACTGCCCTTTCCCTCCCAACCCTTCTAGAGCAGGGGCAGTCTAACACCCAGCCAGGGCCTGAAGCAGAGGAGGAACTGGAGAAGGAGGTGAGGAGGAGGCAAGAAAAGAGCAGGAGACACCCAGATCTTGGGCTGAGAACTCTCATCCTTTTGAGTGCCTGCCAATCCTTCCTTATCCTAGAAAACAACTCCAGTCACCAAATTAAATGTTCCCAGCACCATGGTCCAAGCTGCCATCTTTCTTGGATATTGGCAACAGCCTCCTGACTTCCTATTTCACTTCCCCTCACTGAAGTCTCATAAAGCAGCAAAAGTGACCTTCTGGAAACCCAAGCCACTTGATGCCACTCCTCCAGCGGCTTCCATCTCCCTTGAATCAAAGCCAAAGTCCTCATAATAGCCTACAAGAAACTGGTCTCCTCATCCCGGTGGGACCTCAGACCCTACCACAGTGTTCACTCCCTCTGCTTTGCCATGAGGGCAAGGCCCCCTCACTCCTCTCACAGCCAGGCAGATAATGCACAACGTCTTTGCATTTGCTCGTCACTTGGCTCAGAACCCTCTTCCCCAGAAATCCACACGGTTAACTTTCTTGGAGTCTTTGTGTCTCAGTGAGGTCATTCTAACCCATCCTATTTACAGCACCCACTGTACATTCCCTCACCCCCACCTTATTTTTCTCCAAAACAGACTAATCATCCTCTGACATGATGTAGCCTCACATATTTATTTATTATTACCTGTCTCTCCGGTTAGAATGGGAATGCCTCAAGAGCAGGGATTTTTTAATGTCTTGATCATCACGATAAGCCCAATATAGGCCAATGTTCAGAAGAACTCATTGAAAAATGAGGA
The DNA here is from genome assembly GCA_004363575.1 of Solenodon paradoxus. Taxonomy (NCBI): domain Eukaryota; kingdom Metazoa; phylum Chordata; class Mammalia; order Eulipotyphla; family Solenodontidae; genus Solenodon; species Solenodon paradoxus. The sequence goes on along the minus strand of RJWH01002563.1, from coordinate 39,415 downwards.
GTGAAAATCCAGAACCCCAAAATGCCAGGAGGCCACTCCATGTACATCTATAAAACTGCCAGGCTCCCGACCTAGGGACACTTCAGCCTTGGAGTTTGAGTATCCGCCAATTTCCATTCCCTTCTGCCCCCCGCCCCACCCCAGGTTCTAAGGCCCAGAGGGAACAGCGTTTTGCATTCAGATAGAAATGGACAGGTTTGAGCTGATTTGGGAAAATCAAAAAGAATGGGACTTCTTGAAGAGGGGTCACAGTCCAGACCAAATTAGTCTTTTTATGAGGAGCCTCTAGAAGGAGAACGAGCTAACAGCCAGGTGTGTGTGTGTGTGTGTGTGTGTGTCTGTGTGTGTGTGTCTGTGTGTGTCTGTGTACATGGGTGTGGGCATGTGTGCACACATGCCAACTGCAGGTGGTTTGTCAGGGCTCCCCCCTTGGCAGGCCGCACCGCCCCCAGCAGTGTCCAGGCACTGAGATGCTCAGGCTCACGCCCAGTGCTGTTCAGCATCCTCCACAGCATTACTCTTCCGCCATTGTGTTTTTAGAATCTCCCTCCTTCTTCTAGGGAGGGGTGTTGTGTGTGTGTGGGTGGGGTGGAGGGGAGACCATAATGAAGGGACAAATCCCTGATACCTGAGAGCCTGGGATCAGCTAGAAAAGCTAAAGTACCTTTTCCCACCCTGGCGAACATTTTGACAGGTGAATAAATGCTCCCCAGTAGGCAATAACAGGGAGAAGTCTGAATTAAAAGAACTTGCCAATTTGAAAAGTAATGCCATTCTACGTGACTCCACTCTATTCTGTTATCAATAAAACACTTGAAGATGCTATTCATGCAGACATAAAGTGCTAATGGCCACTTGTTAACATGTTTCATAATGCTAATATTTCCCTCTGATTTCCGACAGTTCTTTTTTTTTTTCCTTTCTTCTTTTTGGGGCTATTTTAAGTTAACAGAGCGCTAATCTGATTTGAAACTGAAGGCTTAAAGAGCTACACTCCACATAACTGCACTATTAATGACAACCATTGCTTTACATGTTGCACCATTTCATGAAAACAATCATCACTCAGTCAACGTATTTTCCAAGCCATAGAAAAGCTGTGAGGAGTTGAAAATGCAGTAGGCATACTCAGGCATAGTCAGAAGCTCATAATGTAGGACATGCAGGGAGAAGAGGGTGGAGGGGTGCACTCGTTTCCATGAAGGCGAGAAGAGAAACAGTAAAGCTAGAGGGATTTTATTTTTCTTTCAAAACAAACAAGTAAATAAGTATGAATGGGAGGCACTTTGTCTGCTACTCTCTACTTACCAACTTGTCCTTCCAGCAACTGGGCTGAGTGCTCAAAGGCAAAAGAAAGACTGGGGATCAGTGCTGAGTACTAACTAGACCAAAGATACAGTAACTCTTCCCAGGAAATACAAGTTTCTCAGTGACTCCAAAATGAGGATGTGTGCCTGCAAAGCTGTGCCTGTAACTTTATCCAATCAACTTGGAAGGCTGAGAAACACTAGCGTGGGAACCCAGAGGGACCTCTGTGCTCACCTTCCCCAGAGCACTGTCAAGAGAGGCAGCCTGCTTACCTAGGTTGCTTTAAAGAGAGCAATTCAGAAGGCACCAAGAGCCCCACCTATAGCTGTCGAGTTGCTAAAGGTGGCTGCCTGATGTGCTAGAAAAAACATGGATTCGGGACTCAGAGAAATCTATTTGAGTTTGTGTCTGAGCTCTACTAGGGAAATGGGTGACCTGAGTAAGTGATGTCGCCTCTCTTGGCCTGTGTACTAGAGCTTTTCTGGCTTTCAGATACAAGGGCTTTCCTCCCCCATCCCTCCTCTCCTCGGGACAAATACCTCCCACATGAGAAAGTTTCAGGAGAGGGAACTTGCTTGGTCTCGCTCACCTAACACAGTGCTGGGCGCAGAGTAAAGTCCTCAGTAAATACATGTTGGACACTTAAAACAAGACTAGATGGCATCTGCCGCTCCTCTCAGCTCTAAAGTCTTCAGTTCTGTAAAAAGGAAAGCCACCACTAACTTCATGTTGCTTATCTAATGTCAGAGGCTTCTAGAATGTAGGCATCAGGGCATCCCCGGGTTACTTGAAATTGGTTCCAAGCCTGGAGAAGCTCACCGCCTGATGAAGATGGTTTATTTTCTTTTGGTTTCTCAACTGTGAGTCACCTTTAATGAGGGGTAGGAGAACAGGCAGGTTTTACAGTACCGCACATCTAAAGTGAGGGAATAAACTTGACCACCTTGCCCACCCACGTGGCATCCAGAGAGGAATTTTACCACTTAGCCATCTATCTCAGAGATGAATCGCACCCGAAAACAAACACCTGGGGCATTAGCTGACAAGTCACATCAGACCACATCACTATGTCTGGTTATTCCTGAGAAAGGGAAAGGACAGCCTGTGAAATAGTCACCTTTCCGGGAGAGTTTCAGAGTTAGTGAGGACTCACCTCCCTACCAAAACTCACAAGCTATAGAGACTTTAAGGGTGAGTGAATTCCTTTTCTTTCTCTTTCTCACTCAGAAATCTTTGAAAGGATCTCCCCTTTCAAAGGGGATGTCCAATGGAAGAGACTTGGGTGCTAATTAGGTTTGAGACTATCCTTAACATGTTCCAGTGCCCAATCTATAGCGTCAACACCACTCCGAGATGGTGAAATGGGGGACAAGAAGGTGAAAAGGAATTTAGCCCTAGGAATGGATGAAGATCTTGCCCCTAGGAGCCCATGCCTCAGGGGCCTTCATTGCCAAGCTGTGAGGAAGATGCTGCTTTCATGTCCCTTTCAAAAACACTCTTAAGCAGAATCTATTGCCCAGATGCCCTAAAGCCAAACACCCCGTGGGAATATTGTCATAGGTTCTGGTGCCCAATCCGCCTTTTACCATAACTCCCGCTTGTCTCTCACTGAAACAAGTTTCAAGGCTTCCATTGAAGGTTGATCTTGCCAGCATCAACCTTGTCCTTGGAGCACAGCTAGGTCGACACCGACAAAGGAGTCCTATGTCATACAAAATTTTGGAGTTCAAAGATGGTGGTCTAGCTTTTCAACAAGCCAAAGATCTTCTGCTTTCCACAGACAACAAAGGAGAAGCCATTCCCTTCTCTGTGTTGCGAAAATTGAGTGAGACCTGGTTTCTAAAATCCATTGTTTTGAATTCTCTAAGTTCACAGTTCTAAGTTTCAAAGAAAGAGATGGGGTGGGAGGCAAGGATTAAAAGGGAGGAAAGTGGAGGACTAGGAAGGGAATTAGGAAAAAAGATGGGCCTGGGGAAGGCTGAACTGGGTTGGGGCTGAGGCAGTGCCTAGAAGCCCTGGCCACACAGGTCACTGCCTCTCAGACTTGCCCAAAATTACTTCCAACCAGCAGCATCCAGTAGCTCTCCAAGGAGATTGTTTGGATCTCAGCCATCTCCAGTGGTTGAGGTGAGAGAAGGTAAGGAAAAATAAAAACAAGAAGGCAAAAAAGAACATGAGTAAGGCCACAGTGGAACCAGAAGGTTTGGGGCTTCCCTGGCCACTGATGGGACAGCAGAGCTGAGTCTGGTCTGAGTCTGAACAAACCATTTCTGGACAGTGCTTGGACTTGGAAAACAGGACAAATCAATTGTTGTGTTTTGGTTTTTTTTATATGAAAGAAATCAGAGTTGTGCAAATAAATCCAGTTGGTCTGGGTGATTCTTTACAACACACTTAAAAAGGTATCACATTGTTAGTGAATTCCATTGATAAAAGGATTTCCCTACTCAAATGTTAAAAACCTTGCATACACATATATCAGAGAGAGAGATACCATTTAAACCCAACCCTACCTCAGCCAGAAGAAAAGCAGGACTCAGGCTTTTCTGGTATGTTCTGCTAACAGGATGCCACTCCCAGGTTCCCACTTCCCAGGGCCTCTTCTAGCTGCCCTCCCTGTGTCTGCCTAGTCCTGAGGAGCTTCCCACCAACTTCCAAGTGAGAAGGGGCAAGAGCTGTAAGCAAAAGGTTTACTGCTTGATCAAAAGAAAAAGCCACCTCAGAATGAAGGCTGCAAAAAAACCCCTCTGTTTTCCTTTTCCAACCACAACCCTTTCTCATCTTCTCCACAGAAAGGGGGGAAAGGAACTTGCTCAGCCTTGGCACCTTTCCACAAGAGAGAATCCAGCACAAAGCCTAGCCTTTCCATTCTCAATCCATCAGCCTGAATGAAGCATGAATTAAATACCACATATGAGCCACCATCATGGGGCGGTGGGGGCAGGTGGGGCATAAAAATAGAAAAAATAAAACAGGATCCCTGCCTTCGAAAAGGTTATAGTTTGGGAACACCAACAACCCAGGAGGCAATGTGAACACTGTGGCTGCGCTCTAATGCCAGAGCGTTGGAGCCACACTCCCCATGTGATGGAGCCAGGCCTTTGCCAGCCCGCTCTGGGTCTTAATTACCTGAAGAATGGCCTTAGAGATTCAGCCCAGAAACTATCGCTCCACATATGGATATGGGACCACACTATGTCTTACTTCCTTGAAACACAATCCATTGCTTCTCAGCAAGGAGAATGTGGTGGTGACCAGGGGGGCAGAGGGAAGCAGGGTGACACTTACAGACTTAGGGCTTTTCAGCCCCCTCAAGATCACCCAGCTTCCCAGCTTCCTCATTTCTGCTCCTGACTTGAGGTGGAAGGCAAATATTCCCAGGCCAGTTAGCCCACTGTGAGGTCATCCTGGGGGGATCACCTCGGAGCAGGTAGAACAGGACATGAGCAAATCAGTCTGAAAAAGATCCAATCAGGGGATGTTCTCTGGGCTCTGCTGGACCAGCAAGAGGTCCCAGGCTACAAACAGCTTGGAGTCTCAAGAGCAGGTGGCCCCTCTTCTCATCAATTCATTTATGTATTAATTGACAGGACCGGGGTACAAAAAAGGGAGGCAGGGAGTGAAAATCTAGCCTTGTGGCTATAAGCCTGCAATTACTCATGCCATGTTTGTGTGCCCTGAAATGCTTTCCCATGTCTGTAATGCTTTTCATACCATCCTACACACTCACTGTCACCTCTCCTCACCCCAGCACACAGAAAAGATGTGCTTATTAGGTGCACTGGGCTTTGTTTTACTATTAAACACAACGACCAACTCCTATTATTATAACACAGGTTATGCTGGAAACTCAAAAAAAGACTTGGCTCTGTTGGCTTACAGGGAATCTGACCTCAGCTCCTCCAAAACCTATGTTCCCCAGATGTCAGTGGAAAGTTATGAACAGTTCTCTCTCCAACAGTGAGCAAGACAAGAAAGGTCACTCACTGTATTTCTTAGTCTATTCAGTCTATTCAACTTCTCAGAAGTTGTCAATAGGAGAATGAGCCACCACCCAAGAGGAAGGAGATAATTTCAGAGACAGGATTCTAACTCGCCATCACCTGATGAAACAGGGAGGTGGTCAGGGAACTTGGAACAGAGTGGAAACCTAGTTTAATATGGACAAGGTCAGAGAAGGGGAAGTGGAAAGGGAAAGATGGGTCACCAATACCCATGGGAATGAAAGTTTAACTGTACTCAAAGATAGCTGATGAATATCTAGGATCCCTAGTACACATCAAGTCAGAAATGAAGCACTGTTTGTTTTTTTTTTAAAGGAAGCAAGACACCTGAGTGCAGACCTAGAAGCAAGGATTGTGGGAAACGCTCGGGTACTTTGCCATTGTGCTCTGCAGTAGCCGGACTGCTATTCGAGCAAGAGATCTGTGAAACCTGGAGCTCCTAAAGAGAGGTTAGCAAATAACAGATGGGTTAAAAGAGAAAAGGTCTGAGTTCAAATTCAGAGAAAGAGCAGTGGCAAAGAACAGAGCAAAGAACTCTAAAACATGGTGGGTTATAGTCAAAAACTGGTGATGAGATGCTCTGCCTTTTGGGAATGAGGAAGAAATGGGTTTATACTGAAGCATACGCGATTTAAAGTAGACAAAAGGCAGAATTTCCTGCTATTGAAAGATGTCTTCAACAATAGAACCTGTGTGGCAGAGGAAGAGGTTGAACTGACCAATTCTCAAGACCCATCTGCCCCTGAGAAGGTACAGGGGCAGTTCTCTCTCCAACAGTGAGCAAGACAAGAAAGGTCACTCACTGTATTTCTTAGTCTATTCAGTCTATTCAACTTCTCAGAAGTTATCAATGGGAGAATGAGCCACCACCCCACCACCCCACCACCCCAACTCCACCTACCCCATATGTCCAATGATCTGGTTAGAAACACCAAGCTATTCCACATGCACACGGCTCAAACCTTAGAAGTGCCATGTTCTGGATGCCCAATCGAGAAACATGGTGGGAAGACCTGCCCAAAACAGAGCAGAGGATATAGGGAAAGGAAGGAGGGATGATGAAAGGGCAAAGCAATGCAACTCTTCCCTGCAGGAGCCCAGATAGTCAGATGCGTGTTGTTTGGGTTTTAACATGGGACCCCCCAGGCTAGCATTGCCTAGAGAGCAGCAGGATCTTTATCAGCAAAGCTCCAGTTCCGAAAAGTATTCCAGCCTTGACACATCACCATGATGGGGGTACGCAGGTTTCTCGGCAGAAGCACAGGAGCCACCCTGGGGAGTGCCTGGCGAGAAGCTCTACAAGTTGGAGCAGGGAGCCAGGAATGAAAGTGTGAGCCTGGGCTCTGGGCCAATTCTGTCACTGCCTGCTGAGTGGCCACAGACACAAGGCTCCCCTCTCAGCCTCGACTTTCCTCATCTCCAAATCGAGAGGGTAAACGATAAGACATCGCAGATCTACGCCTATACAGTAGATGCTCAATAAACATTTACTTCCCCCTTTCACGAAGTAAATTCTCTGCTCAAAGACCTATATTTTCTTCTGTGATTCCTCAGTACTCTGGTCAATGGGGAACAAGACCCTTCCCTTCTTTCAAAACACTTTAGAGATTTCATTATCGTTGTTTAAGAAAATACAAAATTAGACCAGGTTTTCTTTTCCAGACTCCCTCCAACAAGGTTGACTAGAATCATCATGTTTGGTCCTCCTGTCAGCCCCCGTCAACGTCTGCCACAGCATAAGGTATCAGACGGAGGTGGAGGCGGCGCTGGAGGTGGCAGAGACCTTCAGTTCTGCAGGGGTGTGTTACAGCCCTGTTGTGAAGAGAGTCCAAAGAATCTTGTTACTACTTAGTACTAATAAAAATTACTTACTTTGCAAGTATCTGTGTTAGAGCAGACTCAAGATTATGCCTATAAAACTCACCTGACTTTCAATATGTTGACCAGAGAGGAGAGTTAAGAGATGGGACCCAGGCAGAAACTGTGCCCAGAAAGACATCAACATGACAAGTTTCCCACACACATGGAAGTAGGGGGATGAAGAGAGAAACATCAATCCAAGAATCACCAGACACCTGAGCAGGGATGAGATGATAAAGAAACCCAACAGAGAATGTTGAGGAAATTTAAAGAAACTACTTGTCATTACAGAGTTTCCTGAAGTCCATCCAAAACCTGAACGTTTGCTGGGAGTGTCACAGTGTACCTGAGGACTCAGCAATCACTATTCAGGCTCAAGTCGAGCCGAAGGAACCACGTCATCATGCCACTGCTCCATGGACAAGGATCAAGACAAGCCGTGCACACGGTAGTTCATGCCGCTGCTGCTTCTGACCTTCCATCACTCAGAGTGGGGTCCGTGGCCACGGCACCCACCAAATCTGTCTCCCTACGATCCACAGCAGAAGGGTAGTTCAGTCTTTAAAAGAGTTACGGCACACCTCTCTCAACCTGTGAGACAAACAGAATTCTTCAATGCTGACATTCTGGTAAGAAAGCACCAAGCCAAGATGTGCCTTGTCTCTCAAGGAAACCAACAGTCTCTTTCAAATACTGGCTTAAAAAAAAAAAAAAAAAAAAGGTAGATGTGAAAACAGGGCAAGAAAGGGAATCTAAGGGCCATGCATGCTCAGTATGTGGGTATCAACATCTTTCAGGCATTTTGAGGCCTTTTTGATTCTATAACCTCCATATTGAGAGATATAAAACACAAAACATTACACCTGTCAGGTGCGGCACTCTAAACTATCTCCAGGCAGCTGAAAGTCAGTCCATCAGACTTTTAACGACGTGAAAGTTAAAGATTAAAAACATGTTGGAACGCTTACTTTATGCAGTGCCAAAAATGTGTCTATAACCTGTGAGGAGAGATGGGTGTGGAGTATCGCAGGAGAAAGATGACATGCTCACGCCGCAGGAAAGAAACAAGGTTCCTGCCTGTGTTCTTCCCTTCCTTAGTGCTTCCTTCTGAGAAAGTCCTCCTGAAATCAGACATGCTTTCTGCAGAAGCAGCAAGTTAACAGCTCCAGAGAGTGAGGCTGGAGCCACTGGAATCCTATGTGGATTTCTGAGGCCAATTCTGTTCTGACACGTGAGGTCAAAGTCCCTGGTTTAGATATGCGTGTGGGCATGGGGACACGAGGACTCCAGGTCACGTCCTGTATTCTCCCGAATTACTCCAGTGATCATAAGAACACACTGAAAGCAAAGAGGTACTCTTTGGATGACATCACCATTTGCCAACCTGTAACTGAAGCATTTATGATTCTGTTAACTCTCTCTTGACACAGAGTATTAATAGTTTGCATCTACTTACTCTCCCCTCTCTGACAGAAAAATCACATCATTGAAAAGCAATGACTGTGCCTCCTTCAAATAGCAACTTAATTTTCAGCTATGGCTATATGCATTTATATACAAACACATATCTGATATAATGTGATGGCTTCTTTTCTCCAAAACTGAAAAATTCAAAAAGAAAAGATCATATAACATTCGTTGAGTGGCATGTCCTTTAGACAAAAGAACTCCCCCCAAAACTTACACAATTATTTATGAAGGAGTATTAAAATTTTCCTCAAAAGTTCCCAGGCAAATGGGTGCCTCTTTAATTTTCACCCTTACAGTAAACGCTTCTGCAGGTTTTGTTTATTTTGAGGAAATATTTCACTTTTTTTTTTTTCAAGACATGAGGTGTGAATGATGCAAAACAGTATTTGGATATGTAAACTGAATTATTTGCATAATGTATTACTAATCAGTGAGTATAAATTCTGGAGTCTGAGGGACTGAAATCAAGTGCCACCGAATCTTTTTAAATCTAGATTATGAAAGTAAAGAGCATCACCCTTCTGTGGAATAATGTACACATTTGCATTCCATTTATAAGAAGGAGACATTATCCCCACAGAGGTTTCTGAAGAGTTTTGAGCGTGTGGTATTGCTGTTTGCAGCTTTGCTCTGACAACAGCGTGAGGCATGACGGTCACAGGGACAAACGCACCAAGCACAATGTCCACCAAGGAGGGCACAGGTCTGGGCATCCGAAAGAAGAGAGCTGCCCTCACCCATGTTGGTCTGTCTGCTGGCTGTTTAGGAGTCTGAGATTCCAGGCAGGACAGGGGAACAACCAGACATTCTGCCTCGACATCTCAACAGACTAACATGGTCCCCAAATCGCCTCTGCCTTTCTGTTGGTTGACAGCGGTGTCTTCATGCAAGTCTAGCCCCATCTTTGCAGAAAGACATCAGTATGGCTATGCCAAGAGGAGAAAGAAGAAAATATTATTCCAACTTGGTAAACCCCCTTTTTATCAACCACAATAAAACCAAGTCGGAGAAACCAATTGTCGAAACACTTTTTGGAGATGGAATAAAATGAAAGAAGAGAGGGAATGGCAGGTGTAGCCAGTGGTCAGTCCCAGACAATGGCACTTTCCCTGTTCTCACAGTAGTAGGTAGCCTGTTAGGTCCCTAATCGCCCAGGAGTCACCTGCACACTCAGAGCTTCCAAAGGTGCACTTGCAGGCAAAACACACACACATGCACATGCACGCACACACGTGCACACACACACACACTTGTCCTTGAGAGTGCCAGGTTACATTTCTACAACAGCTGCTCCTATTGTCTACCGCCAGTGAAGCCAAACCAGCCTAAAATTTAATTTAATCTGCTGTAAGCCCAAGTGTCAGGCACTTAGATGGCAGCTAAAAGCGCCACTCTCAGATAACTGAGTGACACTTGCTAATAATAGCCTCTGCATGAAGCAGTGGGAGCGGACATTTTGTGAACCAGAGGGACCTGTATCTGAGGCTCAGGAGGTTGGTCTCAGCTCCCAGGCAGCAGACATGGCAGAGACCAGACACTCTAGTTCCTACATGGCTGGTGGTGCAGAGGCCACTGGTGGCCTGGCTTTCAAGTTACATAGTGACAGCTCTGGCTTTTGCCGAACAGAACAAATTGACCCTTTCCAGCTGTGTAATCACTGCACTGCTCTTTTCCTATTCCAGAGGCTGTGCCCCAGTCCTCCCTTGACTGCACATTTGTCCCCTTCTTCCTTAGAGAGTAGTCAGTCTCCTCTCAGGCAAACCATCTTTCTCTAATAGGCAGGCTCAGGGCCACAGGAAGGTCTAACAGCCTATTCTTCATGAGCACTCCCAGGTAAGTGAGTCTGCCCACCTGCTTCATCCCAAACTCAGCACAATGAAAAGAAGCAACATGCCAAACTCTTATCTACCCGTAGCTCCCCCTCATGAACTAAAGAAGATCCTGGGCTCTCATTTCTTCCGGGAAACTGGAACAGTGCACAATGCAGGTTCTAAGGTGGTTCCTTAATGATGACCTTTCCGGACACACGAGTTAAGCTCACAGCTACTTTCCGACCTCTCACTACAGCTAAGCGAAATCTTTAGTGAGGAAACAACATCTACTTGACAAAGTCATTTTGCTCATGACCCTAAAGCATCTTTATTTGGGGGAAAATCTCAAATATACAAAATCAGAGAGAAAGGTATGAGTCCCCAGGTACACATCATGCAGTTTCAATCACTAGCAACTCAGGACCAGTGCTGTTTTACCTATAGCCACAACCTGCCCACTGGATTATTCACATTGATTCCAGACATCCTAACATTTCATCAATAAATATCTCAGTATGTATATTTAAAAGATATTCTTTAAGCAAAAAAAAAAAAAAAACAGCCCACACGGTGGAATAGCAGTCAAGTCAATCACCTCCAAAGGAGCAAGTTGCATATCCCTGGGTTCGAACCCCAGGTCAGGGGAGAAACAACCAGTGTGAACAACTAAATAAAAATAAAATAAAATGCTTCTTCTTCCTCTCTTTTCCTGCCTTTCTGCCTGCCTGCCAGCCTTCATTCCTGCCTGTACTCCTTTAAAAAATCAAAATGAAACATAAACCATCATCAAACCTAAAACATAACAACATGACAGTAATTCCTTATCATGATATAGGGGAATTATTTTAAACTCAGAAACAGTTCTCTCCACCGAGGTCACGCTTCAGAGGAACGCTTCCACCAAAGTTTAAGATCGAAGCTTCCAAGGGAAGCACCTGAAGAATCACACTCTTTAGAAAGGGTCACGAACCTTGTTGTCGAAAGTCGCCTTGCACTTCAGCCCTAATTCCTGCCCCTTGCAGTCCTTTGCCCTTCTGGGGAACAAATACACCCTCCAGGGTTCTCTGAGAAGGTCTTCACTCCTCTCAATGCCCTCCCCCAAGCTCCAAGTCTTCCTACCTCCCCACCACATGGCCCAGCAGCACATGGGGCAAGTGAGTGCCCTCCCAGTAGTCAGACCTGGTATCTATTTTCCTTTGAAGAAAGCGTTCTCCTGGCAGGTCCTGCACAGAATTCATTCACAGAGTATGTCTTGGATATACAGCTGACTAGATATGTCAGTTATGTTCCAAATGGGTTTTCACAGGTCAAGGTTCTGTGGGCAAGAGCAAATACTATTTTTAGGCAGGATAAGGTCACAATGCTTTTAGAGACAGTGAGGTCTACAATAAAACCTATTGATCAGCCTCTGGAACTAGTGCTCCAGAGAGACACGGAGATTGAAATAAAAACTGCCTGCCGTTGTCTCAGTAGACTCGGTGGGTAAAAAGCTTGTTGGACTTAATATCTTTCAGGATATAAAGTAAGTAAGAAGTAACTGCGTAGAGATTACTGAAGTCCATTTAACCAGATGCAGGAGCCGGTCACGGGAAATAGATTCATGGCAGAACTCGAAGAAGGCAAACTTCAAGGCAGCAAGCTGCAGCCCTTGAGAGAGAGGACAAACCTTCTCAACTCAGTGAAGGCAAAAGGGACAGGACACCAGTCATGATGTTGGCTGGAGACTGTTGTCCCTAAACTCAGTCCAGGGCTATGTGAATAATAGACCCTCAGAGATAATAGCATGAAGACAAATTTACCTGAGTGAGAATTTGATGAAAAGAGACACTCACATGGATTTTTTTTAACTTCTATACTGACCTAATAGAACAAGGTGAATTCCAAACATCTCTCTACTCCCTCAATATCTCTCACACACTATTTTTGTATATGTACATAGTATGTGTGTGTGTATTTATATATATGTATATGTATATATAAACAGATGTATGCATATTGCTGTATCTTACGATGATAGTGTTGATGTATTTGGAGATTATTTTTTTCAAAAGCAATAAATCTTCTGTAGATATACCACACAAGACTCCAGTAAGAGAAATAATTCACTGCCAATAAAATTTAAGATGTAAATTTGGAAATCATATATACACAGGAACCTAAGCAAATAAATCGTCAAGGCACAGAAACCCGCTGGAAAGTTATTTAACTAGCCAGAAGGTTCATGAATTTATTGAGGTTTTAGCAACAAGTCCTCAATAATTTATTTAAGTCCAATAAGAGCTTTAAGTAAAGACATTAACATAATGGACTATCACATCTCAAACTTTAGCCAGAAATCTAAAACTTTGAAGTCAATTAGTTCCCCATAAACACCTCTCCCTGATCAGTGGTGCTTGATTGTTCTGGAGACCAGAGGAACCAGTGTGAAAACTGTAGGGTCTCTCCATTTATCATCTGCTCCCATCTCACAGCCCAGCTCACAAACAAAATATGCCATGGTAAACATAATCCATATAGCACATTGTGACACAGCTGACCCCATTAGTGAGCCCAGAGTGTCCTAGTGGTGGCATCCTCTCATATATTAACAATACAACGGCTGACACATTTGCACAATACGGTGAGGGGTTAGGGGAGATGTGGCACCATGAGGCTCTGAAATCCTAAACTTCATATCTGAATACTACTTTGTCACCTCTCTCTTTGGCATGAATGTCATTGTGCTTTGTCTTCAGGTAATAACTGAAGGGGAAAGTAGTGCCTCTGGGTGGCTGCTACTCATTTCATCTGTCCTTTATCTTCCTTTGGGTTGGTTTAAGGTTAAACTTTTTCCTTTCCTCGGTTTTTGTTTAATTTTATTTTTTGCCAGAGACAGAAGAGCATGCACAATCTGAAACAGCTGACTATCAGTGCCCTAACAGCACTCCTAATAAAAATCCCTAAAACATTATAAATTAAAGAGGCAATAATTTAAATAAACAACTTTTTTTATGAACTCTATAGATCTCAGGAATGCCTATGTCCAACAAGAAGCATGCATTTCACAACTGGTTCATTTTCCCCTTATTCTTAACACATGGGATAATTTTTTTTTAAGTTTTAGATAATCATTATCAAGAGTTACTTTAAATGTTCTTTTTTAGCATGCTTCTGAAAACAGCATTTTCTATCTACCTGAATGTCATGTATAATTGATATGTGCAGGACAGTGTAGAAACATCCTTGCTAAAATCAATGGTAAACACCAAGTGTAGAAAATGATTTGCAAAGATCACATGTCTCAGAACAGGCCATATGTTTTTACCTACATGATGAATAAAAAAAGAACATTCTCCCTCAATTTATGCTGTCTTCAACACTAACAGAGGGAGAGTTCTTCTAAACATGTTGCATTGGATGCCTTTAACAAGCAAGAATTTGTAACTCCAAGAACTCAGCATATGTAGGCGAAGTCCATACAGAGAAACAGCTTCGGGGGGAGGAAGAAGGAAAATATCACTGAATTCAGTCAGTTAATTGAATTTAAAATACCTGGTTGTTTCTTTGTTAAATGCATTTCTATTTTGACATAGCTACAGTTGCCTAAAAAAAAGCAAACTCGAGAAAATACGCATTATACTCCTTGGAGTTTATAAAAAAAAAAAAAAAAAATCCAGCTTGCAACAATTAAAAAAGATAGAGAAATCTCATAAGACTAAAAACTTCTGCGAAATATCACCATTCCATTATAATGTGCTTCAGTTTTGCTTCCAGCAATTTGAAAGTTACTCTGAAGCCTTCTGTTGAGGGATCATGAATCCAAGTCTTAATCTCTACCACAGTTTCCATCTTTGAGAAAATCAAGAAAATATTCTGCCCCCTTTACAGTGAGCCTCATTCAGCAACTGGATTCCAAAAAGAGCAGGGAGGAGAGGAAATAGGGACTCGCCTGTGGTGTTCCAAAGTATGCTGGTTCATGATGGGAGTTTAGAGTCCTGCCTGATTCAAACTATCCATTTCACAGACAGGGAAGCAAAAACGTCAAGAGGTAAAGGAAACTAAAGATCTCACAGCTCACAGTCAGAATCTAGGCATCCTAGTTCTGGGACTAGTGTCTATTCAGGATCATTAAAAGTGAAACTCTGGTTCTAGAAAAATCTGTAACATGCAAGACCTTATTCCTCCTCTTTCCCCAACCAGTCTTGGTCATTTTTCCCATTGTCACCACAGAAGAGTAAATGTCTAGTTGTAAGACTTCGAGAATTTTTTTTATTGTTTAGTAATCAAAAATACTTTATCATAACGCCCTCAATTGGACTGTTTTCATATTACAGGCAGACACAGTTACCTCCTAGTAAAGAATAGCAGCAGAGCTAAAAAAAAATAAAAAGAATGACGTGTTTTTAAAAGATCAGTTTTTTGGCCATACCCTGGTGGAGTAATGGTTAGGTCAACTGCCTCCAAAGGACGCAAGCACATATCCCTGTATCTGAGTCACAGGCCCATGGGGGAAAACCAGTGTGAACAACCAAAATGAAAAATAAAATGCTTCTTCCACCTCTCTCTTCCTGCCTGCCTGCCTACTGCTGCCTTCATTCCTGCCTGCACCTTTCCTAAAAAATAAACAAATAAAAATCTTCATCTTTTCTAAAATGATGATTCCACCTTCTAAGTGAAAAACAGTATGATTTCTCTCACCCTTCAACGTCTGCAAAATCTAGATTTAATCAAATTCAGAAGCTGGTGCAAATCCCACATTTTAGCATGATGTGTTCTAGCAGAAAGCTCTTGGTTGGCTATATTTTGCTTTTCCTTCCCCAAAAGAT
Organism: Solenodon paradoxus; assembly: GCA_004363575.1. Classification (NCBI taxonomy): domain Eukaryota; kingdom Metazoa; phylum Chordata; class Mammalia; order Eulipotyphla; family Solenodontidae; genus Solenodon; species Solenodon paradoxus. The sequence goes on along the minus strand of RJWH01002563.1, from coordinate 24,157 downwards.
TTTTAAATAGTTTTCATTTTTAAAAGGATTTCAACTTTGAATTGTGCCAATGCCAAAGTCTCTATACATCTAATCAATCAATAAATAAGACAAACAAAGCAGCATATGTTTATCATTTACCATTTGGGAAGTGTACATTAATTACTGAAGATTGTCTCCTATGCCTTTCCCCCATCACAGACAACAGTGCTCAGAAGGGTCCGCAAAATAAAAATGTATGGGGTAATTAAATGGATATTTATAATTAGAACTTAATAATTTGCATCAGGGACAAATGAGCTCTGATTTTAATCTGCAACGCATTTAGATTAGCCCAAAGATAGTGTAATTTGATGGTTTATAGGCCTCCTCTTGGATTAGGAAATAATACCAAGCCTTCCAAGACAGCACGTCTGTGTCAGGAGTGTGTTAAAGAAGAAGATGCAATGAAAATGTTTGACAACGTGAAAGCAGCCATAAATTACATGACAACTGTGTAAAAGTCATGATGAAACAAATAAAGGGCTGACCTATAATGCGTCTGATTCATTGTGACACACACAACTCCCTGCACTAATCTCTGCCCAGCCAACGCATTCTTATGCGGGGAACTACTTAGCACCGGGAACGCTGTAAATTATCACTAGTCAACAGCATTGATTTTTAGTCGACATTTCAATCAGGTTGAAGTAGAAATACTACCCAGCTCATCCAACAGCCTCTTAACCAGTCCGCTGCCCCTCTGTGGTCTCCTCAGTTATGGCTTTGTTAAATTTCCATTGCTCTCACCATTCAATATTTATTATAGCGTTGTCACACTCAGGCACTTGGCCTGAAGGGTCACCAGCATGCCTCTTGGGACATTAAATCTGTGCTTACCTTAACGAAGGCAGAGCCAGAAAAGAAAAAGAAACAAAAGGCTGCCGAGAGTTGGCCTGATGTTGAAGAGAATGGAGAGAATACTAGGAGGGAAAATAATAGGGGTGCTAAATCAATGGTCTTCCTTTTATCATGGCAGCTATCAGTCTGGATTCCCAGCAAACAGAACTCAGGGCTTCTTTGGGAGGGCGATGCAGTCGTGAACTCAGGGCATGAAGAGACAAGGTGAAAGCTAGTCAAAGAGTTGTGGGGGGAAGGGGGCAAGGATCCAACCAGGACGGACATGCCAGTCCCAAGACATTATTGAAATGAAACTTTGGGAGTTCCTTACCCCCATGTATTTAGTAGCCACCTCCATCCCCACCCCTAACTCAGAAAACCACCAGGATCCAAATCAATGACAACTTGTTGGTGGTGGATCTGAATACCCTCCCTTGGTTTGAATAGATGAACTTACCAAGAGAGCAGAGCTCCCATCTGACACATGTCAGTGCTGAGACCAACTCTTTGACTTCCCCAGGGAGTCTCTGCACACAGTAGGCACCTTCTAACTACCCAACAACTCTGAGATTATTTAAACAGAGATCTGTGGTGGCTCAGTCAACTCAAAAGGATGGGTAATAAAAGGAAAACACTGACATTTGGTTTTGGAATACATTATGTAATCCCTCTGCAATGAACCTCGGGTCTTGCTTCAGCAAATATTAATGGTGTCAGAGCAGCCTGTGGAGTGACTGGGGGAGGCCACCATGCAGTTGAAAACTTGCCTCAGGGAAAGCCACATGTGGATCATATGGAGTTGTTGACTGTAGTTTCCATTCAAAAATTCCCTCAAGTCTCCTAGCATGACTTCCGGACTTGCCTTACCACAGAGCTTGCTCCGCCAGAAATGAAAACCTCCTTGAAGTAGATTACCCCACCCCACCCCCCAGCACCCATGATCCCCAGCAACCCCTACACACACACACACACACACACACACACACACACACACACTCACTCATATGCTCTCCCCCTCACAGTATAATTCTGATCCTCCCCATCCTTTAAAGGTGTGGTTAGTGAAGAGAATGCCAAAGAGACAACAGAACAGTACTGCTGAGAGTCAGACCTGACCAGCTTCTACAAGCCCTAGGCTTGGTTTCTTGGTCAGCCTACTACTGTCTCCTAACCAAGTCACCCACAAATACCAAAACCTTCTCCCTCCTCCTTACAGGACCCTTGCCCCATTTCTGGCTCATTCTGGACAGATGGAGAAGTGACTATTTGAAAGATTCCTTACGTTGCAAACTTCTAACAACCCCAAAGCTCCTTCAGTATTCCCAAGACAGCTGCTCAAGCTTGGATGGGAACTTTACTCTTTCCCAGAAGACTGAAAAACTTGACCACAGAACGCAGCGGAGGGCCAACTGTTTAAGTACCAGAACTTCCTACCCAACTGGTGCCCAGCCCCACCGCGCAAAGCTGTAAACCTTTTTAGGAGGTAGCAGATAATGAGTGGAAGCCAAAGGATTGAATCTTTAATAAGTCTGGTCCCTCAGGGAAGTTATTTAACCTTTAGTGAACCCCCATTTCCTCCTCTACCAAATGGGGCTAGCCGGACTTGCCTTCTGGGTTGTTGTGGAATGAAGTAACAGTGCGTGGAACATACAGTGACGGTAATAACGGCTCTCCAAGTACACCCTGTGCAGCAAGAAATCTATGTGCTTTCTCCTTGCATGACCCTGTAAGGACTGTAAGGAAGGTACTTTGGGTTATCACCATTGCAGAGATTCAATGGTTTGTTGAAACTCTCTCAACCAGTCAGTGGTGAAGCAGGACTCAACCCCGAGTGACTGTGTCACAGAGGGTATAGTCTCGGGGAGGTACAGCACATGTTCATAGACTGAGGAAGCTGCCAATGGGGAGAAGACCCCTCAAACACCCCACTTCCCCAGGTCTACAGTGGTTTCTGAACTGTCTTCATACAGTAAGCCATGCCTGCAGGCTCCCTCAGGAGCCCACCCAGAGGCAGAAAGAGATTCTGAGCATTCTAGAACCCTTCCTGCTCTGCTCTCCGGTCATCTCAACCTGCACCCCTCCACACAGAAACTATGCAGGGACTCCAGATGAACAAAGAGCCGAGTTGTGAGTCATTATCACACAGTGCCTGCTTTTTCTCAAGTGCTTACCACGTGCCAGGCAAGCATCCTCAAAAAATGCTCACAACACCCCCCCCATCAGGTGGGTCCTGTGATGCACGCCCCCGCCCGCACACTTTACAGATGAGGAAACTGAAGCTTAGCAAGATGAAGAAATCTGCCCAAGCACATACAGCGAGAAACGGCAGTGCTTCTTTTATTTCACGTTATCTCGGAGGCTGAAGAGGAAAAAAGGAAATCAAAGGAGATGGACATATTTTTTAAGGTTTATGCCCTCTGTTCCTTTTCTTGCCAGTGCAAGATTACAGAAACAGAGGTGGAGAGAAGACTGCATCTACAGGCTTGGCTGAGTTTTGGGGTTATCTGCGGTATGAGCCCAGAGGCCTCCAATTTTCCCATTTTCTATTTGCTACTAGATAAGGGGGTAGGGGACACAACACCCTTGTGGAGCTTCAGCCTGCAGAAGTAAACATGATTTTACCACATTTTATATACATGTTCACAATGGTGCCTTTTCAAGTCTATGGTGGGGGAAAAAATAATTATTGTGTAAATCGAATTTAAGTCAGGCATCCAAACCACTTGGAAAGCCCAGGTGTTCCCTGCGTGGAATTCTATGAACACAGCTTTAGCCCCAGCAGCTCCTCTGGTGGGAACAGAACTAACCTCCTGCCAGTGAGTAAGAGGGAAATTCAATTACCTCGCCACTTGTGGCAGAAGGGCAAAGATTACACATTAAAAAAGCTAAAAATGTCAGGGAGTTATTGGGCTGATGACTTGCTTGCCAACACTCATAAGTGAATGCATGATGCCACAATAAACTAAAAAACACAGAAACGGACCAACAAAGATAAGATAATGGAAAACAAGACAAGCCCAGACATATAGGGTTGCCATCAGCCCTGCACGGGAAAAGCTGTGCTGCTTCTGACGGGGCACTTTTCCCCACCCTTGCTCTCTCCTGGGCTCTGCTTGTGTGTCTCCTCTTTCTCAGCCACCCACAGATTAGTTCACAGGTCTTTTCCGACAAGGAGTTTAACTTCAGTCATTAAAAAAAATTGTTTCCACCAATTTCCTACTGGCACATGCAGGCCCTGTCCCAGCTAAAGACACACGCACGCACGTACACACGCACTCACGCATGCAAGCCTTAAACACACCAAACCCTTCCCATCCAGGCCCTCAGGTGACTGGCGTTATCACAACTTTTTTTTTTTCCCATTGGCAAGCCAGAAAAGATGATAAAACCTGTGTGTGTAGCCAAAAGACTGGCCTCAACTGGTTCAGAGGATAAAAAATTGAGTTGTCTTTTTTTTTTTCTTTAACTTTAGCCAAAGACCTGGGAGCATTTGATGTACAGTCAGCAGGTATTTAAAAAAAAAAAGAACGAACGAACGAACGAACGAACGAAAAAAGGGGGGGAAACACACATGCGCGCACACACAGACACAGACACAGACACAGACACACACACACACACACACACACACACACACACTCTGAAAGGGCTTGGCTGCACTGGGGCCCTGACACGCTCGCATCTGAAGCTTGGCCCTCGGCCAAGTTCATCTGTTAATGGACAGCCACAGCCAGAGCCCGCACCTCCCCCACCTCCCGACTCTTCTCTGTTCTACCTCTTTCAAGCTCCTAAAAACTAGACATCGATTATGTCTCAGCTTTTCCCTTTCTATTCAAGATAAACAAAGTGCTTCAAGTTCAGGGCACACCCTGGGACCCTTGACAAAACAATCTATCATTCTGTCTGCTAAACCAGTCTGGCTACACCACTGCCAGGGAGAGCGGTGCTCCCAGTGTACAATTTTCCCTTTGTGCTCTTTCCCTCTTGCCACTAACCTCTTTTCTTTACCACCTTCTCTGGAGCAGATGGACTTGACCACTTTGCTTAAGCCCCTCCTGGCAACCTCAGAAATTAAAGAAAAGAACTAAGCTCCTGTCTGCCCCTCCTCCTGCCCAGGTTCCCTGCCTCCAAGGCCCCCACGCCTCCGGACAAGCATCCCCTTTAGTCCCACATCATCCTTTTGACCCTCTCACCACGGACACTCATCCAGAAAAGAAATTAAATGCAGGGATTGTCCCCTCTTCTGTTCCCTGTGAGGATATTTTAAGTGAGTTTTGTTTTAAATCATATCCATTAATTTACCCTGACTTGCAATTAAATGCAAGTACACATTTTATAACCAGGACAGAATGTATTAATTATAACTACAAATGGTCAAATGAGAGCACAGTCCCTCCTAAAAATATTAATAAAATACATAATAAATAATATTAATGAAACAAAAATAGATTCATAAGCCTTGGCCTGGGCTTTTATTATTTCATGCAAGGGAAATCCAGCCAGTGAAACTTGCTACATACATTTTGGCAAGATTCTCACCAACCACCAGCGCTGAACTCTATGGAGCATGTTTGGGAAGGGAGTGGGGGCAGCGGTGCCTGGTGTCGGGGTTCTGTGCAGCCACCACCTTGAAAGGCTGATGGTTGCAGCATACAGGGCAGCACCCATCTCATCTCACACAGCTTTCCCAGGTTGCTTCCCCTTCCTAAGGCTGCGGGGCTGTTATTCCAGTCCCCCACCTCCTTGCAAAAGACAAATAAAATTCCCTAGGCCCAGAGGGAAATGAGCCGCCCACATTAAGGACTCAGGATCTGGCCCATCAGCACTGTTTACTGTACTGGTGCTGGAAGCTGCTTTTCTCCCAAGTAAACCACCAAGTCTCTGCTAACCTGTCTCCACATCACACAGCCCTGCACTTCACCCCCAACGCTCCCTGCCCGTTCTCTCCCCCCAAATCCAACACACCCACTGCACAATCGAATCTAATTAAGATCAGGAAGAAATTTGCATTTTCTTTTCACTGTACCCCCAGTAATCACAGAAGTTCTTCAAATTTTGAGAATTTTGTTCTTCTGCTAATTATTTCCCTCATTTTGCATTTCAAGGCACAAAGACAGTCTATTTCACTGGTGGTCTATTAATAGTTTGAAGTTGTGAGCATCAGAAGGTGGGGTGGTTTTTAGTTTTGGTTTGGTTTGATTTTTTTCTTTAAAACTATTCTGTCCATTTCCAGTTTTGTAAAGAAAGGAAAGCAAAAACAAAGGTGTGTTTTGGGTTGTTGTTAGTGATGGTAGTGCTAATGTTCCTTCCAGAAGATGAGCTTAGCTGTGACATTCTGTGCATCATGACTGGGTCTCCCCAGGACGATAGTTACTCTGCCTGGTTTACTGATTTACAGAACCTTGGTATGTGAATGGCAAAAACAAGAAAAAAGAAAAGAAGAAAATTCCTTGGCATAAGTATATGTTTGCTGATCAAATTTCAGATCATGTGTTGTTCATTATTATGACTTTACTTGAAAAACAGTTTGCCACAGTGAGATGGATTCGCTTTATAGGCTCTTTGCCCCTCCACTCCCTTTCTGTACTTTGGAAAATAGTACAATTTTTTTTTAAGGTACATTTAAAACATGAACTGGCTTGGATTAAAACAATGCATCAACATCTGTAAATTCCCTCAAAATACATTTTTAAGACTTATGCAAAGTCACACATGCTTGTGAGGGAGCTAATGAGACTGTCCCACCAACAAAATTGAATGGTGATTTAAGAAATTCTAGTACTTTTCATTTACTTCCTGCAGAATTATTTGTGTACTTGACACTTATACAGTTTCTCCATTATGTAACAAGCCACTCTGGGTACACCAGATTATGCCAATCTATTAGAATGAAATTGGTACTCCATATAAGCAGAAGTTTTCAGTCGGTTTTGACTTACCATTATGTTCGATGTAAAGTGTTATTATAGTTGAGTATAAAGCACAGCTACTCCCTGCTCACGGTTTTTAACTCTAATACTGTAATCTTTCTTGCTGCTTCTAGGGCTGTGTCAGTGTTTACATTCCTGGAAGTTAAATAAACCGACATGGCAAAACTCCTGGATAGACTGAATAATAAGGCTTGTGATGACTAAACTGTTTACTTTTTACCTTGTTAGGATCTTTCTTGTAAAGTTGGGGAGAGCGACAGAGAGAGAAAGACTGAAGGGGGGTTGATAGGAGACAGAAAGAGAGAGATTTAGGCACTGGCTTCCATATGTCACAAAGACCTTCCTGCCCACGACCCGTGTGATGGAAGCAGCAGCGTGCATAAGTTAGTTTTGCCTTTTTTGTTGTTTTCTTTTCTTACATTCCAAGTCATCTGAATACCCGGCTCTCCTGCGGCCCTCCCCCCAATAAAAAGTATGAACATTTTTTTGCCCATTTTCAAATAGCAAATTATCCATTAGATTTCATCATATCTTAGTAAAGCAATTACATCAAGAAAATGATAGTGCGTGTGGAATCAATTATGCATGCAGTTGGCCGGAGACCAAAGGCTGTGAAGTCGGAGAGGGCAGAATCGCTCGACACACACAAATAAAAAGCCCCTGGATCTCACAGATGGACCCCATCAGTTCATCTTACTGCCTAAAAAGTTCATGCACTTAATAATTTATTTGTGCTCTGGATACTGTTTCCCAGCTGAATATTAACAACTTTGAACTGAAGCATGCTTTTAGCATGGTATGGATGGAAGTCACGGTGGGGCAGTGCTAGAGTCCCTCGGAGGTTAAAATTGTAGTTATGTTTCTTACACACTGTTCATTTGCCATCACCATTTATTTTCTTTCATTAAACATTCCTTTTCATCAGAATATCAGTTTCCATGTTCTGATTCTGCTTGTTAACCGGTGATAAACTCATAAACCAATGATGACCATCAATAATACAGCACAGGCGATTCAACAGCAAAGGCAAACAGCTAAATCACAGGCTCTCACAAATCGGAAACCGTTAGTTAGCACCTTGTTTTCACAACCAGGGCACTTGTGTACCTTGAGGGAGCCAGGAGACCACTATTTACTTTAGTGAGGAGAGAGGACACAGCCCAGCTGACAGCAGACTGAAGGAGGGTCACAGGAAAACTTAGTGGAGCTAAGATAAAGAACTCAGTCAAGCCTTGGCCCAGCTCCTTGAGGTGCCAGATATTTAAAGAAGAAATATGATGTATTGTTAGAAAAGTCTATAGTTTGTAGCCATCTCTCTTCCAAAAGAGGAGCCTAATATATTAATACTCTGCAATACTCAGGTCTCCCGGCCATCAAACTGCTCACATTGAAAACCGCCGACAACTTTCGTGAGGGAAAAGGGACAGCCAGGACAGATTTCTCTAGGTATCTGGATGTGCCTCAATCATACACTTAAATTTTACAGTTTTCCCTCCAAATGAGAGCAGCTTCCAGCCAACACTTCCACAAACTGTACTTAACGTTAAAAGAAAACGGATAAGACATATGTAATTACTCTAGGTTAGACTTCTAATTCCTCAATTCACTAAAGGAAACTTGGCAAGAAGATGCATCATTTTGCTCCTTTCTACTGGGGCATCTGAGGAGTAGAGCCACTGAGGCAGCTAATACACAAAACATGATCAAAAGTGATTAACAACAGCTTCATATGCAAATTGCATTAATGAAGGAGTGCAAAGTCATCATGTAAATTAAATATGTCAAATCTCTTGGTGAACTTTCAATCTTGAGAAGAAAAAACACTGCTTTAATTTTTTTACATCATCAATTTTGCAAGATTGAAAATCTAAGAATCTTGGTGCTATAAACAATTTTCACCTTTTTTTTCTCCTTCAGCAGGCTGACAGGCCAGCCTGATGTGCACCGAATGTACATGTTAATAGGCCAATCAAAAATGCAAAACAATTCGCAATTACTGGAAGGACCTAATGGTCATTAGAATTTACAACTAGGTAATGAACTGAAGTCTGCCCACACCATGCATATTCATAAAGCAATTTAGCCTTTGAAGATTAAAGAAGTGCTTAAAATTCAAATGAGCTTTAGCAAATTATCAGTAAGATTCATCCAAAAAGCAAAGGGTTTTTCTTCCTATGATTTCCTCATTTTTTTAATGCAAAATTGTTATATCTTTCAGACAGAGCTTAAACTAAACATTGAGCTTCTAGTGAAGCCAAGGGGGCTAAGAGACAAACAGAGGCTGCAAACATCGTTACGGACTTTGTTCATAAAACTAAGCCCTTAAGAGCCAAACCTATCTCTAAACATGGTAATTTCTCAAAAACAGCCCAGAGTTGCTCATAGGCAATACTGCACAGTCCTCCAACAAAACAGATTAACATGAGTCCCACCACCCTCCCAAAAAGCCTTTTTCCCCTCAAGTTGAGTCTCCTGTATAAACATCCACTATGGCATAAAAACAGCTTTTTCATCAACTTGGAGTGGCAATTCGTTTCAGAAGTTTCTGCTTCCAAAGGAAAAAAGAGCAAGAAAGGCGAGGCTACGACCAGGCATGATTAAGAGCTGGTTTACTTAGGGGACAAATCCTGTTGGTTATTTCTCTTCCTGGGGGTTCCCCCATCTCACAACGGCAGCATTGAATCCAAGAGGAATGGGTCACACTGACAGCAGCTGACTTGCAGAAAGTTGTGGGATTCACCCACCACCACCATTCATTCCACCCCAGCTATTGGAGAGTATCATGGGAATTTGGATTTCCATGCTTCCTAATTACCAGTCTGGAGAAGAATCTCACACCTTACTAATCTCACGATATTTAAGAAATTCTAGCCATAGATTTCCTAATGAACTTCCTCTTGCCCCAGTCCAAAACCCCAACTCAGGCGAAAACAAGAAACTGTAGGTACACAAGTCAGAACCAAGAATAGTAGCTTTGAAAAGACACCGTGCCTGTGCTCACTGCTCCACTGCTGGACCCAAAGGGCTCTCTGCTCTGGGGACTGTGTTTCAATCCCTATTGAAAATATTCCAGTAACTTCTCTCCGCCACCCTTCTCTCCCCTCCACCCTTCAGCCCCACACATTTTCCTAGAGTTGATCTTACCTGAAATGCGGGTTTATCAAGAAAGAGGCAAAGAGACAGGAAGAAGAGAGCCTCAGTTACTCTCCCTGCTTCCTGGACTCTTATCCATGGGCCCTGCTCAGAAATGTGCCACATTCTAACGTTTATTAGAAAGAAAAAGAGGCAGAGCTGCCTGTAACCCGCATCCATAACCATCTGTATGAGCCACAGGTCCACAGACCTGACCAATTCCGATTGACACTAATGTTACTCTACATGAGTAGAGTTCAATGAGGGTTGATATGGGATGTGACAGAGTAAATCAGAATTAGATTAAAAACAAAAGTTTAGAAACCAATGCTACACTGCAGAGTAAATGGGACTTCAAGGCCAAATTTCCCTTAACTGCCTTCAAGTCATTTTCCCTATTAGAGCATTTGCCTGCCACCCCCCTGCTGGCAATGCCACAATCACATCAGAAAGAAGAGTAGAATGCATATAGGAAGCTTGAGATATTCCTCTATAGATGTAATACCTGTATATTTAATATATAGCAATTAACTTCTGGTCAGAAGTCTGCAGGCAGCAAGCTGCCCCAAGCAGATATGGGGGGAGGGGGCCCAGAGCTGGGACAAGCACAAAAGACAGATCCAACAACCATGCCTGCTGTCAGCAGCTGAATTATTTTTATACAGGAATTTTTATCTCTATTGTGCAAACAAGTACGTGTCTGTGCAGACTTGTTAAGCAATCCACTTGTATGTAGAATAAGATTTTTTTCTTTCTTGCTACCAGTCACACAGCTCCAAGATCAGAAGAAATACATAGTCTTTGAAGCCGCTCAAATGTTTTAGTTAAAAGGACAGCAGTTGTTTTCAAAGATCCAAGAGTATCTTTATCAGAATTAAATTTTTCCTTATTGATTTTCCCCCCTTCACATAACAAAAACATAACATGAGAAGGTTATGATTTATTATTAAAATTTTTCTCAGTCTTTACATCATTCTTCAGTAGTCAACGTTCACTTTTAAATGTGAAAGAATTATTTTCTTTTTTTTAATCTTAGGGTGGGATGGAATAGGAGAGAGGAACTCAGGAGACTTAAATCTTAACATTGGTTAATGTGCTGTTTGAACTGTGAACTCAAAAAAGGGGGCTGAAGTGATCAGTAAATGGCTCAGTATGAGCTGCCCCCTAAATGGATAAAAATCATGAAATCATGGTATCCCAAGTCAGCTTCAGCTTTTCATTTGGGGCAAGAGGCAACCAAAGAGATACTCTGTATTTAAACTATAAAAGATCAGAACAGCATGCAGCGTACTCTGCTCCAACTAGGGTTGAGACTCCAAGCCACACCTTACTTCCCTAAAAATTCACAGATGTGATTTTTTTTGCAGTGTTTCTTATGCATTATTACATATTCAGAAAACGAACTGATGAATAGACATTGAAATATCTTGATGCTTAGCAAGAGGCTGATATTATTTAGAAGAAAACAGAAAGAGGGGATACAACAGCACCGGTATTCTTTCTAAGAAGCACCTTTGCAGGTTTCACAATAATTCCATTCTTCATTTTAATGGGAGTTTTGAACGGGTGGACTCACCTCTATCTAAAACTAAGATCAAATTGTAGGTGTAATTGTTCATCGCCAATGCTAACAACAGCGAAGATACAAACAGAAACTCATTGTGAGTGACCAAAGGTCCCCAGGTATCCCCTTCATCAACATGTCTGCTCCAGTTCCCATTGGGAATTCCCTAGCGGGGCCAAGTCCACTCTGAGTAACAGGCTGCCAGCCCTATCTGAAAAAGGGTGTGCCAGGTGCCTTCTCGCCTCTTTTACAGAAGTTTAAACAGGATCCTCTCACCCCTGGTGGATATAATTTGTTGTTTAGCACTCTAAGAACTTGGTATTTATTTGTCTAAAGAGATCAAAAAGAAAAAAAGGAGGGCAGAAGAGGGATGGAGCGGAGGCCCGGCCCATTGTTGCCTCAGAGCAGCGACCTGTTCAGGTAAAGCTTCCAGCAGCATTGCATCAGATCCGCTCACAGCAGTCTCCAGGGTGAACCCAGAGATGAAACACTCCGGTTCCCCGTCTGCAAACTTCTCATTCGCCAGTTCTTGGCAGCTTATTTTTCCAAGTGTTTTGTTTCAAGAAGCGTGTGTATTTTTCTTTGTATGTTTTGTGGATTTACCACAACTGGTTCTGACAGCTGTTGATTCTGCTAAATGAACACATTATAAAAACCCTCTTTAAAACCTCAAACAACAGTGGACTCAAAAATAATGGTAAAATATTTTAATGGAGTTCCAGTGGAGAGTTGGTTAAAAAAAAAAAAGTACAAATAAAGGTACAGAAGTCCTTTAAGTCAGCAAGAGATTTAAACTGAATGTCTGTGTGTGAGCACGCATGTATGTTTAGTGGGGAAAGAAGGGTGTTGCAAATCACCACAAATATTTACACTGTACTCCCTTTGTTCAAATCACATACTTTTAACAGGAAAATCTGGAACTGTGGCTATTTAAAATTTTAAATATTCAAACGCCTGTGATTAACCATATGAAACAAATTATGTCACGTCTCTCCACACCAGCACATGCAAAAAATTCTGGTGGTGGGTAGGGAGGTAGCAGAGTTGGGGAGACAACTCTAAGAGGAGGAAAGGATGATGTTTTCATTTTGCTACAGATCAAAGCAGAACAAGAATGGAAACTGTGGCATATCAAGCATTTTTACATCCCTGTCTTTCAGACTGGGCTATCTAAGTTTACACAATTCCCCAGACTAGCTGCATATTAAGCTTGCTGTGTACAGCTTTATTATGGTGCAATGGGGGAAGAAACATTAATATTCCAGCTCCGCATCTGACAGGGCATTTACATGCGCCCATCTGAGCGGCACCTGAGTGCTCTTCCAAGGTGCAGTAACTGTGCGCCTATTGTAAAGGCAAATGAAGCTCACCTATTCCCTGCTGGGGTCAGAAGTGACCTCAGCACCCCCCCATGCCTCAAATCCTTCCCTTGCCAACCTAACTCAATGCCATCACAGAATGACGAATGAGCTCTGAAATAGACCCCAAGTTACTAACCCTGCTAAGAAGAGCAAAAGCCTTTGCTGAAATGTTTTAAAAATGCATAGGGAGTGCAGCTGGCCAGTAAAGAGCAGAGAGACAAATTCCAGGGAACCCAATATGGAACATGTTACATTCTAAAACTGATTAGAAATACAGTCTGATGTTTACTGGCTTCAAATTGAGTTTGGCATCGAGCATGCAGGCTTTAATAATGCTGGCATTTTTTTTTATTATTATTATTTTAAATCTGCCTTTGGTTTCTAGGAGCACATGTGGAGAGCTTAGAGCATTCTTATTTGTCAGGTTACGTTTCCTGGAAATTAAGTTTGTGACAGAAAATGACTCTAGTAGCAATAATATGGTTCGTGCTCAAATTAATTAGGTCATTGTTGTAAAAACTACATGGCAAATTACAAAGGTAAATTTACTGATATTGGTCCGTGCTCTCTACCCTGGAAGTAAAGTGGAGAAACAGTTTAAGGATGCTTATTTACCTGGGGAGGGGGAAAGAACAGAGGAGGCCAATTTCCTGTTTGGATTACAAACAAAAATACTAGTCATTAACTATTAAATTATACAGTCTGAACATATTTTATGAACTTTATTAATGTCCTCCAAAATGACACGTAAAATGGCTTGATTTGGGATGTTAAAAATGAGAACTAAGTTAAAATCTTTTTTTAAAATCCTTGTAATAACAACACTGCTGACATAACCATGACCCAAATGAAATCTGAACAAGCAGAAAGGTACTAAAGATCCTTGGTGATTAAATCTCTTGCTAAAAAAGTGGCAAGATGCCAGGCTGGGTCCAGCTTGATGCTAAGTGCTTTTTATTGCACAAAGCTGGTACTACTGTGTATAAAAACAGACTTGGGCTTGGGGTGAATTTTGTCAAATGATTTCTTTGTGCAATAAAGGGTGTGAACAGACCAACTAAAGTAGATTAAATTAACATCGAATGACGCAGTCTCTATGCATCTCTCTCTAGCTGTGTTGCTTCAGTTAAATTTCATATTTTCCCCCAAAGGAAAGTCAAACTTTCTTCCTTTCTCATGGAACAGTCTCTGAAACCACTATTTACCTCATCTCCTTTATCAAACACTTTCACTAAGAAATCACAGAATTCTGTAAAATGCTTCCTAAAGGTGTGCATGTGTGTTACATATTCCCATTTAGTCCTCCCATGTTGGCCAAACTAACTGAGGCTGCAGTGTGAAATGAATGATTTTCCAGGACTCTAAAACATGCCATTAACATGCATCCCGCTCCCCTCTTCTCTGAGCTTAAGGTTCGCTGTCCTGACACAGCCTGTATGATTCTACAGCCAGTTGCATTTTCCAGACCACAGGCAGCTCCACAATTAAATGCCACAGTCACTGGGAGAAAGGTGTGCAAAACAGATTTCAGATCCTTTAAAGTAAATGGCACAACTTGCAACACAACAAGGAATGGGGTGATTTAAGAAATTACAGCATTTTTTTTATGCTTTCACAGAATAAACACAGAATGGGAGGGAAACTTTCCCCCTCTGCTCCTGTTCTTGAAGTGAATACATATTTGTGTTTCCAATAAAAGGCCATTTTTACATTAACTGTCTGTAACAGCAGGAGACAGAAAAACCAACACAATCTCCACATCACACACAGGATGATCTTCATATCACGTGGACCTATTCTCGAAACTATTATTTATAAAAGACCACTGAGGAAAATGTACAAGGCATCTTTTCTGTGTCACAGAAAGGGTCATGTCTGAAGAACTTTGGGATCTGTGGGATCGTCCACATTTTAGTTTTTTTTTTTTTTTTTTGGCTTTCTGAAGTAAATTTAGCAGCCATGCGGGCCACTATGTTTAATTAAGCTTTCAAAAGTCCTCTGACAATGCCAACAATTGTAAGACACTTCTGCAGCTCAATCATGCAATCACTGTGACAGTTCTATTTACAATTTGTCTTAGAAAGAGTTTCTCTGACATTGTACTTTGACAAAACATCCAAGCTGCCAGTTCACAACCTTTTTCTGTCTTATTTACAAATACAGCTTGTATATAGGACTCCCAGTCTCCTGAACATGAGTCTTTGGATAGTTGTCTCACAGAGTTTTCAGTGAAAATTCTAGATATTTATTAGAAAACAATATTCTCTACTCCCTGGATTCTGAAGGTAAATAAAATATTCACCAGTATATTGGGGGTGGGGTGGGGGGATTGTTGGTGATTTTTTTTCCAGCTGCCATACTAAAAATTCACTTCAGAAGTCAGTAGTTTTTATTCAGAATCACACAAATAAAGAAAAATTAAAAATAAGTAGTCATAATAGCATACTATATAATTTATAGTCTCATTTACAATTACACTTAGAAGTATACAAATACATCCTCCAGTTCAGTCTGAGCTAGGAAAGAATTAGAATGTATACAAAAAGAAAAGGCAAGTTGATTTTCTAAATTCTAAAAAGGATAGTTACGTTATACTTCATTTACCTTCAAGTACATGCTAATGAATTTGTTTTGAATTACTATTTCTCCCTTCATTAGAGTATCTGTCTTACATATTATTATCTAGATCTGAGGTGTATTGTCTAGGCAAATAATTTTTAAATACCCTGATACAAAACTGTGTTCGTGATTTTAAGAAAAAGAAACATTATATATCAAAAGCAGTAGACCTTACTATGTTTTATAAGACTCATCAAATTTTCTCCCATTCTCACAAAAAACAAAAAATCATGACAGTTCATCACTAATTTAAAGAATTCTAGGTGCTAAAATCTCAAATCTGATATGTGGGATAATAGTTTTTTATCTTTTCTATAAGTGGACAGCAGTTTCATATTCACTAAGCTTTGATGACAATTTCCCCCATTCATAAACCATGTAACTAAAAAATAAAACAAAACTCCTATAAAAGCTCTGATTGACAGTCAAAGGCTAATATCTGATCATTTGATGGTATATATTTGACATACAAATTGATGAGCTGGGCCTCATACAATGTAATCTCCTTATTTCTATTCTCTTATTTCTAATACTATTTGAATGAGCTCGGTGGATCACAATCACACAATATTTTGAATGTTTGAATAAAATGAGAAAAGCAACCTCATCAACGTCTATGTATGGAATCAACACATGTATATGGGTAAAGTGCAAGAGCACACACCCATCTATCTGTGAGGTAAAAATGAATTCTTTCTAAAAAACCCTGTTTGCTAGGTCTATGTGCAATCAAAACGCGTATTTTTTTACTGAGGAATTCTACCTTATTCTCCTATTTGAAAGTACCGAATTCTAAGCTTTATTTATCACAGGAAGATCTGTCACTGTTTTATTTCTGCTTCCTGCCTATAAATGGCAGAGAACACATAGTGAGCTCAAATCCAACTTACATCACTTTTAATAAAGCCTTTCTTACATAGCGCACTTAAATGACTACCTTTTATGTGGTTGCCAAACATACTCTTCTGCAGATTCATCAATACATCTCATTCCTAGTACAGAGCATTGCTTCTCTTTTCTTTCTGTGACACAATTCAAATATCTACTGAATGATTATTCTTATTTTTTCCTTCCTCATCATAAAAAGAAAAGTAGACTTGGAATTTTGAAGATGTGCTTGAAAGAAATGGGCTGGGAGTCCACAGCAGACTTCTAGAACTGCGCTCCAGAGGCAACCGAGGGCCAGGGCATCTTAATTTATGTGCGATGATAGAATGTTAATTTCACCATAGGAAACTTTCATTCATTACTGTGAATTATGAGGAATCGTGATTCTAGTTACTGACATCTCAATTTGAGATGTGACCACACTATTTATGTTCAACCAATTCCAGGGTGGAAACTGGGGATTAAATACAATGAAAGGAATCAAGATTTTGTAATTATTTGTACATGAAGGGTTTACCTCACCTGGGTCACAGCACCTGTGCACCCATTGAATATTTTAGACACCTTACACAGTTTTTCATCTCGGTGAAATTACGTGCTTTTTAAATCCTATCAATACATTTTAAATTTGCTTTTTTTTTTTTTTGGTGGGGGAGGGGACTTCTCTGGACTCTGTTATTGTACAAGTTCTTAAAAAAAAATAGAATCTTTATGAAAACTAGTGAGTTAAAGAAAACACATTTTCTTTCCACTCCATAGATTCACAACTGTAACAGTAAAAAGCCTTTACTATACAGGGTTTTCTCCACCCACCCCCAGCTTTTAGATTCTTCCTTGGAAGTACAGAGGCACAGAATTTTCAATTCTGTTAATCTGAGACTGAATAACTATCTAGGTCCTCAGTAAGAAGTATGGTTTTAATTCTTGCTTGACAGACACTGTGTTTTGTCTTTTAAACGAGCAGCTCGATATGTAAATACGATGTTACATCACGCAAGTGTTACTCCATATTTGGTGATTTAGAAAGGCTTTGGATCTCCGAAGACGACAAATCCCCTTCCGCTTGCTCCTGCTTCATTAATCATGCCTTACACTTCTGTTCATTTTCCTTCCAGTCAAAAGACGGCACATGGAAATGGTCATTGCCATATCCTACTGGGAGGTAGGGGGGAGGGGACAGATAAAATCTTAACCTACATGTCACATAAGCTGGCTGAATGTGGTGGAATCAAGAAAAAATATTTTGTAAATGGAACCATCCTAGTAGCAGATTTCTCACCAAAGGAAAAGTATCTAAGTATTATTGTAGGAAGCACAAACAAGAAAAAAAGAAAGAAAATGCCACGTTTGATTTTTAATGATCAAATTCCAGAGAGGGAGAGGAGAAATAATACAGCATTTAATCCCCTCTGGACCACTGACCTACTACTACAGTTCAACATTGTGGTCAAAGTAGGTCAGAGAGACAAGTTTCAGTGGATCAATTGATTACATGCACTACCTTCCCTAAAACTGAAGAAACCTTTGGGAGAAAGAGAAAAAACAGGAAAGGGATCCACCAAAAAGCATGAATATGCATTTACTTTGCCTTATGTGTGAAATCACTATTGTTTCTTTTTCTTTTTTCTTTTTTTTTAATGTTTTAAGGGTCACTGTATAGCACAGCCATTGATCACTTAGAGCAGGAATATAAGTCCCTCTCTTAGCCTTTCAATTCTTTTTCCCTTGAGTTGCTGAGAAACCCACACAACTAGCTACCTCTCTGCTAGAATTAACCAAAGAAAAGAGAACTGTTGAATACATGTGTTTTTCCAAAAGAATTTTTACATTGTGTTATAGCAGAAGCAGTGGAAGTCTGGACTGGACATTTGTAAGGGTGACATGTGGTTGTGTAAACCACAAACAAAATCAAGATACATCTGTCAAAACCACATCAGACACAAGAGAGCACAGAGAAGCATTTATCATTTAGCTGAGGAGGCAGGCTGCAGGGAGCAGCCGTTCCTGTCAAACCAACCTTTTGAAATTTCCAACATGCCCTTAAACTTTTCGAGTAAGCATGTCTGTGCGCTTCAGCAACTGCCCTCTCTACTCTGGCCTGGCCAGTCGAAAATGGCATCTTAAAGTCAAGGTCACAGTGTCATCCCACCACGGGGCTGTGTTTAATTACAGCCCCATACCGGCTGACAGCCAATATGGATCCAAGGCTAGCACTGAAGCTCAGTTAACTCTTTCCAGCCGCTCCAAAACGCCGTGGCAGCCCACCCACTTCAATGAAGTCTTGAGAACTAACGGCACCACAAGGGAGGCTTGAATAAGTCTTCTAACTCAAACAGGTCAATGACCCAACTACAAATGCCTATGTGGCCATTTTGCCTCTGACGTCACCAAGGCTAGAAATGGACATGGGAAACTGAGTACAGTAAGGTTCAACACCTAAAAAATGAGAAAGGAAGGAAAAACGAGAGAAATTCAGAATCAGCAATTCCAGAGAGAGAGAGGTGGGGGGAGTATCAGGTGTGTGTGTACCTATTTCGCCTACATCTGGCTCAGTGAAGTGGAAAGTATTTATTTTTTTGTGTTCTGGACATTAGCAGTAGGAATGATTATTTTAACATTACAAGGCTGTCATGGACAGTCACATGGAGAAATACAGAAAGCACTTCACCACTCCTCAGTGCTTGTCTACAGCACCTCTGAAAATGAAAAGAAAACATGCAAACCGCTTTTCTCCTTGCTTCTCATTTACCTGCTATGTGTTCCTGTTTGGGGCAAATTCCTCTAGATGACGTTGATAAACAATCGTCATCCTCTGGCGTGACCTGGATGCCAACCTCCACAGGATTGGATGCTTTTTTCATCTCGATTGGTGAAGGGGAAGGTGGCTTATCCACAGCTTTTTCTAAGCAGAGGCTGCCATTGCATTGTTTCCGTTTGTGCTCGATAAAAATAAGAATGTCCCCCAATGGGAAGTTCATCTGGCACTGCCCACACGTGAGGAGGTCATGGTCCCCTTCTGGAGCTCCCAAAGGGCCGTGGTCTGGTTCATCATCTGTAAGAATGGCTTCAAGAGGTTCGGCTGTGATTGGAGAAACAAAAGCATAATCATTAGAGTGCCAGAGAGAAGAGAAAAAGAAGAAATACATTATCAACCTCATGCCATCCCACCACATTATATAAAGTGCTTCTAGCTTCCTCCATATAATACCCAAAAAATGTAGGCACTTAAAATGTACGAGGATGAGGTTACCCACAGGAAAGTAAATCTATCAATGAGGCAAATCATCATATATTTAAAGAAAACTATCCGACTTGGGTAATTCCAGAGAATACACACACAACAAACATTTTGTGAAGTTAGAAAGAATGTGACTGTTAAACAGTTAATACAAGAGACATGTAGAAAGATTAATAATTACCTCCCAAAATTACAAAAATTTCTTTTTTATTATAGACTAAGTTGCCTATTGCACCAAAGAATAAAAGGAGGTAACTACATATACAACCCTTTGTGTGTGAATGTATATATTCCTAAGGATACAGACATAGCTTCATAAATTAGAAAGCTACTACATCACACAGAAAATGTGCCACATTTACACCATCGTAATAAGAAAACAACTGCATTCACCTGTGAAATGAATCTACATAATCATAACGCATCATAATTCACACTGCCAAAAACCTTTCTGATCTCAGTCTCAACAGTGCCACAAAATCAAAGAAATACCAAATCTACTGGCAATTCTTCTCAGACACATTAGCTAAATGGGATACTTTTGAGTACTTAAGAAAATAAGCCAATTAGTCATTTTTTTCATTCTTAAGAAAGAATGCCTAAAATATTTTAAACATGTTTATACTTGGTGGCCTCCATCACATGAAAATCAGAATGGTCAAGCAAACGCCGCATTTCAGAACAAGGCTGAGAAATCCCTTCTTTAGACTTGAAATACTTCACCTAATGTTGTCAAAGTTGACTAATTTTCTGAAAGAGCTCCAAAACACTTCATTATGGGACTATTTCTGCACACATAATAACCAGTAGATAGTACAACAAGGTAGATATGTATTTCATTCTTGTTTCCTATTTTTTTTAACTTTGCACCAAAATACTACAGTATCTATTTGAACAACTTCATCATTTTTTAACCATCCAGAGGAAATGAGAATAAGTCTCTGCTCTTGGCACATTATGTTTACTCTATCAAGAAATAAAAATCACAAAATACAAAACACATCCAGGATGCTGCCAGTTAACAAAAATGAAGCAGAAAATGTACAAGTCTTAAACAGTTAATCAGTCTGACCTTCTTTAGCAAGCTGCCAATTTCACATTTAATGAACTTAAAGCCACAGAGAATCAAAAAATAGATTTTAATTTGAGTGTAGAATATTGAAACAGATTTTGATAAAGTGCAAAAATCCAGTGAACTCAGGTTAAATTTATTTCAACCCTACCCAGGCTGAATATTGAGGGGGAAGATCTGGAGTAACTCCCAGATGTGCTGGGTGAAATAATATTGAGAGAGCCCTGCCTAGCTGCACCTGTGCTCAAGTAGGACATGTCATAATTTCTAGCCTCTGGTCCTCCTCCTAATTTAACATGAGGTCACCACAAGAATATGAAGGTTATATTCCTACTAATAAAGACAGCAAGCTAAGCATTTATGTTTCTTTGACCAACGAACCAACCAAAAGATAAATACAAAACACACATGCATACTTTTCAGATAAAAAGAGACAAACGGAAGTGCTTATGCATTATGCCTCTGTGTCATTTCTTTCCTACATTTGCTTTCATTTTAACCAAGTGAGAAACTGAATAGGGGAAGTCGTTCTCCAAGATTCCTGCTATTTGAATTAGGATTTTAAGTACACACTGACAAATGTGGCTTTTTTTTCTTTCTTTTTTTTTTTTTTGGTCCAGCATTCACTACAAGTTCTGAGGTTTACAGATTGAAGAAAGATTAGAAAGATTCAGGGAAAATATTTTATTAAAGTTAGTAGTACAAAGATCCTTTGCAAAAAAACACTTTTTAACTCCACTGTTAAGATTCAATGGTTTGTTTGGTTTTTTTTTTTTCTTTTCTTCCTGAAGCCTAACACATCCTGAAAATGAACGAAATAATATTTAGGAGCAAAAGGAAATATTCTCTTAGGTATCAAATAGTTAAAGGTAATGTGGTACAAAATAGACTTGGTTAAAGTCTTCTAAATGTAGTGACTGAACTGATTTACAATCAAAACCAGGAAATGAAGTGGTAATTCAGAGGTTGCTGATTACACCTCCACATTTCACCTAATTAATTTTATAGGAGGCAAAGTTCTTGAAAATAACAAGATGATCAAATGTACAGATATAAAACCTGTAACCTCAACATTTTCTATGCTCTTAACGTAAATTATTGCTAATTAACAAGAATTATATCCTAATGTATGAAATACGCTTAACATCGGGCTTCTTGCAAAACATTTGGCTAGAAATGTTCAGAGAAATACCCAAATGTATTCTTATTATTGCTGCTATATTATTAAAAATCAGACAAAGTGGGGGACAAAGAAAATATGAAAATGCAATTCTCTTGGTGTAGTCTGCTGATTTGCATTGACATCTTTTCTCTGTAGCAATCAACATTGCCTTTCTGGGCATCTGATAATTTCTCTGTATTTTAATGCAAATTCCTCTTTCCCTAAAAACATTCCTAACCTTAACCATTTTACCCCCTCCCTCAATTCAACTCCTTTGCCCCACAATAACGTGGTGTCTAAGATCGGCTTAAGCCCGGCTACAAAGCAGGGAGTCCCAGATTGAAGTGGAAGGGAGTGGGCAAATAATCATAATAATTAGCCGTGAATTCTCTACCAGAGAGAAAGATACAGAAAATACAATGTTTCTGCGTTCAACTAGCAAAAACATAAGGAACGTCTCAGTGCCCCTGCGGCTGAGATCTCTTTCCTCTCTCTGCAGTTGCAAAGAAATAAATTTTTAAAAAAGAAGAAGAATCAGAAGAAGAAATCATAGCCTTAGAAGACTGTAGGGAAGGAACAAGGGATATGAGGACTACTAAGGGAAGAGGAGGGGAAAAGGGGGCTCTGGCTTCAAGTTTGCCCTCCAAGTCCTTCCCTTTGATAGTCTTAACAGGGTAAGGAAGCTAACCGAGGTTGAAATGCAGAAAGGAAAAGCAAAGAAACAAAAGCGAAGGCTTGGGCGACAGGCCCAGGGCAGGGGGCCCCGGCGGGGGCAGGCAGTGCAGAAAGTGAAGTTGGACGCGGGTATTCTGAGGCACAAAGCGAGCAGCTTGCTGGCTGCAGCAGGCTCCAGCCGCGCTCTCTGCGAACACGTGCAGCCACGGCTGCCAGACCATGGGGCCCAGGGCTAGGGCCGGGGGCCAGGAGGCAACGAGGTAGCCAGGGGCCCCGACAGTCGCGTCCACACCGGTTCAGCCGGGCCACGGGGTAACGACGGTTCCTGAGACCTCCAGTTGGAGAAACGGGAAGTGATGTTTGGAAAACTCTGCTGGTTAACCCGCTGCAGAGTATCACCGCTCATATCTCAAACTAGAATCCTGAAATTCATTCTGTGTCTATAGGCTCACACTTTTCACTTTGGGGTGTTTCTGTAAAAGCTTTTCTCCCGCAATTCCCGTCACGGAGGTGCGCAGCGTGGCGGTGGCTGCGGTTATTTATTATTAATGACGCCGCTTGCCCGCATCATTATGATGATAACTATTACTATTGTTGTGATTTCGGGCTCCGAGGCGAGAGCTTCAGGAGGCGGGGGAGCAGGGGGTCGGGCTGTCGAGACGCCCGGCTAGCTCACCGCTTTGGACCGGGGGCAAGGAGGTGGAAGTGAACCTAGAGACTTACATAAACTAGCCCTGTAGGCTTGCTGGAAATCGGAAGGGAGCAAATTCCCCTTACCTCCCTACCAAAAATGCCCGTCCAGAAGGAAATCGAAAACCGTACCCTGCTCGGTGCCCAGCGCGCGGGGGTGTCGGCCTCGCGCCTGGGTGCTTCCCCGAAGCTCTGGCCAGAAGCATTTTTAAAGTCAAAATGAAGAACAAAGACATAAGGGGTGATGGGGTGGGGGGGAGAAATGGAATTCTGCTTAACCGTCCGTTTCCCCCACCCCCATCCTCGCAAAGCTCTTCCCTCCAAGACCGACAAACGCAGAGCAGTGGGTGGGGGAGGCTCTGTACAGGTTCAAGTTCGCTGCGCTTTCTTGATCTTGTTCTGCCTCCTAGCGACCGAATAGTTCATTCAACCCAAGAAGCGGAGGACTGGGGGGATCTGGAGGGAGTCCGAAAGACCAGGAGGGCTCCAGCCACCCCTGAGCACCCAGAAAATGAGAAAGGAACACCCCCACCAAAGTGGTCCCTTAACCTAAAACCAGCACTGGGAGGAGGGGAGAGGGAGGGTAACCCACCCTGCCTGGAGTGTACCGAAGAAGGGGGAGCAAAGTGGAGGAAGGGGGAGCAGCCCAAGCTGCAAGCCTCAGTCTGTCCTTTGAGCCCCCCAGTGCATCTTCCTAAGAAGGGCCGGGCTTTCTGGAGTCCGGCGAACACTGCCCTTCCTTCCCGCGGGTACCTGGCCGGGCTGTAACTTCACACCGCCGCGCGCCGCGTCTGCTCCGCATCCGGCGCGGCTGGGGGAGTGGGGGCGGGGGAGAGCAGCGAGGGAGGGATGCGCGGGGGTGGGGAGAGGGAGGGCCCGCAACGTGCCGGGGCGGGGGAGCTTCGGAAGTGTATGACAAGTTCCAGGGCCCAGTGAAAAATTTAATTCTCTGTATGACCCCCCCCCCC
>RJWH01002562.1:0-220797 GCA_004363575.1 Solenodon paradoxus | reverse complement strand
CCGCCCCGCCCACCACCACCACCACCTCCCTGGGCACCACCACTCCCGCCCTGGACACCACCACTCCCACCTCCTTGACCACCACACCTTCAAAAGGTGAGTCGACAACAAATGCAGACACCTCACCTGGAAACTCCAGCACCACCGCTGAATCTGCAAGTGTCTCCACGATCACAGCTGTTACACCCGGCACGAACTCCTCTGCAGGGACTCTTCCTTCAGTAGCTGCCAACTCCAGCTCTTCGCCAGTGACCACCACCTCCAGTAAGAGCCATTTCCTCAGACCCTCTCCCGGGAGGCAGGGGGAGCAGATGGCAGATGTGTGTGCTGCTGGGGTGGGAGCGTGTGTGTAAAAGGACCCCGGGGTCCTCAGTCGTGAGCCCCTGGAATGAAATAACTTGAGTCACAGAGGTTGCCGGCAATGTCAGAGCCCAGGAGCTCGGCTTCCACCGTCTCCTCTCTCCCTCCCAAGCCTCCTCAGCCCCCAGCAGGTGTGTTCGGGAGCCCGGGCTCTGGGAATGCAGCATTTCCAGCTGCCCTCTCCTCTCCAAGGAGAATTTCTAGAAATAGTTCCACTTCCTCGGAAGGCCAGGTCCAGATGAGCACTGACTGTCCTGCCCTGCTGACCTTGCTCGCTGGCCCACTGAGGAAGGGGTCACGTCCACCCTGACCGAAAGACATGACACATTGTGAGGGCAGCTGGTCCCTGTTTGCAACTGGAGCCATGGCATTTGAGCCCGAGGAGTGAAGAGCCAAAACAGCAGTGTCCTAGTGGCCGTTGACCTGACCGGGGCCGTTGGGCAGATGTCTCAGAGGGACCGTCTAACAGGCGGCCATTGACATTAAGCCAGAGTTACTGGAACAGAACCACTTGCCTCATTTCCCAGCGCTGGCTCTGGAACAGGGGTCAGACTTAACAGAGTCAAAGTGGTACATCGGTCAGGTTTCCTGGGCTCACAGTGAGGGCTCTGGTGCAACACCTCCGCCCTGCCATTTTACCCTGAAAGCTGCTGTTGTCTGTATAAATGGGTACGCCTGGCTGGGTACCAAAATCTCCATTGACAAGAACAAGATCAGCCAGGGCCGGCTCACGTGTCAAACGTCCCCAGCCCCTGGCCGAAAAGCTCCCTCAACTGGCATGCCCTGGCGCCTGCTGGGGTCATCCAGGGGGCGCAGTCCACATACATCCCAGGGTTCCTGGTTCAGGACTGGAACCCGGGAACGACCAAGAGGGAAAGGGAGAGAAAGGGAAGCATGCGGGGAACTCCGTGAAAATCCTCAGCTGAACAGCTAATGCGATAAAATAAAAGCCTCCTCGGATTTAGACTTGAGGGGCTAACTGACCCCGCCCATCCTACACAGGCAGGCAGAGGCCCAGTGAGGGCAGCGACGCCCCCCAGGTTACAGAGCAAGCTGCTGTCTCTCTCCACGTCTTCCTTCCGCTTTCCTCGGTGCTCTCTGAGCACTAAGATCTGGGTGCCCGAGCAAACGGAGCCCAGGTGGTTCCCAGGCCTCTTTCAAGTCTGAAGGCTGCTCTGCAGACGGGGCCCCGTGGGCACCGCCTCGCCATCAGCTCCCTGAGTCAGACGAAGCCGTTTCTGCTTCCCCAGATTCGCTTTCAGAGGAAGACCCGCTCTGTGCTCTGGCCTTGCAGCTGCGGCAGCAGACACTGTGCTCCGTTCCCTGTTCCTCTGGCTCCCCTGCGGTCAGGTGTCACAGAGCTAAAGTCCCTGTTCGTGGTGACTTCTGTGACTTACTCCTGGCATTTATTCCTCGCCAGCCGATGAGTGTCTTTGCGCCCGAGAGCAAGCTTACCAGTGTCCTTGGGCGTGTGCAGAGTGGAGCTGCAGCCCACCTCTGCCCTAGGATTTTCCAAATCATCCTGCCGAGACTTTTACAAGAGCCATTTATGATGCACCCTGGTGGCTGCATGGTTAAGTCCGCTGCCTCTGGCAGGTGCAGTCCACAGACATCCCAAGGATCCAGGTTTGCAACTTGGGGTGGGGAGGAAGAAACAAGATGAACAGCAAATGAAAATAAACAAATGCTCCTTCCTTCTCTCTCTTCCTTCTGCCTGTCTGCTCACCTTCATTCCTGCTGTACCGTTCTTTAAAAAAAAAAAAAGTCATTTGCTTTACTTAGATTACAGATCACATCTTGTGTGAGGTGTCAGAGAGGTGCCCTAATGTTTACGGTGCTCCACTCTGCCTGTTTGTCCCAGATAGCCTTTTTTAAATTAATTATTTTTATTTTTACACATTGAAATAAACTCACATGCAAAGGGTCCCATTCCTCATATACATGTCAACACACCCTGCCCTCCCTCACATCCCAGATAGCCTTTTAATTTCAAAATAGTTTTTAAGCTTTGTGTTGGCGCTGTGTACAAGTACAGTGCAGTTGAGAGGAAGGGGCAGAGATTTCCTGTGTGACCCGTGCCCCACACATGCACAGCCTCCCCACAGGTCACTCATGACAACTGATGGCCCTACAAGGACTCGTCATACTCCCCTAAACACCTCAGTCTCCATGAAGGTTCACTGTTGGTGTCATCATCCTGTAGGTGGGGGCAAATGTGTCTCTGTAGGTTGATCTGTTCTGCAGTCAAAGCTCAGAATCCGTTCATGTGACAACGATCAAGAAAGTGGCCAGCCAAGATCTCCAGGGGCCCCTGACCTAACTCCCCTCCTCGGATGCCTTCAGTTCTGAGACAGGATGGGTGCTCTCCCCGGCCTCCTCTGGGGTCCCAGCCAGGGTGTGGGAGCCGTGGCCTTGTTAGTGGGGGGCCTCTCATCATCTCTCTGAGGCTTTTCACGGAGTTCCCTGCCTGGTCCCCTCTCTCTCCCTTTTCTGCCTTGGTGACTGGGTACCAGGTATGCCAAGCCGAAATAGTGTCTGCTTTTCTTTTGGCACTTCCCGCCTGTGCCTCCCGAGGAGACAGTCATGAACCCCTCCGGAACGAGGGTCCTGCCTCCTTGGGGTCGGGAGGCTGCTGTCTCTTCACACAGCCCCACCCCTGCCGCCCCTTGGCCTTGACTCTTAACAAGGACCAGCATGTAGCTTCCGAGCATCAGCACGAAAATCCCAGAGGGAAGAAAATCCAGTGGTTTCGGATCTTCTCAGGGTATGTGGTCGAAGGCCACTGCCACGGGCTAGACATCGCCCCTGAGGGAGGTGAGGGGCGTAAAAAGTCTGTCTTGGGTGTTATTTGTTTTGCTTCTGTGGATTTTCAGTCTCTTTCTCCTCAACCTCAGGTGCCCCCAACCTTTGCCAATCTGGTTCCTGTGGAGGTGGTGCTTCGTGTATTAATCTGAATCATGAACACTTTTGCCTGTGTTCAGAAGGCTATTACTACAATCTTTCCGCATGTAATAAAGGTGAGTGCAGGGAGGACCTGCCGGGCAGTGCCTCAGACCCAAAGTGGGATCAGATTCAAAGTAGTGGCTTCCAGAACACGAAAGGCGGAGGCCACACAGGCTGGCCCTTGGTCTTAGTAGCACATAGAGGGCCAGCGTGGACCCAGTCAGATCTGTGAGTCGTCCTGAGGACCCAGAGGTGGCTATGCCCTTCACTCTCCCTGTTCAAGGGCATGGCACCAGGAGGACAAAGCAGAAATGACAGTGACCTAAGCCCCCAAAAGATATGAAGATGACTGATCCACAGGGGTGCTCTTTCCTGGGGACACTGACGCTAAAAAGGTCATGTTTCCCACCCCACGCCCAGACAGACCTGGAGCCTGGTCTCTCACCTCAGTCCAGTTCTCTGTCACGGGGTTTGCTTCATCTGTCACTTCAGAGTCTCTTAGCTCTGGAAATGGCCCTTGGAAGCAGATGGACACAGCCTTGACGCCACCCTTTGGTTAGATCAGCCCGGCACTTGAAGATCCAGAGCTATTGCTGAGTTATCACTGTGACTGCTTCTTGAACGAGCAGCACCCTGCTCTCCAGGCCGAGCTGACCACAGGGCTGGAGGCAGATCCGTAGTTTTGGTCACAGTGCATTGCCTTCCAGAAGCCACAGACGTTCCTGTTTTGAGTGCGGATGGTTTCACCTGGGGACCTACTGCCAGTAAATGGCCCCAAGGGAGAAAGATTTGTGCATGAAGATGTCCCTGGCCACCCATTTCTTTCCTTTGACATAATGAAAAGCACCAAGTCCGCAGTCCCAAAGGACTCCATCACTGAGAGAAGCTGAACGCAGCCCCGGAAAGTGATCGTAGGAAGATCAGCTGACGGTTTGGGAAATCTTAGTAGGTGGTACTAGGTATGAAAGATTCATGACAGAAACTGGGAACGCTGCACAGAGGAGAAGAAAGAGCTGGGAGAGAGACCAAGCAATGGTTACAGCAGGATGGGTGGGGTGTGAGGTAGCAGTTTTCCTAGTTCCAACTTCCTTTGGTATCGGTATATATCGTTTAGAATTTAAAATATATATATATATGTTTTAAGCAAAATGGAAATTACCATCTTTGTTTTAAGTCAGAGAAATTCTGCTTGGCTTTCAGGAACATTATTCCCTGGAAAAATTGCAGTAAAAGTAAATGAAACACTTGACTTGGAAAATAAAAACTCGGTGGCCTATGAAACGTTACATTTTCAAGTCATTGACTTTGTAAGTATTTTCCAGCTTCTTTCAGTAAGGGTGTTCATTCTAACACTGAGGAGCAGGGTCGGCTGGTATTCAGAAGGCTCAGCCGATGGAGCGGGACAGTTCAAATAGTGTGACGTGGTCTGGGTAGCTGGTGAACAGCTGTCCTGAGTCCCCCAGCCCTCCGGCTTGCCCAGCCCCTCCCCTGCGGCCCTTGGGTCCCCGGACCTGCACCTCAAGGGGTGTCTCCTGGCACAGTGGAGGCCTTCTGAAGCGTCACCAGCCATGCTATACTTGCTCTTACCTAAGCGACTAGAGTTTTTGTTTGTTTTCTTTCTTCTGTTTACATGGACTTACGCTTTTTAGGATCCTGAATTCACACCTCAGACTGTGTGTGTTTCACACCACACCCACCACCAGGGTTCTGGTGCCCTCACCACCTTGTTCCCTCCTTCCTTCCCTGTTCCCTCCCCACTCCCACCCAATGGAGCCACGGATTAGCCTCCGTGAATTTTGTTAAAATGTGTCTTGTTTGGTTGGTTGGTTGCTTTGTATTCCACATACAAGTGAAACCATCCTACACTTGTCTCTTTCTTTCTGGCCTCTTTTGCTTAACATGATCCCCTCCTTCTGCATCCGTACTGCTGTGAAGGGCACGGTTCCAGGTGTCTTGCCAGCTGCAGAGAGTTCCATTGAGTACAGAGGCCACAGCTGCTTTTTTCAGCCGTCTGTTGATGGCGTTATGTTACTTCCATGGATTGGGCTGTGATCAACATCGAGGTGCAGATATTTTCTTGAGTAGAGATTTTGGTTTTATCTGTGGGCACTCAATTTGACTCCACGAGTCTGTTTTTGTTCCAGTGCCATCTGTTTTTCAATTTTTTTTATTGCATCAACTTTAATTTTACACGTGAAAACACCATACTGTTTTGATAACAATCATTCTGCCGTAGTTTGAAGGCAGAGAGTATGATTTTCCACTTCTCTCCATTTTTCTGAGGATAGCATTAACAATTTGAGGTCTTTTTTTTGTTCCATACAGACTTCTGGTTTTTTTGTTTTTTTTTAATTTCCTTGAAAAACGTTCCTGAAATTTTGACAGGAATTGCATTGAATCTGTAGATGACTTAGGGCAGTATTTTGAAATGGACTGATAAATATAATGATGTTTTAAAATAAGTGCTAGAGATTTAGAGTTTTATTTTTCCTTTTTCAAGTGTGCATATATTTCCACAGCAGTCTGGTTTTATTTAACTTCTGAAGAGGACCTCCATCTGAATTAACAGCTCTTAGGTTTTTCCCCCATTGTCAGAAATGTCAAATGGACAATAGGTTTCTTCCTTTTTTTTTGCATGCTTTGAAGGTTAAAATGGCATAAATTTAACAAGCTAGAATGCCATTTGCTGTGTTCTCTTAACATTTTTGTATTTTTAAAAAAATTTGCATTTTTGAGCAAGTACACGGTCTTCATTCTTTCTTTTCTTACCCAAGAACTAGTTACCGTATATGTGGCATCAAAATTTCACTGATGAACAATTTACATTCTTTAAATTCTTCTTTAGCTTTATAATAAAGATATTCCCAACTCACGCCCTGAGAAGCCTCTGGGGTCCATTCTACCCCGCGGGCTCCAAACAGACAGTCTCTGCAGGGATTGGGAGTTTTCCTGTTTGCTTGATATGCCTGCTATTTTATGCTTCATATGTCCAGTTCTCAAAACAGCCCCCTGGGGAAGAGAGTAGCATGGTGACTGTGTGGTAGATGAGACAGTCACGATCAGAAAGGTTAAATAACTAGCTGAAGAGCACACAACTTGTGAGTGAGGAGGTCAGGTTTGAACTGAGAGCTGCTTCTCTTCCCTCGCCTGCTAGTCTGGGCAGTGGGGTCAGGCAGCCTGGTTGAAGCGCTTCTGTTTGTGGTCCAGTCTTGCAGCCCTGCAGATTTGGAGATGCAGCTCCCAGCATCTTCAAAGGTGATCTGGGAGAGAGAGGGAGAGAGAAAGACTTTGTCCTATGCCAGATGCTAGTTACACATTTTGTTCTTTGGAAATGAGAGAATTAAATGGACATTGGTCAGTAGGGGAAGTGGAAGGGATCTTGAAGAGCATTCAGTGACCTTGTTCCTAACTGCATTCCTGGGACCCTGAAGGTTTGCAGAAATACCAGAGTCCTACATTTAAAGAGTATAGTGGATTATGGCCATATTCTGCATATATGTCTCCCCAGACTCACAGAGCATCAAATTTATTTTAATTAGACTAAAATTAAGGAGAATTTATTTTAAGAAAAGGTGCAGGCAGGAATGAAGGTGAGTAGGCAAGTAGTCAAGAAGAGAGAGGAAGAAGCATTTTATTTATTTTATTTAGTTGTTCATCTTGATTGTTCTTCCCAGTCCCAGGACACAAGCCCGGGTCTTTAGGATGTACATGGACTGCACTCTGTCGCAGGTGACAGACATAACCACTACTCCACCAGGGTGCACCAAGAAGAAATGATTTGACATCTTTTTGAATGGCATTGACTGCCATGATCTTTTATAATGTTGGCTCCCCCTGGGGAGAAGAGTAAAAAGAGCCATAAAATGTATGCACCAACCCAGTTCAATACACATCTAATAAATACGGAGACCTAGGCCCAAATTGGGAAGGTATTTTCAAGGTCATTTAATAGCTGGTTCCTGGGGATTGCCCTGTGCTAAGAGCTGTGGGTGGGGGAGGCTGTGTCATAAAAAAAATGGAAAACCCCATTCTTCACATCAACGAACTAGTGTTCTAACTGCAACCCCCACCCACTCCAGCGCCTGTCAAAGGACTCAGCTTTATCTCTGGTCCCTTCCCTGCAAGAATCTGCAGTTGTGTCTCCACGCAGAACACAACTTGAACCTAATGAGGTTCAGGTGCAGAAGCCCCTGCCGGCTCACAGTGCGCATCTTCTGTTCCAGCTTATTGACACACATCTGGACCCTCGGGGTGGGAGCTCTGCTCTGTACCTTTTTCAGTGAGAAAAGTGAGGTTCAGAGGAGGTCAGTTATGCAGAAGCTTCACATGGAGAGTTTGCGGGGCTCCTCCCACCCAGCCTGCTGCCTCCTGAGCCTCCGGCTTCTGAACGGTCGTGTCTACTCCCTGTCCCAGCTCTACTCACTCAGTGCTTCGTGCGGTCAGATGTTCTGCCCCCGAGGTGCGCCCTGGTGGCCTAGCGGTTTAGTCCACAGCAGCGTAGTCCACACTCATCCCAACGTCCCCAGTTTAAGACCCGGCGCTGGGGGAGAAACCGACATGAACAACGGAGTCAAATGAAAAAAGTGCTCCTTCCTCCTCTCTTCCAGCCTGCCTCCGCTCGCCTTCATTCCTGCCTGCGCCTTTCCTTTACAAAACAAATCTTTGAGGTCCATTTCCTTTCAGAAGACCTCTCTGGTTCTGAGTAGAAAGGGGCCTTTTAAAATTTCCATCGTAGGCGCTATCTCTGCCTGGAGCTTATCTCTTACTTCATGCTGTGGTCCCTGTTAGATCACGGGGCTGGGTCTGCTCATCCTTGTCACCTCTAACTCCGTCCTTGTCTCCTCTCTTTCTTGGATAAACTGATGAGCACATGCAGTGCGCATCCAGACAAGTCTAATAGGCAAAACCTTCACAGCGACTCTGGAGAGGCAAACTTAAGAAGTCAGTCATCTTTCTAAGAGTACGATCACTGATCTGGCTGAGTGCCTTCAGTTTCCACCCTTTCCCCAGGCTTCTATCAGAATCCTGTTTTAGAGCCCAGATGACTGGAAGGTGCCAGAGCGCGTGTCAAGAGTAAATGCTTCGCTGTGGTGAATCGTGTGTTGACGTAGATGAGTTTAGGAATGTGGTTGTTAGAACCTAGATGCAGGATCTGTCTCCTCCTTTGTCATGGTTACTAAATCTCGTCTTTCCTTTCACAGTTTAAAGAAATAAAAATGGATGATTGGAAGCAGACTGTCATTCTTAAAGTAAGGTGAGTTTGCTACCAACCCGTGGGGTACCTGGAGGCAGGTGAGCATCTGCCTAACTGCTGGCCTTGAGTTCCCCGGGGAACATTATGGCCCTCTGGTGGCAAGTTGCCAATCAAGAAAAGGCGGTCACTCAACACGCAGCGGACCCTGCATTGGGTGTGACTGAGACAGCGGGGGGCTCTCTGGGACAGCTGCTCAAGCACGTGTCATATAGTGTGAGGAGAATGAGGTTCCTGGTCATGTCTTCCCTCTCATGGGGGCAGGGGGACAGGACACTCCAGTCACAGGCCTGGGTACTGCAGGGTCAGGAGGGGTCTGTGTGCAGGGACAGCAGCTTGCATGAGCAGATGGGCTTACGTGTCCCCCAGGGGTGCGTGTTAGGGACCCGAAGAGGCAGAGGAGGTGCAAGAGGTTTGCGATTCCATCTTGTCCTCCAGAAGTACGTCGGTGTCCGGCGCTGCAGGCCAGGAAGGAGTGTGCTCAGGTGACGGAATCTAACAAAATCAAGACAGCACTCTAGCGTACTTACAGTTAATGGCTTTACTACCACACCTCGGCTTTTCTTCTGGGGTGTCTGGGGTGCTTTTTCTTTTGGACACCTGGCCTTGGGTCATGACCCGGGTCCACGGCTCCCATAGCCTGCGTCTTAGCGGCCTGAGCCACGGGGAGGCCCGTGTCTACCTGTCTAAGCCCTGCCAAGCCCTTTGTGGAGTAAGATTTTGAAAAAATACAGACACGTCAATTCAAGGAGAGCCTCCTAAAGGTGAGAAGTTTTGAGCTTTTGAGCTTGGAGGCCGCCGGCAGTCTGATGGAGCCCAGTCTTACCTGGAGGGCAGGGGCCCGGAAGCTGGGCGGACAGAGAGCAGACAGACAGCAGACCGACCACAGACAGACAACAGACCGCAGTGAAGGGCAGCACATTTGTTCCAGGGCGTTAGTTCGGTTTGGTGGACAACAGGGAATGCGGGCTCGGGAACAAGCAGAAACAGTGGGGCATGGGACGTCCCCTCACCTGCCCCTCCACCCTGGCCTGGCACCCTCTCGCCACCTTCCCGGGCAGGTGCCATCGCCTCTCTGAACTTCGGTTCCCCCGTCTCTGCCGCTGGGGTCATCTGATGGAGGCTCTGGAGCCCGGGGAGCAGACGAGCTAAATTTCGAAAGACCCCTGTGCTCCATGCTTGGCATGGTGTCCATTACAGCACACGTTCTGTCCCCTTTTAGAATGTGGGCTTGCAGGTGTGCCGAGAGCTGACCCCAGCGCCGTCTGGTGGCTTGTGGCACTCGGCTCTTTAGGCGGTGCTGAAAGGGAGCCCGTGTTTGGAGGCGCCCTCCCCTGTGAGCTCGCTGGAGCGGAAGCCTCCGCACCTCCGGCCAGGCCAGGCATAGCGACGTGGCCCTGTGTTCCCTCTCTGAGTCCCCACCCTCCTAGCTGCTGCACTCATGTTAAACTGGAGGGGTCTCAGAAGTTCTCTGACGACCAAGTCTCTCTTGGGCTTAGCGAGGCTGTGACTGTCACAAAGATGCTGGCGGTCTGAGGTCCAGGTCTCAGGTCTGCTTACCGTCTAGTGCACTAGTCATTATGTGCCACAGTGCAGGGTCACTTACATCCACAGTGGCGCTGGTGTCCCGTTGACTGAATGTCCTATCTTACCTCTGACTTTGCAGTGTTCCTTTGAATGAAGGAATTACAAGTGACATTTCTTTCTGAGCCCTCCTGCAAGATGAGAGATTTCTAGTCATTTTCCAATGAATAAAGAATAACTTCTACCAAGTACCCCCTTCTCACTGTCCCATTCATTCCACTACCACCTCCCAACCCCTTCAGGAATGAATCACAGTAGGAAATTTTAAATTAGGATTCTGGAGCCCTTTCAGATTTTAAAAAAGACTCCCTTTGCAGATGATCATCCCTAAAAACAGAATTTGGCAAAGTTTTGGATTTTGCCTCTGTTGTTCTGAAGAAACTGTGCAGCTGGAAGCATTTCCAAAGTGTATGACTTAGGTGTTCAAGATTCTGTGTTTATTCAAAAGTCCAAATGGAGTATAGAAAACAAGAGGAAAGGAAGATATGCCCCACATCTGAAAAACATACCGCCCTAAATCAGGGACGGAGGGGGCGTTTAGAAGTCCTTCTGTCCCTCTCAGTCATTGTACCCCGGATTCCCTGTGGACAAAGTAGGCATTAGAAGTCGACAGAGCTGTTCTGAGCGCGCAACCTGCAGGGCTTGTTAGAGAGGAACTCTTCCATGGCCCTCAGCCTTTGAAGGAGTGGATTGGCGTGTTATTCCCATGTTTCCCGTAGCCTGGTCCCTCTTTTCAGGTCTCCTGGGGCTGCGCAGTCACAGTCCTCACATATCTACTCTGGAGCTGCCAACTGACTTCCTACCCTTTGCTGAAGGGTCCAGACACCCTGTGGCTGATTCCTGCTCTCTGTCCCTTTCAAAGTAGAAGTTCACATTTACCAGCCCAGCAAAACACTGACTCTTGACTTTTGACCGACAGTGACAGCTTCCTATTTCAAGTGTCTCTTATTCTATTTCTGTGTGCTCCAGGCTCCTAGATCCTACCAGTGATGTCCCATCGTTTTTCTCAGGGTCCTCCAGGGGGACAAGATTTTAACCAGGCATTTCCTTTGAATGCACATCGAGTGGTGAACTCCAGGCTTATGAGTTGCCACCTCCTGGCAACCCATATTTGGGGCCCCATGGTGGGTCTAGGGCAGTGTGTCCCAACGAACTAGAGCTGAGAGATCTGGAGGGTGGAGGTTGAAGAGCTGTGTGTTGAGCCTTCATGAGCTGATGAATTCATTTCATTTTTTAGCACATCTCCTTCCACAAGGTCTGCAGCGCGTGCTGGTAACCAGGCTGTTGAGGTAGAAGTAGTCAACATTTTTACCGAAGATACAGAGCAAAACCAGACGACCGTGACTAAAGAGATTAAAAATGCAACTGAAAACTTACCTTTCTTTGAAAACTATATTCGTGAGTATTAAATAATTTTATTCAAAGTTTGCCTGAGGACCTACCTACCTCTCTGTAAACACTTCTCTCCTCTGTGATCTCATCTGTGAAGCGGGGACAATAAGAGCTGGACCACTGGATCCAGAGATGTCTCCGAGTGCCCTTTCTCATCCATTGCTCCTGTGCTCTGTGCTCTCACTTGGCTTATACTCCTTTCCAGCCATCACCCAAGTCATCAAACTGACCACTCTGTTCTTCTTCTTGGAAGTTAATCTCGGATAAATAGTCTCTGGGCAGAGACAGTTGAAGAAAGGACAAACATCAAATTATAGCTTTCTTTGTGATTATAGAAAGTTTTGCCTGCCTTGCTTTTCCTCTCTGCTGACACACACACCCAGTGCATAACTGTAACGATCCACTTTGGCTGTGTCACAAGTTACCCCACAACTTAAAATAGCCTAAAGCAATAGCCATGTATGTCTTGTAACCCCATAATTCTGTGCATCATAATTCGGGCTCCACCGGGAGTTCTGCTGATCCAGGCCAGGACGGGCTGATCTTGGCTGGGCGTCAGCATCTGCCATTAGGTGCTGGGTGGTCAACTGTGGGCTGACCACCTCAGATGGCCCGGCTAGATGACTTATCTCTGCTCCACATGGTCTGTCAGGCTCCAGCAAGCTAGTCCTGTAGGGCTTCAAGAGCACCAAGAGGGTCAGTGTCGACGCACAGGTGTCTAAGTCTATGTCCATTGATTTTACAACTGTCCTCACGTCCAAAGCAATTCAAAGCAATTCACACGACCAAGAATGGTTAGGGAGGGTCCTGTCCAAAGGACATGGATACAAGCTTCTCGAACTGTGGTCCCGTGAGCAATGTCCCTTCAGTTCTTTCCCCTCTCGGTGTTATGCCCTCGCAGAAGAAACTGGAGAAGTTGTGAAGTTGTCTGTTCTGATTTTCTTACGTTCTCCATCACCATCACACCGACCAGGCCGGCCTTTTCCACCAGGTCCTCGTGACATAGAAAACACACCCTCCTTCATTCTTTTGATCATCTTTTTCATTTAACCCTTCGCCCTTCATGGTTGAGTTTTGTTTTTGTTGTTATTTGGGGTTTCGTTGGTGCAAGTCTGGTGTTTAGACTTGTCACTTTTCACATTCAGTTTTGGTTCTGAGCCCTTTCTTTCATTTTTTGTTTAGGTCTCTTGTTGAAGAGCAAACCATGCCAGTTTCTTAAATTATCTGACTGTCTCCCTGACTATTCTCTTATAGCTCACGGAGACCACGTGCCGCTGCCCGGTTAAAATGACATTTTCAAAACTGTTGACTTTTTTGTACTATTTGCATCTTCCAGAGACATGTCATAGAAGATATCTTTTCCTTTCTGAACATTTCACCCTTTGTTCTCTCAGTCGTGCTTGTCTTGCTGGATACCACATGGTGTTTGTCATTCAAGAAACCATCACTTCTATCCACTAGTCCATTTCATTTGGGGTCAGAATTGAGTCCAAATAGCAATTCATGCAAAACAGCCCCCATGTCCTGAAAGCTGAAATTGTTAGCAAGGCAAAACCAGACCCTATCCTATGCTCCACTTTGAGCTCGATGAGACTTCTTGTCAGTGTGAGGAGGTTGAGAGTCCCCATCGGCTTGGGGACTGACCCCTTGAAAATAGCCAACACACTCTTCAAGTTAGAGCTGGGACCTCTGTGCAATTCTCTCATTTGGCTCCTCTTGGTAATTGCCATCGCCCTGAGCCCTGGCATGCTTGAAACCATTTGACCTCAGCTCTGAGATTTCCTCTCTTTTAACAACTCTTCTCACCATCTCTCCACTCGGAGACCAGACACGTGGTCTTAGACATATTAATAAATGACCAGTGGGCAGCGAGAGACGAGCTAGGTCACACAAGGTGAGCCCCGAAAAGTGGAAGGGGGAGAGCCTGAGAACTTGTAGAGGAAACCCCTTCCCTGCTCTTGCTTCTGCTGCAAAGATCAATTTCTTGTCTGTGTCAAAAGTCATAGACTCTCCAAGAGAGTGAGTGTGTGTGGGGGCGGGGGGGGGGTTGTGTATCAATTGCAAATTGTTAAAAGTGTCACCTTATTCCTCCACTGAACCAAATAACAGCCACAGGCAAAGCATTGATACCAAGATGACTGGGATTCTTATAGACAATGCCCTGGACGGTCCCTTCAGCAATTGCATAGATTCCTTTCTAGAGATCTCGGATGCCACCAACCAGCTTTTTTGAGTAACTTTCTTAAAAATGTGTTTTCTCCTGCCATGCTTCTGCTCAATATCTACCAGTGGCTTCTCAGGATTATAGGATAAAAGTACGTGTCCTGAGATGGGCACTGACTGCCATGCCCATGGAAGAGCAGAGGCGGTGGCTTCGACAGTGGGTACTGGCATCGACGTGAGTTCATTCAGTTCTCATGGCAACCAGTGAAACGATTGCCCCCATTATGAAGATGGAAGGAACTCGGAGCCACCAAAAATCAAACGATTGAATGGAAAGCCCATAATGAATAAACGGCTGAGCCAAGAATTCTGTTTCCTTCCATCTCAAGATTCTCCCTCTCCCTACCCGAGTTTACCTCCATGGCGCCTCAATAAGAATTCTGCTGCTTTTCTGATTTCATTGCCTCATTTAGACTGTTTCTCCTTTGACTGTTCAATGCTTTCCTGTCTTTGAAGACTTAGCCCATTTTCATCAACTGCATGCTGCTCTCGCTAGTTACTGGAGCCCCTGAATTCCCATTGTACTTAAAGTCTGGATTATGAGTTGCTTGAGGTAACTTTTTCTGGTTTCAAACAAAGATGGCGCCCAAAGGCTCTGGAGTGATTATGTCTCTTGTGGAACCTAGCAGAGCACTGGTCGCAGAAGAGAACTTGATCTTGAATGTAATTATACTGCATTGGTTTGGATTAAGTTGCATTGACTAATATGAGGCAATAGCCATGGAAGAAAAGATGAGAGATCAATTTCATTTTTATTTTTAATGAATTACACTGAAGACACATTCATCATTACACTATGTAGATTTAAGGTGTACATCATTGTAAATCAAACTCTGTGTACAAAACGCTCACTGTCCCACCACCTGCCTGCCCTCTTCCCCTTCCCTTCTTATAGCCACTAATTTGAGTCTGTGGACTAAAAGTCTATCTTTGTTTGATCTAATTGACTTCCTTGGTTCCTCTCTATACCACAGGAGTAAAATCATATGATGTCTATCTTTCTCCTCTGGCTTATCTCACTAAGCATCATTGTGGAGTTCAGTGTTAGAATCCCAGATTTCCATCTGCTAAGTCCCCAAACTTATTAAAAGGCAATTATAACAATAATGGAGTGGGGAGCTTTCATGAGTTACTTTATCCACATTGCATGGCTGAATACATGTTTTGAATTGTTTGTGCCTCGCAGAACAAGACCTGTGTGATTATTACGGCTGCAAAAACGACAATCAAAGCTGTAAGAATGGTTTACAGTGCACGTGCAAACCGGGCATGGAAAGGCCAAACCCACAGGTCCCTCTGTGTGTTGGTAAGTGCTCCCGCTGCTTCTAAACATTCTCCCCAACTCCTACTCTCTCTCTCTTTCTTCTTTTAAAGGAAAGGTGCAGGCAGGAATTAGATGAGCAGGCTGGAAAAAGCATTTTAAAAAAATTTTATGATAGTAATTATTCTACATATTAAAATAATTTCCTATGTGTAAGTTACCCATTTCTTAGATACATTTCAGCACAGCACACCCTCCATCAAATCACCAAGTATCCTTCCCCATTGTTTAGGGGGCTCCGCCAGCATCTGCTTCCACCTGCCCCAGTCCCTTTGGTTACCTCAATTCTGTTGCTAATGTTTCAGGGTTGGTTATCTTTCATCTGTTCCTTTGTTTTTTTCTGTTCACATTCCACCTATGAGTGAGGTCATCTGGTCTCTATCTTTCTTCTTTTGACTTGTTTCAGTTAGCATCATCCCCTCTAGTTCCATCCATGTTGGTTCAAGTGGCAGGGTTTCATCTCTTCTGAGGGCATCTTCTTTATCCATTCATGTGATGTTGAGCACGTAGGTAGTTTCTAGTTCTTAGCTAATTGGAACAGGGCTGCAGTAAACATGGGGGTGCAGACATCTCTGCGGATGGGGGCTTCTGTATCTTTTGAGTAGATGCCCAGAAGTGGATTGATGGAGTCATATGGGATTTACATTTTCATTTTTTTGTGGAATCTCCAAACTGTTTTCCATAGGGGCTGCACCAATTTTCACTCCCACCAACAGTGTAAAAATGTTCCCTTTTCTCCACATCCTCGCCAGCATGTGTTGTTTCCAGACTTCTGGATAATAGACAGTCTCTCAGGTGTAAGGTGACAGCTCATTGTTGTTTTAATTTGCATTTCCCTGATAGCCAGTGAGTAAGAACATAATTTCATGTGCTTATTGAGGAAAAAGCATTTTATTTATTTTATTTAGTTATTTCATCTGGCTGTCATCCTGGCCTCACCCCCCACCCCCCAACCTCCACCCTGGTCTTGAACCAGGGAC
The DNA here is from genome assembly GCA_004363575.1 of Solenodon paradoxus. Classification (NCBI taxonomy): domain Eukaryota; kingdom Metazoa; phylum Chordata; class Mammalia; order Eulipotyphla; family Solenodontidae; genus Solenodon; species Solenodon paradoxus. Next base: position 204,743 of record RJWH01002562.1, on the reverse strand, counting down.
CTTGGGATGTCTGTGGATTGCACCTCAGTGGAATGACCCACGAGGCTACTGGTGCACATGACTCTCTGTCTCTCATGCTAGCAAACTACAAACTTTGCCGCAGCTTCCAGAGTCCAGGTGATGGGCATTTGGGCTTTGGACCTCTGGTCCCAGATGGGGGTCTTGGCTAAGAGCTGGGGAGGCAGCCCCTGGTGCCGCTCCACAGAGGACCAGTCATGTGCTGGCCCATGAACGCCTCGTTTTACATGGAAAATCCAATTTGGAAAAATTGTATGTTGTGACATATCACTTGGGGTTGAAGAGACTGTTTCTGAAAAATGACCCCGAAATCCCTCTGCTTTGAAGCAATTTCGTGTCCGGAAAGCTGCACCGTGGAGAACAACAAGCAATGCCTGAGGAACACAGATGGCAAGAGACCTACCTGCATGTGTCTGTCGGGCTACAAGAGAGATGAGCAGGGGAACTGTCACAAGTAAGAGAAGTCACTCCTCTTCTCTGGTCGTGTGGAGCTAGGTGGAAGTGCTCAGGCTCAGGAGATTGGGACACTAGCTTAAGGTAGCAGGTGTTGGCGTCACCATCGTCATCCATAGGCTGGAACATGCTCTGTGTGCTCAGGCCCTCCAGGAACTATGCCCGTACAGCACAGTTGGGGGCCCACTGTGCTCCTTCTGCACCTGGATTGCTCCTCTTCTTGGAGCCCAGAGGACAGAGGGTCCAGGCAGGAGTCAGGAGACGCCATGGATTGTGTCCCCACCACCTTCCAGAGCCCGGGAGGGATGGGAATATGAGGAAGGAGCAGCAGAGAAGGAGCGAGGGAGGAGAAAGGAAAGGAAGAGGGAAGGAAGAGGTGGAGCTAGGTGGGAGGTCTGGGGCGCTTTCCCACAGACCCTCCCTGCTGTGTTTCAGGTGTGCATTCGGCTACAGCGGAGAGGACTGTGAAGATCGTGAGTAGAGAAGTCTCACTTGGTTCTTACACATCCGATAACCAAACATGGACCACATGCCAAATTCTGCCCAGGCCCCCCCGTGTCTCCAAGTCCCCTCCTGAAAGGAGAAAAGCTGGCTGCTCTGGTGTAATGGCCGTGCCACCCCTCACCTGCCCTTGGATGCAGGTGGCAGCACCTCTGCCAGAGGACCTGACCCTTGGGCCCAAGAGGCAGCTGGCACCCCTGGACTTGTCCCGGGCCAGAGAAGGCTGTCCTGACACACTACCCACGTCCTACCGTAGCTCCCCTGTGCCTTTCTGCCACTAGGAAGGATTAGAGACCTGTATGTTCCAAAACTATGAGTGATTATGGGAGAGCCGAACTGGAAACCGGAAGTTTAAACCGGAAATTCTCTGTCCACTTATCAGTTGGGACGAGCCCTTTCTCAGTCAGTGGCTCCTTCCCTCTCCTGCCTCCCAACGCCCCACCAGATCAGGACAATACTAACTTACCTTGTAAGTGATATCTAATTTTTCCTTTATGTAACACTGATTTTATATTACACATAATATTAATACAAAAACCCAAGATGAGGAACGTATTGTTGCGGGCTTCCCAGTCAGCCACAGCCAGCGAGGAGACGTGCTCTCAATTTTTACTGCATTTGGTTGGGAGGCGCGATTTGCTGAGTCGTGTCTTCTTCTGGGCTTTTAGCGTCCCCACCGAACAACCTGGGAGCTTTAGAGCCCTAAGTTCTTTTCCAGAATTCATGGTCTCTGGCCCATTCTGCTCTTAGGAGCAGAATCCAGGTTGGAGGTGGTGTGCATGGCAGAAAAAATCAGAGGCCCAGAGCAGCGCAGTCCAGTAGAAATATCATGGAAGCTTCATATTTAGTTTCAAAAAGTGTCTTTAAAGAGGAACGAAGCAGGCAGGAATGAAGGCGAGGAGGCCGTCAGGAAGAGAGAGGAGGAAGGATCACTGATTTACTTAGTTGCTCATTCTGGTTGCTGCCCTCTGGCCCCGGGTTTGGGTCCTGGGCTTCACATGGATTATGACGGCCAGACCAGAGCTGCCGACGTAATGCCTGAGTCGTCAGGGCCCGCTCCCAGCACATCGATTTTAATAGCCTATATATTTACCCCGTAACTAAAATATCATTTCAACATGCCCTCAATGTGAGATTTTTAATGAGTTCTTTACACTTCTTTCATGCGGCATTTGAAGTCTGCTGTGCCAGTGACACAGGCAGGCTGTCTTGTCACATTTCAGTGGTCATAGCTCCGCAGAGCAGATGTGGAGGAGGGATGGGTGGTGAAAGCCCTTCCCTTGTCACTTCTCTCAAGCCCATCACCTGGCTGCTCCCTTAGTGACACCTTTATCAACCCCGTCCCCACTACTTACCAGCAAGCCTGGGTCTCGGGGGCCCACCCAGGCAGCTGGCGAGGAGGTGTAGACCTGGGGGGAGCCCCATCCCCGTCAAAGCCCGGTCCCCCTTTTTCTGGCACAGCTGCTGCTTCTGACTGAGCTCTGAAGGCACGGTTAGGGGGCAGGATGAAAGGAGACAAGTGGCCCACGGCCCCAGCCCTGGAGGGGTCAGAGACCAGAGCCGATGGCCTGCACAGCCAGGAGCCCCTGGGAATGCACATGCCTGCGCGGCGGGCTGTGTGGACATGCATAAGGCAATCACACGCTTTTCCCTTTCCAGAATTTCAGCTGATCCTCACTGTTGTGGGCTGCGTCGCTGGCGTCCTCATTCTTGGCATGTTGATCGCGTTGATCTTTCTAGGGAGGTAAGGAACAGCAGAGTCCCTTTCCCACAGCCCCCTGGGCATGAACTCTGGTTTCCTGACGCCCTCGGCATGGCTGGCCTTTCCTGGCAAGAGAAGAGAAGAAATAAGCTAGGCCTCCCTAATGCGGTCGGTGTTTTTTCTTCACTTTTTTCAATTCTCTCTTTCCTTTAAAGGACAGGCAGGAATGAAGGCAAGTAGGTAGGCAGGAAGAGAGAGGAGGAAGGAGCATTTGATGTATTTTTATTTAGCTGTTCATCTTGGTTGTTCTTCCGGCCCCGGAACATGAACCTGGGTTCCTGGGATGTGCGTGGACTGCGCTTGGTCACTTGGCTGGAGGCAGCAGACCAACCGCTGTTCCACTAGCATGCACCCATTTCCTTCAGATTCTGTCAGCTATACATCATCACTGAAGAAACTCTAGAAAATAGAGAAATGTGTTTAGGAGCAGAATTTAAAAATCCCACCAAATCTGCCACCCTGAGGCAACTCATATCTTGGGAAGAATCCTTCCAGGTTTTTCCCCTCTTTTTTTTTAATTGTAGGATGTGCATAATTTTGTATCCTTTGAGTTTTAAAAAAATATGTTAAGGCTCATTTTTGCTTAACGGTTTAATGGGACCTAACAATTGCTTTGTCTTTGAAAACTCTCAGCGTGGAATGTGAGTTTCATCCAGCCACTCCCTACCTGGGACCTGGCTGTAAACCATCTAACATCAGCCTCGGCTGAACACCCTGGGTTTTAAAAAAGGAGAAACAGTCTCTCTGTGTGGCTTTTTCTCAACTTGGTGCCTTCCAGCCCTTGAGAACTGAAGTAGAGCCCTTCATTCATTTGGCAGATGTTTAGATGTGCTGGCGGCCCCTCCATAAAGCCCGAGGGAAATGCTGTTACTGCCACCCCGTTCCTTCGTGTGCCAAGTGGGGGTCCACTTTGATAAAAAGAAGCTACTTTAGTTGATACCTTCTGTCTTGTCAAAATAGATATTTGTGCAGTGTCATGTGAGAAGATAAATTGATGTTAGATTCCTAAAGTTTATTGTCTCTTTTCTTTCTTTTATCCCATTTTGATAGCAACTCTTCTCCAGAGATGTAATTATAAGGCCCCAAAGCTGGGAACTGGGAATGTGAGTCCCCTTTCCAAGGAGGGAACCAGAACATTCCAACTCTGGGGCCCCTGTTGTCTCCTTTCTTAGAAGCCTGGCCACCTGCCCTGGGGCCCCTGCAGAGAGGGTTGGGCAGGTTAGCTCTGGGCCCAGCTACAGACTCACCCAGAATGATAACTCCTGCCCATTTCAAGGGAAGGAAGTGTCCCCTCAATCACCTTCCACAAGAGTGTTGTCAAAGGGCTGGATCTCTCTTGCGGGCTGGGCATTGGGGTCATGGGGAGACATGTCTTGCTTCATGCATCTCTGGTGTGGCAGAGGCACAGGTGACTCTTCCCTGGGCGTGCCTGTCCCCACTCCATCTGCAGGGTAGGACCAGGAGGCGGGTCACATCAGACTCAGCTGGGGAGGCGCCCCCTCACCTGCAGGTGCCTCCCTCTACTTAACTTGGAGCGCTTATAGCTGAGGTCCCGGGAGGTGCTGCAGAACCAGGGACTCTGAGACTTTTCTGCTTTGAACTCGTTTCATTGACTCAGTGCTTCTGCAGACACTGACTTTGCTTAAATGTAACTTGTATTACCGGTCACCTTTTCTCTTTGACGTCTGTGATAGTTTCCATAAACAATTCAAAAGTGACTGAAGAATGCTTTCCGAACATTATTTAGCAAAAAGTGAACAGGCCGGCAGACTGAGATGGTAAAGCTGATCAGGGTTACGGCTGTTTCGGATGGTCACACCGAGCCGATGAGGACAGTCCATAAACGCAGGGAGTCCCCACTAATGACATAATGACCATGACGCAGTGATGGGACAACATCCGCTGCTTCAATGTGCAGAGATGTGGACAATGGATGATAGAGTGATGGGGGTCCTCTAACTTCTGTTGTTTGCAGTTTCCATGTATGTTTGAAGTTATTTCAAACTTTTCGGACAGTTGTCTAAAGGAGATGAACTTTTGTTTTGGGATCTTCCCGCTACGTCAGTCCCTAATTCCTGTTACTGATTTTACAGATCCAAGAGCAAAAAGAAGGATACTGAAGAACAGAACTTGATTGAGGCCGACCATCATAACCTGAGGCTGGAGGAGCGGGGCTTCTCCAATCTAGGAGCAGACCTGAGCATCTTCCCCAAAGCCAGGACAGGGGCCTCCAGTCAGCCCCAGAACCCCTACGTGAGCCAGAGAGGCCTGCCCCGCCCCGACTACTAGGTGAGTCGGGCCTCCCTGGGGCTCTGGGGTGTGACACTTCAGGGCACAGCAGGGACCTGGCTATTGTTTCTTCACTAACTCCTGACTGCCCTGCAGGTGTTTTTGTTTTTAAATCAGAAGAGAATTTGAGGAGGTCCGCTGCCATTGTAAATGATCCCTACTTGTTTCCTAACCAGTCTCTGACTTTCTCTGGTCTGTTTGCTCAGCTGGAAGAAGAGAAGCTCCCTTTAGATGCCCTCCGGGTCCCTTTAAGCTACAAGCTTCTGCGGTTCTGACTCCAGGGGCCGTGGTGACAATCCCCTGGCTGTTTAAGGTCCTAAGTCAGATGTGAGGATGCCCGTTGGATGGAAACATGCTTCCTTTCCTCCCCCAGACCTCAAGGCAACCCAGTCAGTTCCCAAAGCCCAAAGCCAAGTTAGGCTGGTGCTTTCCGTTCCCTTGGAAGGACTCTCAAGGAGGGCAGCTTGTTCTCGTTGGAGTTCTGCTGGATGGGCTCACTGGCCTTGCTCGTGGAATCCAGAGGACAGGCTGAATGAAGGGAGCAAGCCGGGAAGGGGTGCCTGTCCCAGGGGAAGGTGCCTGGGGGCGGAGACGGAGGGAAGGAAACTGGCAGCAGAAGAGAAGGGGCCAGAGAGGAGCTGGGGAAGAGGAGACAGGCAAGGAGAGAAATGATTGGAAAGGAGGTGGCAGGAGTGGGCAGACCCCCGAAGTGTAGGCAAACAAGCAGAGGAAGACTGGGAGGGTCGAAGGGGCCAGTGAAGGGAAGCGTGGTTCTCCGCTCATTTCACTGGGTGGCTGCCCAGGGGAGCACGGGCCTTTTCAGGGTCTTACCGTGCTGTGACCATTCTGGGGAAATCCGACTGACTTTACTTAGAAGTCCAGCTATACACGTAAGATTCCCTTTATTCATGGAAATCTAAGTGGTAATGGACATGCCAGAGGGTGACTCGCACAGAATGCGCCATGTTGGGTCTGACAGGACCCAGTGCTCAGTAGCCAGGAATGGGCAGCCCATGGGAGTCACTGTTGGCCTGTTAACCACCAGACTCATTAAAAACCTCCTTCCCTTGTCGCACCCTTGTGGTCTAGAGGATAAGTCTACCGCCTCTGGTTGGTGCCGTCCACAGACAGGCCAAGGATCATGGGAAGCAACCACCAAGGTGAACTAAATTCAAAACAAAAATCTCTCCTCCCTTCCCTATGGTGTTCTTACTCAAACACACCCTCTACAGAGAGCCCATTAGTGGTCGAATAAGCATGGGATTTACGGTCAAAGAGACGAGTTCAAAACCTTTCCCTGGATGAAATCGGCTGTGTGATCTTGGACATGTTATTTGATTGCTCTGGGTCTGTCTTGGCACCTGGGAAACAGACAAAACGAGTCACAGGGGAAAGACCAAATAGGCTAATAGATATGGACGGAGACTCACATGGAGCCTTGTTCTTATTCGAATGATTGCACCCACCATGTTAACTGGTGAGTCTAATTCATGTTTCTGTTGGAATACTGCTAAGAGGTTTTCTTTCTCTCTCTGTCTAGAATGGTAAAAATGTGGAACAATCCATGGCTGTCAACCAGTGTGTGAACTTTTATTTGGAGTTGCTGGAAGTCCGATGGAGAAGGGAGCGGCCACGAAGACCCGGGCTGGCTGTCGCTTTCCCCTCCTCTCGTCGGACTCGCAGCCTCTCCGAATGGAAGCCGCGAATGCAGTGAAGACAGTCTGATGTGCGAGCCGATGCCTTGAGCACTCGTAAAAGAGTTGATTTTCTCCCTGCAGCGCAATGGTTAGGTTTTCTTCTTGCCCAGTGCTGCCCGGCCTGCTCGCTCCGGGACAACATTGCTTTAGTCTGCAGATCAGTGACTCGTCCTGGGAGACTCTTACACCAGGAAGACAGAAAAGACGCAAATCCCTCAGCTTTGCGGAGGAGTGACTGAGAAATCAGGATCTTTTGGGTGTTAATTCAAACGCTCAGGCTAGAACGTCCACCACGGGGGTGCATTCTAGGGTTTTGGAAATGCCAGTAGGTGGGAGAAGCGGGAGGAGCAGGCCCAGGAAGCCGGCTGGGAGGCGGAGGGAGGGAGAAGGTCCTGGGGGCACCGCCTTTGTCCTCAGAGCCCCATGCTCCCTGAGCAAGGGGGCGCCTCCTCCGATTCACTCCACCGAGACTTGAGACGCAGAGCCTGGGAAAGGGGGGCAGACTCAAGCCCGGGAGCAAGAGCTTTAGGCAGCTCTGACGTTGCAGACAGGCCGCCCGGACGATGGAGAGAGGGAGCTTCCTTCTGGATCCCACATCCAGCCTCGTGACAGGTTCCAGAGGTAACTTCACCAACCGCTCAGCCGAGACAGAGGCTCAGTTATGGCCACACATACAGGGAAAGGGGAGTCACAGCCAGCGCAGGCCCTCTCTAATGTCAATATGTCCTTGTTCATGTCTCATGTCTCCTTGCCAGTTATTTTGTTGTCGTTATTATTTGTTCTTGACTGTTCACGAGGAAGTTTACAAATAAAGTGTATTTGGTAGATGTCTTTCCTTCTGTCTGGGGGTGTGGATGGTGCCCATAGCAGTAAGTCTCACCTTCACTGATTGCTTGGCATCCGCTGTCCTCCACAGGGGCTGCAACCCAAGGTCTATTTTTTTTTTTAAAGAAAAGGCACAGCCAGCCAGCAGAAAGTCAGCCCTGTGCTTGACTTAGGAGCGAGCACTTGGTAGAGAAGATGCAATTACAGTAAAGCCCACACTTTGGCAGGAGGCTCGGAGAAAGAACGTCTTTCTTCTGGAAAGTGGGCTCGCAGAGGTGAGGGCTCTGACGCGATGCCTGTGTCCCTTCCTGCAGCAGAAAGCCGCCTCACTGCCCTCACGTGTTACTCCTGTTTCGGCGAGGCTAGGTGCTGAGCGGAACGGGAAACAGCTCCTTAGGAGCCGTTACGCCCACAGCAAAGACATCAGCCACCAGCCCATTTGCTCAGAGCAGTAGAACTCACGCGGACATGCCCTAAAATCAGCTGACCCCTAACTTGTCATCACAGACTAACACCTGCAGATGGTTCTGGATTCAAAAGGCATTTGAAACTCGTTTCTGGAGTCCCACCTGCTTGCGCCCCCTGCACCAGACTGCAGGTTTCCACTCTTCTCAGAGGTCCTGGGCCAGTGTCACCCATTCTTCAGGGACTTCTGTTGCTGCTGTTTGGATAAAAACAGTGCTGTGAAAAGGCATGTGTGTAATGTTAATGAAAACGGCTTTTGCGTTCCAAGTTGGTTCTTACACAGTTGGCCTCTGGGGCCTTTGCAGAGGTTTTCTCACTGAGTGTCCTGAAACCTTGGACGCTGTCGGAATGACCTTTCTCAGACCTGAATCTGCTCCTGACTTGAGGTGTCCACAGGTCTCCGCTGAGAGAATACAGCTCAAAGAATCAAGCCAGACTTTGCAGCTCACCGCTCCAGGTTACCTGGCCACTGCTGCTGCTGTAGCTAACAGCCCCTCCCCACTAACAGGGCCCACGCCTGCCGCTCCCCGTGCACACACCGTCTCTGTCCATCCAGTTCCTCGCTCATGCTGGAAGGCCCCTTTCCTTCTTCAACTGTCCAGTCCACACCGCGTCTGTTGGATCAGCGGAACTGATCCCCCCATCCCCACAGCTCTCTCCAGAAGTGTCGCCTCCGTGTCCCGATCAGGTCCTACCCATTTCTCCAGGGAAGAGGTCACACACGGTGAGTCTGTTTCCTTCTCAACTTGCACAAAGCCTGGTGTAGATGTGTGTTAAACAACGGTGACCTGGGTGTATAAGAGAACTCTTCCCACTCTGTCTGAAAGAGTGGTTTCGTGGGCACATCACACCTGGCCGGTTGCACACTTAGTGTGCAGTGCGTCGTAAGACCATGCTGTCTCAACAAAGCTGGTGGTTTTTTCTTAAATGGTGGGATGGACTCTCATGCAGGGGCGTCTCTGACCTTGAGAGAGGCGGCGTCTGCTCACAGCCGACACAGGACAGGAGCACAGTCATGCCCTCCATTAGACTTGAGTTCTCTGCAGTCAGCACTGGGTGAAGCCAGGAGGGGTGGGCGCGTCCCTGACTGCAGTGGGGCCCTATGGAGTCACCAGGAGAGTTAACCCCGGGTGCGGGGGTGGGGTGGGGGGCCCTCCTGGAGAGCTTCCTTGTCTGGGGCAGGTGGAGCTGGGAGGGTCAAAGGTGCAGGAGTTCGAACATCCAGCTTTAAGATCAGTGACGCCTCACCGTCAAGAGCCAGATCACATCTCTCAGTCCTTCCCGAAGCATCTAGAAACCGGGAGCCCAAGAGAAGGGAATTATGCAGCTGGAATCAACAACACAGCGGCTTGAGACAAGTCTTTTGAGCAGATTTGCCCCCTTGACCTCTGGCCCCTTCCTAGCTGCTGGGTAAACTCCACAGCCAGTAGATGGTGCTGTCTCCTACGACTTGCAGAAAACCCCACTTGGCGGTGGGACAACTGTAAACAAACGTTAAAATTCCTTGCTTGAAACAATGAACTTTTAAAGCACCAATTCTAAAAGGTGCCCCCTTTCTCCTGGTCTCTCCATTCCTTGCTCCTGTGCCAGGGGGACAGGAGTGTCACTCAGCTCTCTCTCGCTGCAGTATTTGCATTGTTTTTACTGGATCATTCCATCAGACATTGTTCCTTTCTGCCAACCTTCGGTATGGAGCTCAGTTACTCTTAGAATCATCTTCATGGTGCATAAAATTTAGTAGCCTTTTTCAGATCATCAGGTTTTTTTAATGGTGATTTCCCAAAATAAAAAAGATGAATCCATTTTTATTGACCAATTCTTGAGTTTGAAAAAACAAAATGCCATCAACAAAAGGCTTCTGCCTTTCATCAACTTATAAGAGGTGAGCAAAGTCTGGTTGAGTTTTCTGGAGAATGATTCAGGGAGCCCCTAGGGTGCGGCATAGGGGTCTTCCCCAAATCCAGTCTGGAAAATGTGTGTCCTTTCACGCAAAGACAGCAGCTTGGGGGTAACTATCAAAGCTGATCATTCCTGCAGGCCCAGTCACATACTTTCGGAACCTACAATCATGACCTGTGGTCCAATAAAAGAACTCTTCCTGCTTCCAGATGAGTCAGTTTGAAGAGCAACGGTAGCAGCTAACATGGGATGGAGCATTTAGTAGGTGCCTGGCACACTCCTTGGTGCTCTCCATATGCTAACCCCTCTTATTCTCGTGATGGTGGTGAAAGAGGAGCTATTCTTATTCCTCTCCAATAGGTGGGGAAACAGAGGCAGGAGACTCGCCCAAGGCCACAGGGAGTCAGGTACCGCTGAGATCTAACACAGGACGTCCAATTCAGAGCCTACCTCTGGGTCATTTAATGCCAAAGTATTGACAAATGCAGGACATGTCAGTGGTCACCGGGGGCAATGAGACATAATGGACACTAACAGTGCCCTAGATTTACTGCCCTGCCTGGAACTTACAGGTTAGAGACTTGATTACTGAAAGTAAACTTTTCTGTCCTTGCCCATGTAATGATTGAAATTTTGGCAAGGACCCTCCGTTAGCAGAACTCGCCTGGAAAACGCCCGCTGCTTGTTACTCAGTCTCCCAGGTGTGGCAGCATCTCCGTAACTTGAAGGCGCTCCATCCTCAGAGCAGCTCTGCCAGTGGCCTGCTCTTTGAAGCGTCTTTCCTTTTGTTGGAAACAGCCACCTCCTGCCTGGGGTTCAAGCCCAAATGAATGCCCCCGAGCCAACACCGAACACCCATCCGTACACTGTGCCATCTTGATCAGCCAGCCCACTGGCACCCGAGCTTCCTGGGGGACCCTCTCTTAATCTCGGGTGTATAGAAGGGCCTCAACAAAATAGACCGAATGAAAGAATAAAGGCTCTATTTTAATTTGGCAACTTTCTAGAGCAAAGAACGTTCTGGAATATAGAAGCAAATTAATAGCATTAGGGCAAAATAAGAGAAGTTTGAATTAGGCCAGATAGCATTTCAGTCAGCCCTAAGGATCTTTACTGTTTTCTCAGTGACAAGAATTAATTTATCAGTATTCTCTAAAGGGTACATGATTCTCACCTCATAACCTAGCACATCTCTTTATTCTTCTTAATTATTTTTATTTTACACATTAAACTCACATGTAAAAGTTCCCCATTCTTCATATACATGTCAACACACCACACCCTCCACCACATCACCAAGTGTTCTTCACTATTGTCCAGTAGCCTCCGCCACCATTTCTCCCCACCTCCATCCCGTTCCATTCCCTACTGGCCACCTTACTAATTGCCAGTGTCCAAGGGCTAGTTTTGTTTCATCTGTTCCTCTGTCTTTCTTCTTTTGACTTGTTTCACTGAGCATCATCTCCTCTAGATCATCCATGTTGATTCAAACAACAGGATTTCATCTCTTCTAAGTATCTTTTTTTTTTTTTTCAAGGAAAGGTGCAGGCAGAAATGAAGGCAGACAGGTATGAAGAGAGAAGAGAACAAGAATTTTATTTATTTTTATCTATTTGTTCACGTTGGTCGTTCCCCAAGCCCTGGGATGTGAACCTGGGTCCTTGGGATGTATGTGGACTGGGCTTTTGGCCAGAGGCGATAGACTTAGCCACTACTCTACCAGAGCATGCCACAGTATATCATTTTTAACTAATCTTTTTATTTGCAGTTGTTATTATGCCAAGTCTCAACTTCTTAAAAACAAAAAACAGACCTTGAAGCGTTAATACAGACAGACATTTTGACAATGGATCCTACCTGAATATTATAGTCCAGAGACATCTATTCTTGCTTCTGGGCGTTCATGCTCTCTGCCCTCTGCCCTCTGGGTGGTGGTTCTGCTCCTCCCTGTGAAGGGCCCCTCATTCTTAGCCTGGCTGTCAGGATCGGGGTCCTCATATGCGTCCATCTGGTGGAAAGACGAAGAGTAGGGTGGCTTATGCAAGGGAGAGCCTTACAGGTCAGGTCTGGTGTTAACACACCTGGTTTCTTCCTACGTCACAAAGCCACACCTAACGGGCCAAGTCAGGCAAGAAAACATAGCAGAGCTAATGTCCAGGAAGCGAGAACATGGGTGCTTGGTCCACGGCTGCCCGTCTGTTTCTCTCCCTCCCTTCATCACGCACATTCTCAAAGACTCAGGATAAACACTTTTCTGTCCCTCACCCAGAACAGTGTGTGGCACATTGTGAGCCCTCAGTAAGTGTTTGTGGAATAAACGAGTCATTCCTCAGATGTTTCCTAAGTGTCCCCTCTCAGGGCGTCACAAGTTAAGTCAGACACAGCCATGCCGTCAGCAAGTGATTTCGACCTCGACTCTTCCAATGGAGCACAGACCAGGCCCTTTCAGAGCACAGGAGAAAACAGTCCCTGAGCGTCCGCTCTGGAAGGCTTGAACTGGGTATGGAAAAATGAGTCCGTTTACTGGGCACCCAGGGTCAGGGACAGGGCCCTCTCTGGAGAACAGGCCGTGCATGCGAGGTGAGAATGTGTTTTGGAGAACAGCGGGGACTAGGCCGTGGAGGGCCTGGGGCATGGCAGCATCCTCTGATCCTCTGATCCCTGCCCTGCTGATCTCAATTACACCCTGTGAGCCCTGCCCACTTTCTAAAGCACTTTCTAAAGCACTTGCTGAAGCACTTTCTGAAACAAGTCCTGGCATTTACTCCAGCCCTGCCTTCCGGAGCTGAGTAACCTGCAGAGAAGGTCTCCCTGGAAGGAGGGAGCCCGGCTAGCAACCCTTACTACTTGTGAGCATCCTGCCTCGGACCTGTGGGACTCCGTCCTTCAACTGCACGTGGAAGACGGGGCTGTGGGTGGCCTTGCATAGGAGACACAGATACCTGTGGCCAACGACATTTTGACCTGCTGACCTCAGGGTGACAGGCGCTGTGTTTGCTGTCAGTGGCGATTTCATTGTGGTTTGGGAATTAATGCTGTAAGGACAGCTATAAAGCTCCAGGCTGTGAGCCTCAGGGGTCACTGTATAGCCTAACTTAGAAGACTCGGGGGTCAAAGCTCTCACCCTAAAAGTTCTTTTGGGTTACTTCTTAATTTAGGAAATACAAGGCACATTTAATAGTTAATATTTTTTGAATGCCTACTATGTGCCAGATATTTTCAGATGCATGTCCTAATTAACCTGCACATATTTTCTAAAATCACAAATAAGTCCAACTATTAGATAGCATGGCACTTTAGACAATATTCAGGAAAGACACAGGCAGGAATGAAGGTGAGCAGAGACAGGCAGGCAGAGAGAGGAGGAGGAAGCATTTCATGTGTTTTATTTAGTTGTGTCTCTTGGATGTTTCTCTGGGCCCCAGGTCCTGAACTGGGGACCTGGGTTGTATGTGGACTATGCCAGGGAACTAAACCAGCTAGGTCACCAGGGCGCGTCAGTATCTTGTTTCTTTGAAATATACTCAAATTATGTTAAGATGATATCATAGTCACACTGAAGATCAGAAATTCCATCCAAAAGGATGGAGCTATATTATAATAGAAAGAAGCATCATCTTGGTCCTATCTCTTATTTTGCTAGTGTTCAAATGAGGAGGATAAGGTATGTTTCACAGCATCGATGTGGAGGAACTATAAATACCCAGTCGGGTGGGCACCGTCTTTTGGGTCTGAGCATGCTGATTTATGAACAGTGCTTGTCTTTGTGGGAGCCATGGAGTTGGTACACAGTCTGATGGCTCCGAGCCTGGAGGCTCCCACACCAGGGTGATGTGGCTCTGATTTCCTGGTACCTGAGCTGAAATGAACTGGATCCCACCGCGCGGCCGCAGGGACACCTCCCTACATTTTTGGGGCTGACTGAAGTCAAGTGTGGCTTCCGGAAGGCTCGTGAGTCTGAATGTTTTGTTGAACCTCGGGCAGGCACGTCAGGCATGGTGCTTGGTTTGGTGGCCTCTGGAAATTGGAGGGGACAGTGACCCCTCTCCACTGAAGCCAGGAGAAGAGGAAACTCCGAGAAGGAACTTGGGTTACAGGGAATGAAGAACTCGCCGTGACGAGGGTAAAACAATCAAAGTGGACTCGCCAGGGAGCAGTTGGCGGCTCTGTGGGCCCTCGTGGAGACGGGAGGTGACCCTTTTCAGAATGCATCCTCAGGACCCTCTTGCCACAAGCAGACATCGCATCCTGGTAGAGGACAGCGGTTTTTTCAAGGGCAAGTCTGAGCTGCTAGGACAGGTTGTATAAACCAGAGACTGCTGCTAAGTGCCACACCTCTGACTTGTTGAGTGACAGCCAGCTTGGCTGGGTCAGGTGAATAAATGGGGTCACAGTGGGTGGGCCGCAGTGGGGTTGCTCCACAGTTGATGTCACTGAGGACTGGAAGCCAGGTCTTCTGAATCGGAGCCCAGATTCCTAGCTTCCCTCCACTACTGAGCAGGAAGAGCTGCCCTCTGTGAGACGGGCAGCAGTCCCTATGATCAGGCCAGGTTGCGTCCCAGGTGGGCGACCAACCAGTGGCTTCTGGCAGGGTGTGGCTCTTGGTTTCAGCCTTCATCTCAGTCCACCCCCACATCTGCCCCCCATGACGGGGAGGGGGGAGGGAAGGGGCAGGAGCTTGTCCCACTGTTGGAAAGGTCGCTGAACCCCTGCTAAGCACTGCCCAGGGAGGATTGCTAGACCCAAAGCCCGCTGGGAGAGAGTCTTGAAGGAAGGGGGACCAGGAAGGGACTGAAATGTAGGGGAAGAGAGAAAAGCGGCTCTCAAGATTCCACTTGGCTCAGTCTCCAAGAGCACCCCCAAACCCCTGGCTTCTTCCTCCAGGTCTTCAGTTACCTGTCTGAGTGCTCACTGTCCTCTGTCCCTCACCCCACTCTGGCCTTCTCCCAGGCACCTCTGCGTGAACCGTGCTGGCTCACGCCCCTTGACCCTTCCTAGAATTTACTCTAGAAGTCTCAAGACTTCTAGATTAACGGAAAAGGAGAGACGGGGTGGGGTGGTGTGTGTGTGTGTGTACTTGCATTCATTCATTGTTCCTTTAACTAAAATAACTAGGAAAGAATCTATGCCCTGCAGGTGGTGGGAGGTAACATCTAGGAAAAGGTAAATTGTCATAGCTTCGCTAAAATGGAAAAGGGACATTTAAGGAAGGGCTCCAACTGTGTCTCTTTTGGGTCTAAGCCCTACAGATAATTTTAAAGAAAAGTATTATGAAAAGGAAGCGAACCTGTCAAAAATTAATTGAAAAAGGTCACAGCTTTCATTCATTTTATTAGTGTTGTTTGAAATGATTCATTTCACGAAGGTCAGAAAACAGACATTCCCTTTGGAATAGATACTATTAAATTTTTTTCATGGTGCTCCCCGGTGGAACAGCGGTTGGGTCAACCACCTCTGAAGGAGCGCAGGCTGCATACCCCTGGGTTTGAGTCCCTGGTTTGCGGGGGGAAAAAACCAGTGTGAATCACGAAAAAAAATAAGCTGCTTTCTTTCTCCTCTCCCTGCCTGCCTGCCTACCTACTTGCTTTCATGCCTGCATCTTTCCTTTAAAAAAAACAAAACAATAACAAGAAAAATAATAAACAAAAACATTCATGCTCAAAACTGGAGCTTCAAACCCAATCCCACCAGCAATCTCCTTCAGCCCAGAAACTCAGCGATGCTCAGAAACGGACTTCCTGGAGGCCATTGCAAAGGAGAATGTTCCAGAGCCGAGGGCCTGCCCGTCTCCCTTCCTGAGGGGCCTTCGGGGTACCCTGACTGCTGAAACAGGAAGCTAAAGCATTTGAGGGGCTCTCCTATGGGCCAGCTTGATCAAAAGAAGGGTTTTTGAACGGAGAAAATAAAAGCCGCAAACCAGAGAGCAAAAGCTTCATGGTAATTAGAAGAGGCACCTCCAAACCAGCTCAGAGAGAGAGGGGTGCAGAAGAATGTTGTTCTCATGTGGATTCCTGGTTTGTGGCAGGTCCTGGCAGGTTGGGAACAGCAGGTGGGACAGGAGGGGCAGATGTGAGGAGGCAACTCCAGGTGCAATCCAGGCAGACAGGGGTCTGTGTTGGGTTTGAAGCAAAGTAGGATTTTACTTAAAAAAAAAAAAAAAAAAAATTTTTTTTAAAGGAAAGGTCCGGACAGGAACGAAGGTGAGTTGGCAGGCAGGCAGAGAGGAAGAAACATTTTATTTTATTTTTATTTAGTTGTTCACACTGGTTGGTTCCCCTGGACAGAGAACTTGAACCCAGGGGTAAGTGGTCTGTGCTCCTTCAGAGGCAAATGACATAACTGCTGCTCTACCAGCACCCGCCAGCAAAGTAGGACATTTCAACAATTTACTGAAGCACTTAAGATCAGACAGCAAGGGGCTTCATAAGCACAGGTTATAATTGTTCGTATTGATGCAAGTTACCCAGTTTCTGGGACTTAACTTTCCTTCCATTTAATCCATCCTTCACAGCCCTCGTGGACAAGCTTTTAAAATCACCACTTGGCACATGACACCTCCCAGTTTAAACTCTTTCACTAGCTTCTGGTTGCCTATCATTGCCTCTCAAGCTTGATAAGAGTAGCTCCAAGGCCATTCCCTGGAAAGGCAGGAAGACCCAAGAGAAACCCCAGGCTGCCACTGCTGCATCACTAGGAGGAAATGTGTGGGACAAGCATGGCGGTGTCATCCAGTACGACGTCTGCAGTAATTCAGGATACAATGCTGGACTTCTTGGGAACCTGAAGCTTTGGAGCTGGCACACTACGGCCAGGCTGTTTACTTCCTCACCAGGCCTGGGCCACCTTGGTAGAGTTTGGGACTTGGGTGGGAATGGGGGCCACGAGCAAAGTTTAAACTCCAAACCCTCTAGTTGGGGCAGTTTCAACTGTCTGCCACCTGGGCCCCGACCTCTGAACTAGTTAAACAGGTCAAAGAACAGAAGTCAGATCACTTTGCTCTTTTCTGCAAAGCACGTTGAACTTTTGGACAAGCATCCCAGCTCCAGTGACCTCCAGCAATGTAAGCCCTCTGCCCAACAGCAGGGCTGTCTGGAGGATGAGTTTCAGGGAAGTGGCAGTTTGGCCAGCCCCCTCCCTCTGAGCACACTCCAGGTGCATTCCCAGGACCAGCGACCTCACAACCAAGATGAACAATTTAATAAAAGTCTTCTTCCCCTCTCTTCCTGGCTGCTAGCCTACTTACCTTCATTCCTGCCAGCACCTTTCAAAACCAAACCAAACCAAACCAAACCAGGGAGTAAAGCATTTAGAACCTCAGGCAGTGAGATTTCTGGACTGGTTAGGCCTCCTCATAATTCCCTTCTAGCTTCAGGCTACCTCTCTCCTTGGTGAAAAATCATTCCTAGCTGAGCGCGCTCATCAGAGTCCAGCCCAAGTCCACCTGGCCCTCATTAGCAGTGCCCTGCAGGGATGCTCCCCACCCCACCCCACCGGCCATCTCAGAACCAGTTCAGTTGTAAATAAAACGTGAAATTCTGAGCACCTGTTTGATTCAAGTTTCTCAGTTTGGCTTCACGAGGACACGGAAGAGCGGCACAGAGCCGCCAGTCCCGAGTCCTCGAGAGGGCGCAGCCTAGGGTGCAGTGGATGGGGGTGTGCTTCGGGAGACGAGGGCGCCTAGCCGGGTTCCGCCCTCCGGGGCTTCTCCGGCAGCGCCCAGGAAGGCGCAGCCGGGCGGTTTCGGAGCCAGCGGCCTCCCGCAAGGGCGCCGGAGGCATCCGCACCTGGGCACACGGCCTGCGGGCCGGCCGGTCCCGGGGGCGGAGCTGGGCCGCCCGCCCCGCCCCGCCCCGCCCCGCCCCGCCCCGTCGAGACCGACCGAGCGGCGGCGGCTGGGCCGGGCCGGGGAGGAGGGAGGAGACCGGCGGGGAGGAGAGTCGGCCGCGGGCCGGAGGGGGAAGGGAAGGGGCAGGGGCGCTGCGCCGGGCCGGGCCGGGAGTGGCGGCGGGGAGACTGGCGCGGGCGCGTCCCGGAGCCCAGGTCGCGGCCGCAGCGCGGAGCCCGCTCCTCCCCAGCCCGGTGGCGCCCGCGGGGCGGTCCCGAGCGGCGACACCCCAGCGTCCCGGCCAGGAGCCCGGGCAGCGGCCCCTCCGGGACTCGGCTGCAAGGGGATGGTGACGGCGGGGCGCGGGCCCCTGCAGCCGCCGCCGCCACCGCCCCGCGCCCGGCCGCGGGCGCCCTGAGCCCCGTGCGCGCCGGGCATGCGGCTGCGGCCCCCGGCCCCAGGCCCCCGAGTCTGCCGCCGCTGAGCCGGGCGCCCACCATGCCGCGGGCCCCCGCGCCCCTGTACGCCTGCCTCCTGGCGCTCTGCGCGCTGCCGCCCCGGCTCGCAGGTAAGCGCGTCGCCCGCCGGGCGGAAGCCGTCGGCGCGGAGCCGCGGGCGGGTCGGGGCGCCCAGGTGTGCCCGCCGCCGCGCGGCGGGGTCGGGGTCCTCCCGGGACTGTTGTCGGCCCGCGGCCCCTCCCGGGCCGGGCGGACCTGCCCTTCCTGTGTAAACAGCCGTCCCGTCTGCTGACCCGGCCCGCGAGCGCCCGCGCCCTGGGCCGCCGGCCTTAAGCGGGGGCCGGGACGCCGCGCTCCCTGGCACAAAGCGGCCCTTGTGGCCGGCCGGGGACAGGAGGGGTGGGGGCCGGCTGCAGGGAGGCACCGAGTGATGCCGCCGGTGCCCAGGGGAGGTGAAGGCCAGCTGGAGAGGCGTGAGACCCGGAGTCTTGGCTGGAGCAGAAGCTGGGGGCCACGGCCACTCGCAGGGCTCGACTCTTGGAACCCAGGACCCCAGAGCGAAGCCTTGAGTTCCACTGCGTCCTGCCAGCCCCTTCCTTGAAAGATGTAACCTGTGCTTCCCAACCCGAGGGGAGACCCGCAGCCGAGCTGCAGCCCCACATGGACCGGGGTGGATTCCTTCTGGCTTCAGCCTGCGATTTTGCAAACTCGGGGCTGAGCGCTGGAGCTTGTGGAAGACGAGGAGGGCAGGCTTCGCGCTGGCCTTAGGCGGCACTGCTTGGGCTGGAGCTGCGAGGAATCCTGTTACCTGCTGTTTTCAGAGCCGGGAGAAGGCCGGACCTGGAGTCGGGAGGCCCCAGAGGAAGGATGCTCTGTTCGGCAGTGGGGCGCCCGCGGGGTGGGGGTGCAGGGCGCGGGGAGCAGGAAGCACCAAACTTTCTCCTTCCTGTAGGAATCATTGTGAGGTAGGTCCTCCTTCACTCTCCTGACCGAGGTACCGGATAGCTCCTGAGAGCCAAGTACCTGGGGAGGGAGGATCGCCCCCTACCGTGTTGCAGTGACCTGAAGGCCGGCGAGCTGAAGGAGGGTCTGCGCAAACAAAAACCTCCTTCAGGCTCTAATCCAGATTTAATACTGTAGCAATGTTTCTTTTTATGGGGAAATAATCACTCCAGAGCTTGGAATAGATCAGTGGATTCCAAACACTCATGTGGTAACCAGGACCCTGCTGTTTTCACTGTCCCAGGGGAAGTGCAAAGAGATGTCAGTCACACCCAAGAGTAGGTCTCTTCTCAGGGACTGCCGTTTATTTTGACAGTGGGAAAGTATGTCTTTGAGTAAATTTACAGTGATCCTATAGGGTAGTTTTTCATGTTTTGCAAAATCTGGCAGTCCTCTATACATTTTCCCTTCTCTTTTTCTGTGTTTTGTTCTGCCCTTCATGTTTGAGGAAATCCAAAAGTTGGAGAACTTCTAAAGGAGACGACTTCTAAGTTCCCTGGCAGCTTGACGCCGGGTGACTCTAATACTCAAATATTTTCAGCTGCAAAATATTCTTTGACTATTTCCTTTTGCATTTGCACTGTGAGCTCCGTTTTCAAAGTTCATGGCCATCTTCACTGTGATCTTCATGTGTCGGGGACCCAAGAGGGTAGCAGTGACTTGGCCACCCTCCTTGTCCCCTGACCTCAGTGCTTTCCTGCTCCAGTGCCCTTTGTCTGACATGGCTCAGCTGAGATAGGGGAAAAAACATTGAGCCATGTGCTTTATTTGCAGCTCCTGTGGAGCTCTGTTTTCTTCTGTAGCTGCTTCAGAGTTCAGCCAGCACCCCAACCCTCCAGCTCCCCCTACTCACAGAGGTAAAGCAAGCCCATGGCTCTCCTTCCCCCCTGGGCCACCTCCCTCCTCCTGCTCCAGAGCCTCTGAATGTTAGTCACATTGGTGTGACTTCTAGTTTCCCAATGTGGCTAAGCTAACTTCACTTTTTTCTTAGTCTCTTCCTTCCCTTTATTCTTCTTGAATCACTACAGGCACTTTCTCCAGAGTTTGCTTCTGTCTTGCTGGTCAGAGCATGATTTGAAAAGAGAAAACTGTGCTGCCCAGCAAAAGACAGAAGTGACCATGCCTGTCTGGGCACCCCTGGACCTGGAGCCAAGTTGCTGTCTGAATTTCACCACGTTTTCCATCTCTGCTTATTCAGCAGGAAGCAGTTTTTAAAGAGGCTCATTCCAAGCATGTCCTTGGCAGGCGGACACACTCTTGTCCCAGGGTCATCTCCTGCTTGTCTTATCATCTGTTGGCCCTGGCCCCTCAGATAGGCCCCTAGGACATGGTCTTAGGGCATGGTCTGCCACAAACCCGGGAAGGTTTCTCTGGGGCGAGGCCTTCCCCTACAGCTCTTGCTCTTGGAAGGGGAAGCAGCCCTGAACCTGCTCAGGGACTGGAGTCATGTTTGCCATCAGTTTTGAAAGCGCTCACAAAAGAAGCAACGCGTGTTCTTTTAGCCAGTGCCTGCAGTCCTTAGCAAGCCCTGGGTCCCACCTTGTGGGCTCCTGTTCACAGCTCCCCCACCCCCCTTTTTCCGTGGTAGCCCTGGGGCTGCTGGAGTTTGGCGGTGAGTTTGCAGTTCTTCCGAGGTTTAGAAGTGACAGTGAAGGCAGCCGGCGGCCTCCGTTTCCAGGACGCTGTTTACCGATGTTTTTACATTTTAGCTCCATGAGCCTTGAATGAGGGGTTTATACAGGGAGCAGGGCGGAGAGGGCAGGGTTTAATTAGCTCTAATTAGTATTCCTCTCCTGCCTGCTCTCCATGCTGATTTAGCTACTGAGGCAACGGAGAATGAAAATATCTAAGCAGCTGGCAAAGGCCCTTTGTGCCGCCCTGCTCTGGTGACAGCTTCTTCCGCAGCCCGTCCGCCGACGTGTCCTGAGAAGGTTCCGCGAGCCCTGTGATGCGGACCAAGTGTCTCAGGTGGCGGTGCCCCTGGTTCGTGGGAGGGGGTCTCCCTTTAGCAAGTCTGTGCTGTGGTGGGCTTTCCTGCTTTCCAGCTGGAAGGGAATGAGCGGCCTGCGCAGATGTAAGGGCACACGCCCTGTCGGCGCCCACCGGCTTGGAAACTTCACTCCCAGAGTCTGATTTCTGGGCCACGTGGTAAAAAGTTTGCTCCAAACACGTCTGGCCATGGCCCCATGGCGGATGCTGAAGGATGCTGGGAGGACCTGTCGCAGGGCCTGCCCTCCCTCCTGCACCCCCACAGTGGTTTGCCAAGAGGGCCGCTCGTCTCATGCAGACCCTGCTTCGCCCCCTGATATGATATTCTCATCCTCGCCCAGCATGATCCTGTGAACACTCAAGTCCAGTCGTGTCACTCTGCTTCTAATGCTCCGGGAGGTGGTGGGGCTTTCAGCAGTCTGCCAGTGTCCTGCCCAGCTCCCCAGAATTGTCCTCACGCCCCCTTCCCTAGCCCCGGGCCTCCTCTGCCGCTGTCCCATCCCCCACCCCCCAGCCCACCCTGCACGCCTTTCTGGAACACTCCTCCCAGACCTCTGAGGGCCCTTCCTCGTCCCTGCTGCAGCCTTTCTGTGCTTTCCAGCTCCACCTCACTTTCCTGATCTGCTCCCCACTAAAGGTGCGAACTCCTGCCCCAGTTCTCCCCACCTCCTTTCCTTCCTCACTTTTCTCCTTGCACCCATCCCCTCTAAGGTGCTGACAGCTCAGGTTTACTCTCCAGCTCCCCGCCCGCCACCCCGAGGGCAGGGAGTCTTGCTGGTTTTGTAGGTCACTGCTGGAACAGTGCCCGACTCCTGTGAACGAGTGGTGAACATGTGTGTGTGTGTGCACATGCGTGTGCATGTGACTCGTCCCGTTCTCTCCTTGCTGCCTCCTGCAACTGGCTTTGAAGTCAGGGGCTGTGCATGGAGCCTATTAGCAGAAATGTTCTGGGAGAGAGGGAACCCGTTTGAATGTGTCAGTGTTTTGAGCTGCAGTCTCTGAAGGAGGCCAGTTAGTTCACCCGCTGAGTTGTCTGCATGAGCTTGTGGAGGATGAAAGGCTCAGTGACTTGTCTAAGATCATGTAGCCAGTAAGCGACAGAGTAAGTGCTTGGATCTTTCCTGCCTAAACTGTCCTCTCTTCATCCCATAATTCCAGCCCAGGGTCCCCTCCCCTGTGAAGCCAGCTCTGCAGAGAAGGTGGGGCAGACTTGAACTTGGCCTTGACTTGTGCTTTCCATTAGAGCCTGGGCGGAGGCGGGTCTGTCTCCCCTGCAGGTCCATTTGCTCTTAGGTCCCTGATACAGTCACCTTGGTTAGTACTTGGGATTCCTCCCCACTGGCTTCAATAATAATTAAAAACCTCAACTTTCTACAACTGCAGAATAGTTTTAGATTTAGAGAAATTGAGACGTACAGAGTCCCTCTAGAGCCTATGTTCAGTGCTGCCTATGACTATATTGGCAGGGCGCGTTTGTCAGAGTTAATGAGCCACATCGTTCCTTTATTAACTAACGTCCATACTTCATTCCCATCGCCGAGTGTGTGTCTGATGGCCTGCGTCCACATGGGCACTGAGGTGTCACGTCTTCCTAGGCCCCTCTTAACTGTGACAATGTCTCAGTCTTTCCTTGTTTTCGTTGCCCATGACAGCTCCGAGGAGGTGTTTCACAGACTGTCCCTCTGCTGGGGTTTGTGTTTCTTTCTGCTTAGATGAGTTCAGGAGTTGGAGGAAGAGGCTAGAGGCAATCAAAGTTAATTCTAGAATAGGTCAGAGAGACACGGAAGTTTTAAGACCCATAGCGAGAGTGAACAGTCTGCCTTCCATCCTTGTCTCATCAGTCCGCGGTGTGGCCCTGAGCCTGTTTCTATCCCTGCTCGTCTGTTCCTTATTATCCAGGGTGTTTTCCATACATTCGTTACCAGCACCCCTCCCCCGCTCTTACTGAAAGCAGTGTCAGACGTGGGGTTCCCAAGCTTGACTTTTCCTTTCCTTTTCTTTTTTTAGAGGAATGGTGCAGGCAGGAAAAGAGGAGAACAAAGCATTGCTATCCCATTTTCACTTTAGTTACTCACACTGGGGTACATTCGCCCGGACCCTAGGACTTGAACCCAGGGGTATGTGGTCTGCGTTCCTTTGGAGGGGATAGACCCAACCATGCTCCACCAGAGTGTGCTTTGACTTTTAACTCAGCAATACATCAGAGTCACTTACATCAGAGTCACTTCATTAACACTATATAGGAGTACACATTCTGTTTTTTAAAGGAAAGGTGCAGGCAGGAAAGAAGGAGAGCAAAGGCAGGTAGACAGGCAGAGAGAAGGAAGAGGCAATTTATTTTGTTTAGTTGTACATCTTGATTGTTCTCTCTGGCCCCAGGATGTGAACCCGGGACCTTGGGATGTATGTGGACTGTGCCCCACTCCTGCTCCACCAGGGTGTGCTGAACATTCCCTTTTTTTTTTCTTTAAAAAGCCACAGAGTATTCCATTAGATAGATTGATGTTTTAAATATATAAGTGATACCTGTAGAGCTGATATTGTCGGGTGTTCTCAGAAGTCTGATGTTCAGAGAGACAGTCTAAGACGGGAGGGGACTGAGAGAGACCCATCCTAGTAGTACATGGTGACGTCTTTAGACTGTTTAGTTGCTGGATTCCATTCTGGAAACATGCTTGCTGTGTGACAAGCGTGACCGGCAAGGGAGGGGCAGGCATGGCTTAGGACATGGAAGAGGCACTCAGTCTATCGTTACCATGTTTTCCCCATGAATAAAGAAATGTGTGCTTTCTCGGTCGTCTTGAAACCAGCGACTAATATACTTCCGCACCGTCCCCTCTCGCCTGGCTTCTTTCTTGGGTCATGAAGGTCATGGCACCCACATGGCCTGTTCTGAATGCCAAGATCTCTTTTTGATCACATGCTTCCCAGGGTGGGCATAACTCTGCCCTCATTATACTCTTCCCACTACCCCCACTGAGTACTGCCCACACCTCCCACCCACTCGCCCACCCTGCACCACAGGTTTTGCTTGGGGGATTGGTCTGACAGGTGCTGGCAGGAGGATAGAGGAGGAAGAAGCACTTTGTCACTTAGTTGTTCATCTTGGTGGCTCCCAGCCCAGGGACTCGATCCCGGCTCCTCTCCCAGCCTGGCACTTCTTGCCCCTCAAGGTTCGGGATCAGGGAATCCCAGCTGCTGGACGTGCGCTTCAGTAGGTACTGTGCCACCTTGGACAAGTGGGGAGAGGCGGCCAGGAGGCTGCCGCGGGCATCCAGATGGCGGGCAGGGGCCCGGCCGGGCGGGGCTGGGGCAGGCGGGGTTGCCTCGGAAGAAGCACGTCGGGCGTCATCCCTCTGGCCCGATGCGGCGATGAATGAGAGAGCCAGGTCAATGAGCTCCGGAAGGAGAGCGTATTTTTAGATTGTTTTGCACTGAACCCCCAGTTCCAGAGGTGAAGAGATGCAGGCAGCTCAGTTCAGCTGGAACCGACTCATCTGGGCCGTTGGGGCCTTTTTCTGTGACCAAAACACAACACTGACATTTGGGAACTCCAGCTGTTTAGCTTTTTATTCATTGCTTCCTTCCTTTCAAAGTACATGTCAGTGCCCAGTGACTCATGCAGACAAATCTAAAGTCTGAATTATTAATAGGTGAAGTCGAGGAGATGCCAGAGGGAGTGACCCTGGCAGCAGGACAAGTGTCCGCACAGCCTGTCCTTTGGCCCCTGGAGCGCTGTCTGCTGGCTGGTACCTGCAGACCCAGCTGCCGGAGCAGGCCCTGGGTGGGTCGTTTCTGCTCCAGCATCCCCTCATCTGGTACTTTCTTTAGGACAGTCTTCATGCTGGGTTCCTCGAACTTGTCCCCCCAGAGCCTCCTTTCAGAGAAAACGAGTTGCGTGAAGTAAAATGATTTACTATGCGAGTGAATACAAAGTAAGACTAGAAATAATTAGGAGTGCTCATGGCAAATACTGCTCCATGTGTTTCCATACACACACCCTATGAGGCGTCGTCCAAGGTCCATCCTTTAGGCCGGCCAAGCAGAAGACCCGTGCCCGGTGCGGTCTCGGTCCGAAGTGAGAGACCTTATTACCCTGAGTCCGATGATCTGGTCACGAGAAAGTGCTGTCTATGGATTTTACCTGATTAGAGCTCAGTGAGGCATCTGCTGCAAATTCCTTTTTGACGGAGGGCCTGGTAGAGATGGTCCTCCCTCCAGGATGGGGCCCTGGTTACTCGCCCCAAATCTGGGGAGATGCAGGGCCCCAGACTGCGACCCCTTCTGCCTGTTTTTCTGTCAGTAAGACTTGTGTCATCACTTATTCTAGTTCTATAGTGTGGGCTGGCTTGACCAGCTGTCTTAGAACTGTTCTAGCTCCAAGTTTCTGCAGTTTCATGATTTTACACATCAAAGTAAATGCTGATTGAGGGTAATCATTTTCTTTCTGGAAGTGCTTTCTGACCCTTGAGCGGTTTATCCCAAACCCTGAGCTAGCATTTTCAAGCTCTCTTCCGGTGAGCAGTCTCATTGTTTAAAAGGCTTAAGTGCTAAAAGTCACCCGGATGAATAGATTCACATTTAAATGAGAAAGGAGCTTGTCTAGCAGGTGGCAGACAGGTGACCTGGGCCCTAAGACCCTGGCCAGAGTGTGGCTCCTCCTGGTGAAATGAGGTTGGTTCCTGCTCCTTTTCCTGGAAAATGGCTTCAGTGCCCGCAAGGATGCTGTCGCAGGCTGGCAGAGACTTGGGGCTCCCACCTGCAGTGGACTTGAGGCCGGGATTCCAAAGAATGTCAGCACGGTTGACACGCATCCCGAGGACCCAGCTTCATGACCGAGGGATGGAGAACAACCAAGGCACACAAATAAATGCTTCTTCCTCCTCTCTCCACCTGCCTGCCCCTGCTCACCTGCATTCTTACCTGAACTTTCCTTAAAAAAAAAAAAAAAGATAAAGAAGTTTCCTTCCAACTCTGGTTGGATTATTTAAAATCAAGCATGGGTTGTATATCTGATCAAATGTCTCATTATGAACCTACTGAGGTGATGATAGGGTTTTTCTTATTTGACCTCCTCAGAGATTCCTTGAATTCGTGGATTTCCTTTCCTTGCCCAGCATCGTATTTCCAGGGTGCACTCTCTTTTAAGGGGTGTGCTGCCTGCTTGCTGTACCTGTGGACTTGGATACGATAGTGACTGACATAGGAGTTTCCTTTCTTATGACTGAACGAGTGGACCTGCTCTTTTTCCTTTTCTTGCAGTCTTTTTCGGGGGCTGGGGATGGGGATGAGGTTATTTTGACCGATTACAGGCCTATAAACAGGACTCGTTCCCCCTCAGTGGGGCAGGGGTGGAAATCCCAGTGGCCTGAGAATGCTAACACACCTGTGCGTGGTGGCTGTTTCCGAACCTGACAGCGCTTCACGTGAGCCTGTGAGCCTTCCCCTGCCATCAGCGCAGGTCTGCACCCTTCTGGGTCTGCCCGCTTCTGCCTCCCCACGGCCCCCTATTCGCAGATGAAGTGACTCATCAATACGTTTATGGCCAGGAACTAATTGGTGCATCTTCTTCTTGCCTCGAAGGCCTCAATATCTGCACCAGTGGGAGTGCCACGTCCTGTGAAGAGTGTCTGCTGATCCACCCGAAATGTGCCTGGTGCTTCAAAGAGGTGTGTGGGGTACGGGGCTGGGCCGCACGGCCGGCTCTGGGTTGTGTTGGGTGTTTCAGTCCTGTTTTAGGGAAACAAGACCTTCCTTTTGCGGGGGACACCTACGCCTGACTCTTGTAGAGTCTTCTGCTATTTGGTAAAAGACCTGAGGTTGTCAAGTGTGATTTGTTATATAGCGATTCATAAGCCGTCTGGGCGGGTGTCACCTCCATGCTTCCCACGGGCACACACGGACCGGCAGAGACGAGCTAGTCCAAAAGGCACATAGACTTGAAGAGACAGTGACCATTATTTTTACATAAATTCAATGAATAATATTTATCCTCAGACAGAATGACCAGCATCCACCAGCACCCTACCCCCCATCATCTCTTGTCCACCTCCCAATACTTGAGCTAGAAGGTATCGCTTGAATATCCCGAGAGGCCTGCATGGTGAACACTGGTTTCCCTGTGCCCCTGTTTCTCCTGGAGGCCTGTCTCTCCCTGACCAAAGCTTTATCTTCCAGTTTTCAAGAACCCGTTCAAGGCGCGCCTGGTGGCTCAGGTGCTAAGCCCATGCCTGGGGAGCAGTCCACATACAGCCAAAGGACCCAGTTTGCTGCCTGGGGTGGTGGGATGGAGACAATTTAAAAAATGAACAGCAAGATAAATAAAAAATGCTTCTTTCTCCTCTCACTGCCTGCCTGCCTTCTTTAGAAGGAAAATCAGTCCAAGTCTCAGTTACTCAAAGAAGATTTTGGTGGTTTTCCCTAGACACATCTGTCCATCCATCCGTCCATCCATCCGTATGTTCATCCACTCACACATCTGCTTGTCCATCCATTCATCCATTTGCTATGAGAATGTAGCGTCCCTCCACTAGAATGTGGGCAGGGTTTTATCTTTTTTCTTCATTGCTATATCTGCAGTACCCAGGATGGTGCCTGACACATAATAGTTGTTCAATAAGTGTTGATTTCATTGGATGGGTTTCATTGAATAACTCTTCTTATTGCATGTCCCATGTGCACAGGCCACTCCTCCT
Source organism: Solenodon paradoxus (assembly GCA_004363575.1). Classification (NCBI taxonomy): domain Eukaryota; kingdom Metazoa; phylum Chordata; class Mammalia; order Eulipotyphla; family Solenodontidae; genus Solenodon; species Solenodon paradoxus. Next base: position 176,865 of record RJWH01002562.1, on the reverse strand, counting down.
CTTTGTCTCTGCAAACCTTGTCCTCCTCCGATAGCACGTGCAACCTCTCAGCGTGTTCATTTATTTTCATACCCATCACCAACAAAATCAGCCTCTCCTAGAGACCCTACACGATGCCTTACTCTTCATGGCATCCTAACCAGCCAAGGCTCTGGCAGGAGGTCACATTTGATAAAAGATAGATTGGAGTCTGACTTCCCAATAACTGCCATGAGGATAGGATCCCAGAACTGCTTGTCATTGTCCCAGCCCACTCTTGGGTCTCTCTCCAGCCCTTCAGGCTCCTTTTCTGTTTAGAGGGAGCCTCGTTCTGGACTGATGTGTGTCCTTAGATGCTGCCCTGGATGTGGCTTCCTGGCCGCCTCGTCGGTGAACAATCTTCAGGGCCCAAGTGTGTTACTGGGAGTTGGGTTTGCAGAGTTCAGAATGAGTTCGTTTTCCTTTTCTTCTGTTTACACTGCTATTTGACATTTAGAATCGTGACTTCACACCTCAGTCTGTGTGCATTTCACACCACATCCACACCTGAGTTCAGTGCCTGTCACCACCACCATTAGCTCTCTCCCTTGTTGCCTCCCCCTGTCCACCCTCCTGGGAGCCAGTCTGTCAGCCTGTGAATTTTACTGTGATTTGTCTGCTCTTTTGTTTTATTTCTTTAGTTTCTATATACGAGTGAAACCATCCTCTACCTCTCTCTTTCTTTCTGGCTGGTTTCATTCACTATGATCCCCTGCAGTTCCATCCAGGTTGCTTGCAAAGGGCACGATTTCATCTTTTTTTTAAAGGCAGCAGAGCTTCTTTCTCCATCATCTGCGGACGGGCATTTAGGTTGTCTCCATGTCTCAGCGATTGTGAATTGTGCTGCTGTGAACCTAGGGGAGCAGATATTTTCCAGATTAGAGACTTTGTGTTCTCTGGGTCTATGCCGAGGAGTGGGATGGCTGGATCGAATGGTACTTCCATGTTTATTTTTCTGAGGAATCCCCGTACTGTTTTCCAAAGAAGATGCACTACTTTACATTCCCACCAATGGAAGTGATTTTAATCGGCCTCTGCGTCTTAGCAAGACAAAATGCGTGGCTGAGTGTCTTCCTAGCTATAAACCCGGGGACATCATCAAAGTAGTCAGATGTCTGCCTAAAGCATAATAGTGTGTCCCGGGACAGCAGGGAGGACCCAGATCCTAGCCAGTGAGTTCTTGCGGCTTCTGTCACTGTATCCAGCCTGATCCAACGCAGAACGGATTCCAGGGGGCGTCCTGCTCTAGAACCCACAGTGACTTCCTTATTCTGCTTGAGCTGAGAGGGGGGACTCCTCACTGTATTTAACACCCTTGTAACCTAATTCCACCCCCTCTCCCCACTTCCCTCCTTACTGTCTCCCCCGCACGTGTGGATTCCTGGTGCCCTAACCCAGTTTCTACCCGGTGGCCTCGGACTTCAGGGCTGGAGTTACCAGGCTCTCTCCTCAGACAGCAGGGTACCCTTACTGTCAGCTCCCCAACCTCAGCCCCGGCCCCTTATCCTTCATGACCCTCCCACCTGGCCCAGCGGCCGTGGTCTGTGCACCGCGCAGCACACACTGCAACGCGCTCCGGCCGCTGATGGTCCCTCCGCCCGTCTTGTATTCGGTGGAGATTGTCTTTGAGACTCAGTGCCCCCCCAGCAGGCTGCGCAGGATGTGCTGTGAGCTTCCAGAAGATGCTTCCTGAGGAGCGAGCAAGGCCCATGGGGAGAAGAAGACAGTGCTGGGCGGGAGGGAGGTGGTGCTTGGGTCAGGGGTCTCCAGAGGTCAGAGGGCTTGTCAGGGAGACACCCAGGGGTGACGTGGCCTGGGCGGCGCAGGCGCCTCTGAAACCAGACGGGGAAGAACCACGCAGAGAAGCTGTGAGGCCTGGAGAGAGGAGCAAGGCCCGGGGCGATTGGACGATGGACTGGCTTGGACGATGGACTGGCTTGGACGATGGACTGCCTTGGGCATGGAGAGGCTGCGGGCAGGGCCTTGGCCGTGGAGCCCGGTGAGCAGAAGGACGTGAGGGGGAAGCGTGATGGCCTGACTGACTTCGGGGACATTCTGGCAGCCGGGAAAGTGGAGGAGACTTTATAGGCCGTGTTTTCTTTGAGCTGGGGAGGAAGCGACACCCAGCCTTCAACCCAGCTCTCCGCAAAATACTGTCTTCAGAGGACATCTCTGAGGTCAGACCGAAGACAGGAAAGGAACACCGTTTGTCAGGAAGGTGACAGGCTGTTCTGTGTCCCCTGGGCGGGGAGGGCACTGGGTCACAGATGTGGGGTTGCCTTGGTTATTTGCTCTCCCCTGACCTCTCACACCCGCGGGGGCTCTGCCAGCCTGGGCTGCAGGCTGGACGGTGGCGGCTGGCCCTGCCCTGGGGGAGCAGGCTCAGCCCCCCAAGGCAGCCAGCTGGCCCTGCCCTGCCGCTCCCTGCTGGGCCCTCCCGCCAGGTCCACAGGCTGCCTCTTGTCCTGCTGGGATTCCTCTTCTTAGTTTCTGTTGTTTTTTTTTAATGAGTACTTTTAATTATTTAGTCTAATTATGTTCAAATATAAGAAAATTCCCATTTTTTCCCCAGACACATTTTCAAACATGTTGGGGACAACTCGATATGTTAAAATTTTGAGGTAGATATGAAATAGTTAAATGTCAGCACAGTATTTCTCAGTTTGCTTGTAGTTATTAAGTGTCCTAATTAATGTAAGTTGCTTTCTTCACTTTCATACTTAACATAGTTGCAATCACTATAAAGTAACAATTATTGTACTACCTTTTAACGTGACCTTTTAAACCTCATTTATCTTTTCTTTTTTAAATACAGATTTTAGGTTTTACAGATTGACTATTTTGAAACAAAATGTTTCTATTGCAGTAACTTTGATTTTACACATTCAATCAAGTTGTATGTGCAGGTTCCCCCTAGGAGCAGTTTCCCCATTTCTAAGATACCTGGGTTCCTCTTCTTGGGGTGGGGGCGGGTCCCAGTGTCTCAGCTCTCCCTGCTGGCTGTTTGAGAAACAGAAATCCTCCCTTCCCCCTGGACTGCTGCCCACATCACTTCCGTGGGCTCAGCAGCAGTGGGCAGGGTGGAATGCAGATCACGCCCTGACCACTGGGCACAGACGCTGTGCGGAAGGCATGATGCTGGCCTGGCTTCAGGGAAAGTCTTTGTCATGAACAAAATGCCTCGTCGGGTGTTACTTTGTAGCCGTGGAGGGGCGCTTCCCCGTCCATATAGTAGGTGCAGGAGGGAGTAAGGGGCGGATTAGGACAACTTGCAAAAGCCTGTGTTAGAACAAATTGCAAGATGTACCCTGCATCTTGGTAGAGTAGTGGTTTGGTCCGCCGCCTCCAGCCGAGTGCAGTTCACACACATCCCAAGGGCCTGGATTTGTGTCCAGGGACCAGGGGAGCAACCAACATGTACACGAAATAAATAAGTGCTGCTTTCTCCTCTCTCTGCCTGCCTGCCTGCCTGCCTACCCCTCGTTCCTGCCTGTACCTTCCCTTAAAAAAAAAAAAATACAAGCCGTTGAAATTCAAACACTCTTTTCATTTTTTTGTTATCTCTGCATAGTTACTAAAAGCCATAATGGATGTTTCAAGTTTCTGTGCTGGGTCTGTGGCTTCTGTTGGTAGCTTGCCTGCCACCCTTACACAAGCCCTTTGGAAGAGTTTCTTGAGGCTGCATCCAGATGCCTCCTTCCTGTCCTGAGACTCTTCCAGCACCAGCCGGGGCACACCTACCCGCCATCAGGCTGGGCCCATTAGAAGCCCGTCCGGAAGGTCATTTCCACCCCTCAAGGTTGAGAGAAAGTCCTCCTCTTCTCGCACACCCAGTTTTCTGCCTGAAGAGGTTTTTATCCTTCAAGCTCCATCCGTGGCAGAAGGTCTCTGCACGTGGGGCAGCACAGAAGTGCGCTTGGCCTCAGAACAGCATAGGTTTGAATGCAGGGGTCCACTGACACTGGGCTCTTTTCACCCCTCCTCCTTCTCCTCCTCCTCTGCCTGCTGGACCTGAAGACCTTGAGGATGAAGACCTTTAGGATGGTCCACTGACCCCTTTCTTAATAGCCTTTTCTTTTCTCTAGCGATGTTGCAAGAACACAGTCTATCATGCATGACAAAGTATGTGATCGTTGACTTGTCAGGAAGCCTTCAAGTCACGTTATTAGTAGTTAAATTTGGGGGAAGTAAAACAAAAACAAAAACATGTGGCATCTCCTGGTAGCTCAGGCGTTAAGTCTGCACTTGGTATGGTCCATATAAAGCCCAGGGATCCAGGTTCTCCATCCAGAGCAGGGTCTGAGGCAGGGAGTGGAATAGCAAAAACTGAACAATGAAATAAAGAAATTTAAAAAATTGCTTCCTTCTCTCTCTTTTTGCCTGCCTGCCTACTCACTTACATTCCTACCTGCTTTCTTTGAATAAAGAAAGTGTTACGTGCATTTTGGACTAGGAGCAGGGTTGATGCCCCGAGCACCTTCTTTGTTCAGGTGTGACTGCGCTAAATTCAGAGACATGGACTCTGGGGCCTGACCTAGTTTCCAGCCTCAGATTCTTGGTGTGTGGGGCTGACACTCCCTTCTGGGTCTGCCCTGTGTTCTGTCCCTTCCTGGGGTTCCAAGAGCCTGAGAAATCAGCCCTGGCTATTTTCAGGCTCCACCCTGAAGGCACCTTCCATGACTGTGGGGTTCCCATAGCTGCGGGACTGCCCCGCTCTGCAAAGGTGCTTCAGACCAGCCGGACGCCGGTGCCTCAACTGCGGCTATGAGGCCTTATGGCTCTGGGACAGTGACAAGCCTCAACCTAGTGCTTCCTCCTCCTCTCGCTTCCTGCCTGCTGCCACTGCTCACCTTCATTCCTGCCAGTACCTTTCCTTAAAAAAAAAAATAAGCTAATCAAAAAAAATTTCTCTTTTAGTTCCATGACTTTTGACTGTTTCAAGTTGCTTTCTCCTGCTGATCTGGTGCACAGAGAGGCACACTTATTTTTTAGGTGCATTTTGATCATAAAGTAACAATGAAACCAAACACTTTTAAAAATTTATTATGTGTTTTCCGTGTGCAAGGTACTTTTCTCTCCAGAGCCTCAGTGAATCCTGTGAGGCACTCGTGATAGGAATGGATATGGAGGGGGAAGGGCCCCCCGGGCGGCCTGATTCCTCCCACACGGTGCTGAGACCCGCGTTGACCCCGTCCCGCTGTCTGTTTCTGTGCTCAGGACTTTGGCAGCCGAAGGTCGGTCACCTCCCGCTGCGACCTGAGGGCAAACCTGATCAGAAATGGCTGTGAAGACGAGTTTGAGAGCCCAGTCAGCAGCACCCAGGTCTTGCGGAGCCTGCCTCTGAGCAGCAAGGGCTCCAGTTCCTCGGGCTCCGATGTCATCCAGGTGACCCCGCAGGAGGTAGCGCTGAACCTGCGGCCTGGTGAGTGCCTGGGGATGGGAGGTGTGGGCACTGAGAAAGGGCGCAGCCCTGCAGAGCCAGGAGGGATGGGGAGGTGAGGGCCAGACCCGCGCGGTGGAGGAGAAAGCCTGGTGGACGGGTGGAGGGTCCTTGCTGTTTTTCAATTGTGATGAGATGTATGTAACATGAAATGTATTGTCTTAATTTTTTAAGGGCAATTATACTCCTAATGCTGTGTAACCATCACCACTAGCCAGTTCCAGAATGTTTTCATTACTCCAGACTGAAACTCTACCACCCATTTCATAACGACCCCTCCAGCCTCCTCCCCACTCCAGTCACCACCATCCCGTTTCCTGTCTCTCGTTTGACTCTTCTAGGCACCTCACCTAAGTGGACGGGTGCAGTGTTTGCCCTTTTGTGTCTGGCTGTATTCACTCAGCGTGTTGTCTTCAAGAGCCGCTCACGTGCGGCTCGTGATGGAATTTCCTTCTGTTCCGCGGCTGCGTCGTCCTCCGTCGTGTGTCTTCCCCACATTTCGTTGATCCGTGCTCCCCCCGAGAGACACGCTGAGCTGTTTCCACTCCAGGGAGAGAACTTTTCCCTTCTCTCTCTCAGCTTCTTGTGACTGCCGTGAGCATTAAAGTGACACGAGGCAGATTAGCAGGAGAAAAAACCAACTTTCGTTAGGTGTGCAGGGAGGCCCTGACCGAGGTAGTCAGTTTTTATGCCTTTTAGATGAAGAAACAGTACATTTGTGACCCATGGGTAAGACAGAGGCTTTAGATGTGGGTGCTAATTAGCAAGGAACTTGGCAGAACTTGTTTACACCGCTTTCTCAGTCTCGCACCCCAACTCTGGTGCTGAGGGCGTCTCTCTACCCCCTGGTATGGGGAGGGCACCTGATAGGAGAGGGGTCCCTGCTTTCAGGAACATAGCAGGGTCAGAATGTTTCCTCAGTCACTTTAATTCAAGCATCAGGGCCTCATCGCCGCCTCGAGCTATCACGAGTAATGTTATTGCTTTTTATGGGAGGACAGGTTCTCAAGGAAAGTGCCGAGAAGTATTTTCCCTACCAGCAAATTCCATTGGCGTCAGTGGCATTCTAAACAAACTTTTTAAAAAATATGTATTTATTTAGAGGAAGGAAGCAATCAAGAATAAAGGCAAGTAGGCAGGCAGGCAGGAAGAGAGAAGAGGAAGAAGTATCTCCCTGTCCCTTAGTTGTTCATGTTGGTTGTTCCTCCTGGTCCCGGGCCGTGAACTTGGGTCCTTGGGCTTTACATCTTCTCCACCACCCGGAGTCACAGATTTAACCTCTGAGTCACCAGGGTGTGCCAAGGAGACTTTTAAGGTTGAGCGATTTTGTTCCATGACCTTAGAGGCTCTGTGAGTCCCAGAGTTGACTGTCATATGAGGGACTGACAGATTTTGCCCACGGTGGCAGACAAAGCTGTCCTGAGGTGGCCACCTGTTCAACATCTCCCAGCTGGAAGCGATAAAGCCGACTCAATCCCACGTCTTTGTGACTGCAAAACTCCTGGCTGTGTCTAGTCACCACTAGCTTTTGTCGCCTAATATTCTACGTATTAGAGTCTTTGCAATGTCAAAAGAGTTTATGTTGCTAAATTAGAAGAGTATCACATGGTTGGATAGAGGCAGCTTTTCCCAAAATTCATTTTTTTTTTAAAGGAAAGGTGCTGACAGGAATGAAGGTGAGTAGGCAGGCAGGAAGAGAGAGAGAGGAGAAATAAACACCTTATTTCTATTTAATTGTTCACCTTGGTTACTCCTCCCAAACCCAGGTTTGAACCTGAGACCTTGGGATGTATGTGGGACTGCTCCCAGGGTGTCCTAGACCAATAGGCCACCAGACACACCCATCTTTCCTGAAAATTCTATTGCTTTTCAGCCCTTTCTTCTATTATTTAGGAAACCATTGGAAATGACTTTCTAGATGATTTATTTAGGCTGGAGAGCAGTTTGGAGCAGTGGAAAGACGATAATTCTAGATTCTAACTCTGGCTCTGTTCCTCACCCAGAGACCCTGGGTGTTCTTGTCATTTTCATTCCTCACAGCCACATTCAGAAGTTGAAATGAGACTTTTTGTACAGGTTCACTTATAAAGTTCAAATGATGATTACTTTCAAAGCATAATAACCAAAGATGCAGATTTGGGAGTCAGCAGATCTAGGTTAGAGCAGGGGTCCTAGCTGTCTTAGAGAGATCAGCACAGCACGGACATGACGTTAGACTCTGCAGCATCTGCTGTTTGAGAGCTGTGTCATTTGCCTCCTGAACAGACAAAGGTGTGTGTGGGCCCTGCTGGATAGAGAAGCAGGCTCCTGGATGACCTAGAGATTAGTGCTGGGATTAGCTGAGTTACTATTTTTACGAGTCATCTTCCTGTCGGGGATATTTAACCTCCTTATTTGGTGAGATGCCAAGCTCACAGAGAAGAGGAATAGGGCCCTTCCAGGCTGTGAGGGGAGGGAAGAGTCAGCTGGGCCTTCTGTGTGTAAATACTTGGTGATGCCCTCGCCTTATGTGAACACGGCCTCCTGGTCAATGGCTGTGACATAAAAAGGGATGTAGATGATGAATTATGAGCTGTAATATTGGAACTGACTCATGTGAATGATGTAGTTTCCTCTGATTCCTAGGACAGTGTGATAGAAACTTAATGGAGATTCTTGAAAAATCTACTTTTGCACAGTATTTTTTTTCATTTTTACTAAATCATCCGTCTTGATTCACATCTAAAGTTTTTCATGTATAATCATGTGCTCTTTTTACTTAATCATCTTGGGGAACTAGGACCAAAATTCACAGCTCTAAGAGATTTTATGGTTTCCGGGTCATCCCCGAAGGAAGTTTTTGACCTGAATTTTTGGAACTCATCTAGAATTCCACAGTCTGTGGTGTTCTCTCTAAGAAATATTCTTCATAGTAAATAATCTTTATTTTTTTAGGGCAGGTGTAGTTTAAGAATGAATTGGTAGTCATACAGCTCACAGTTTGTTTTATTTAGATATTATGGACATCTCTCATATTAGTTTCAGATGACCAGCATAATAGTTTGATATTTATCTATATTATGAAATGATCACCTTAAATAAGTTAACATCTACTCTCTCACATAGTTGCACAATTTTATTCTTGTTATGAAGATTTTAAAAATCCATTCTCTTAGCAACCTAAATTGTACAATACAGTGTCATTAACCTCACCCCCGTGCTGTGCGCTGCAGCCCCATGGCGTAGTTCATGGCTGGAAGCTTGTTCTTTTTAACCATTTCACACACCTCCAGAGATGTCAGTGTTCATTTCAGTTTTTAAAATCAGAATTAAGGTGTGACTATGAGACTGGTTTGATTTGACCTATCAGTTGGTGGCTTCTTTTTTAAATTTAATACTTACTGAGGTTACCATGATTTACAAAATAATATGTACCCATGTGAATGTAGGTTCCTCATTCCCAAATGTATGTCAGCACTTCCTGCCTGCCACCAAATTACCCACAGTCCTCCCCCACGAGCCAGCTGACCCACCACCGTTTACTCCCACCCTCCCGCCCCCCACTTCCCCCTCTGGGGACCTCAGTTCTATTGCTAATGTCCAAGGCTGGTTTGTTAAGTCTGTTCCTTTGCTTTTTAAACAACCCCCAAAGCGGAGTGAAAGAAATGACCCTGAATTTCTGCACAGTGTTTATGCAGGGCACCGACAGTGTGCTCCATTGAAGGGAAAAGGAAATCTAATTAGCTATTTTCGCACATCCTGCTGAGGAACATGATACACTTACCATGTGGGAAATGAAACAAGACATGACCCTGTGCACAGGCAAAGTCATGGTGTGGGTGCTGGGTGCCACCTGTGGTCTGTGGACGGTGTGTGATGAAGGGGCTGGCGGCCCTGTGCGGAGACTCTGGTCACGGTGAGGTTGTGTGGAGCTGATGAAAATGGGAGTCCCTTAATGTTTAGGGCCCTGGGAACATGTTTTTCAAATACAGAAACACTCGACGTCCGTGATGCCGCGGAAGATTTCGAACATTTAAATATTTATAAAGGGAAGTGCAGGTGCACCCTGCTGAGTAGTGGCTGGGTGCAGTCCACATGTATCCCGAGGCCCCACGTTCACATCCCAGGGCCAGAGGGAACAACTAAGGCACAGCTGAGTCAGATGCTTCCTACTCCCCTCTTCTGCCTACGCACCTTTCCTTTAAAAAAAAGAGAGCGAGAGAGCGAGAAGTACAGGTAAGCCCAGGTATGTGTTTAGGGGAAAAAAGAATGTTGCAGATGGCAATATTTTCAGTTTACTGCGCACATACTGACTTCTGGCAGTCACCCCCTTGGAGTCAGGGAGACGGTCAGTCGTACTGTGACTGGCGTGTCCATTATTTATATTTAGAAGAGCACCTTCAGGCTCAGGCAGCTGAGCAGGTGAAGGTGAAGACCATGTAACGCTCAAGGACCTGGGTTCGAGCCAGGGCCCAAGATAAATAAACAAAAGAAATGCTTTTGTGGCACCCTGGTGGAGTAGTGTTTGGGTCAGTCCTCTCCAAAGGAGCACCAGCTGCACACCTCTGGGTTCGAGTCCCGGGCCTGGGACTGGGAAACAACCAGTGTGAACAACTAAATAAAAAAGCGCCTCTGTGCTGAGATTTCTGTCCGGGAGAACAGGGGAGGAGGAAGGGAGCCGCGAAAGATTGAGAAAGACAAGAAACTAAGAGTGAAAGCGGGGTCAGGAGACGAGCAGCCTCTAAGGACTGTTACAACGAGTATCTGACTCCTTGTGTATTTATTGTCATTACACAAGGAAGTTGTTCTTCGAAAAAGCACAAGATGTACATCAAATATTTTTACAATTATTGTTCACGTAGCAGAGGTTACACCCAAAGGTCATATGTCTTAGCTGTCTGCCTGACCTTTAACTTCTTGTTAGATCTCAGTCCGAAACCCCTCCAGCCAAGGTTTTCCTCGCTGGCGGGCACCTAGCGGCCCAAACTCCAAGGCTTCGGTTTCACTGCCAAAGGCATTGATTATCCAAACTAAGCTCTTCCCTTGCTGTTGCCCGCACTTCTCCCTCCTCTCTCTCCCTGCCTGCCTGCCTGCCAGCCCGCTTCCGTTCCTGCCTGCACCTTCCCTTTAAAAAAAAAAAAAGAAATACTTTTGTATTCCCTCCCTTGCCCAGCTCCATTGTCTCATAATATTTGTCAGGTGAGATTTAACACCTTTAGTCAAGTACAAACCTCCACACAACATGAGAGACACTTCATGAAGGCAAAGTTAGTGTTCTAGGAGAAGCCTAGAAAAAGACAAAAATTTCCTCATATGCTAAGCAGACATTCTTGTTTTCCTATTTTTTTAATTGAGATATATTCACATACCATGAAAGTTTCTGTTTTAAAGGATGCAGTTTCAGTGGTCTGTGCTGCCATTAATTCCAGAATATTTTCTTTGTTTTAAAGGCAGGATGCAGGCAGGCGAGTAGGCAGGCAGGAAGAGACAGGAGGACAAAATGTGTGTTTATTTTTATTAGGTGTTCATCTTGGTTGTTCCCCCCCAGCCCTGGGATGTGAACCTGGGTCCTTGGGATGTGTGTGGACTGTGTCAGCCAGAGGCAGTGGACTTTTCCTCTAAACCACTAGCGCACACCCAGATGTTTTCATTACTCCAGAAAGTAGCCATGCACCCATTAACAGCTGTTACCTATCCCTCTTCTCCCTTCTGCATTCAGCTCCTGGCAACTGCTTACCTATTTTCTCTCTGTGGTTTTTCTTATTTTGGGCATTTCATATACATATAGACAATGTGACTCACTGACGTGTCCATCAGTGATAAGGACAGATACAGCACTGGAACCAGCAGGACACACATCGAGCCCTAGTGTGTAAGACTCTTCCTTCTCGGTTCGTGTGATCACACTCTAGAGCATGCGCACAATGATAAAGTTCCTCCTGGCACGCTTCTCAAACATGTCCCCATCATTAAGTGACACGTGACTCTATGTGACCTTTTATGTCTGACTTCTTTTTCTTAGCAAAATATTTTCAAGATCCACCCGTGTTGTAGCATGGATTAGGCCTTCATTCCTTGTCATGGCCAAATACTGCTCCGTCGTGTATGTACAGATGTACCACATTTTAGCTGAATATTTTCCCTGTTTCTACTTTGAGGTAATTATGACTAATGGTGCCGTGAACATTCACGCTCAAGTTTTCGTGTGGACATGTGTTTTCAATAATGCTGAGTCTGTAGCTAGGAGCGGAATTGCTGGGTCATATGATAATTCTGTGTTTGACTTTTGAGGAGCTGCCAGACTTTAAGCAGGAGTTTGTATAAACACAGGATCATGTTTTCCATTTGGTTTGCAATCCTGGAAACTGTATATTAGGATAACAATCTTAAAAACCCTTTAACAAAGGACATAAAATCCTTAAGAAAGGACGTCAACTTTAGAATAAAGCTTATTGAAGTGGTAAAAAGTCAGAAGTGGTTTTGAAACAGGGACAATTAAAAAGGATTGACTTAAGTCATTGTTTGCCTCAACCCCTTTGTCTTTCAAAAAAATGACCCTCAACTGGTAGCTTTTTTAATTTTAAACCTTTTGCTTTGAAAGAATTTTCGATTCCCCATTAGTTGCAAAAATGAATTTCTTTGTCCTCTTCTCTTTCCCCCGTGAAAGCATCTCATGGAACAGCAGTGGACATTGGTTCCATACTGTTCACTAAATCACTAGAGGCTGGGGGTTACAAGCGTCCTGCCAGCTCCTATTTCTGCCCCCCACCTTCCTTCATTCTACTTTGGAAGTGCCAGTTACTGGGTGTAGGTGTGACTTCTGTCACACCGACAAAAGTCAGCAGACTTGACATTGATAAGGGGTGGGAGATTGTGTCTGCTCAGCAGTCCTGCATTGCAATTCTCAACCCTAATGTGATGATGTTAGGAAACCAGGGCCTTTGAGAGGTGATTAGATCAGGAAGGTGGAGCCATTGTGAATGGGATTACAGCTACTATTAGAAAGCAAACAAACAGAAGACTGACCCCCCCCTGCCCCCAAGGACTCCCTTGCCCCTTCATCCAAGTGAAGACTTGAAGCAAGAAGTCAATAATCTGCAGCCTGGAAGAGTACCCGTCTAGAGCTCCAGCAGGCTGGCACCCTCAGCTTGACATTCAGCCTTCAGAACTGTGAGATAGATCTCTGCTTACTAGTCTGATGCTTGTCATGGAGCCAAGGAGGTTATTTTCCGGGAAAGTAGGACTGCCAGCCTGAATGCTTGGGGGCAGACATCGTGAAGGACAAGCATGTCTTCCGATGGTTCATTCCTTTGTTCCATCTCCAGATGGAGGTGGGAGAAAGTGCAGTGTGGTACAGCGACCTGGTCCCAGGTGGCCAGGCAGTTCTTTGCTCCTAGGTCTGGATTGAATTCTGGGATAAAATTACCTTCTGCAGTGAACAGAGGAGCTGGACCAGTCTTATGAGGTGTCCCCTGGACCCTAATTCCCTGCCCAGCTGTAGTCCTTTGTAATTAATAAGCTGATGTGCACGTTTCCCTGCTTGCTTTTCGTCTCTACTGCCCTGGGTCCTTCTGGGGATAACAAACTGCTTGCACGTATTTGGAGATGGTGAGTCTTGGCTGAAGTACTACGTTGTCTTAGCATTCAAACCAAAATGGATCTTAAAAACAACAAATTCTTGGTAGGTTTCCTTCCTTCATGCTCCAGAATGTTTGCCCTCTGATATATGTCCCGAAGGAAGAGCTAACTTTGCACTTTTTATTGAAAGGAGAGCAGAGAAAAGCAAACTTTAAACGTGCATCTCAGGTGGCCTGCTTGCTGATGCTTGGGTAGGAGGGGAAAGCCTGCACTTAGGGAGCAAGTGGTGGCAGGAATTCTGGGCAAAATAACAATTGGAACTGGGTGCTCTGGAAACAGGAAAAACCAGCCGGACAGGAGAGGGGCTGTCTGCCAAAGTAGCTCTGTCCTCACCTAGGGGATCAGCTTCTCTTTTAAGTTTGCTGTGTCCCGTTTCTCTGATTCTGATTCTGCTGCGAGTCCCCAGGGGAGGATTAGGGGAGCTGGCCCCAGTGAGGGGTACATCCACATAGCGAGAGGAATCTGTGGGAGCCTCGTGTGGCTGAGAGGAGGTGGCAGGACGAATCTGGATATGTGGCTGGGTGTCACCAGGGCCAGTCACAGGTAGGACTTCCCTGGTGAAGGATTTATGCTTTGCAAGGCAATGGAGGAGGCAGGTGGCCTGCAGCTTCAAGGCTGGCTGGCTGGATGTCAGACTGCACAAGTGCGTGTAGTTCTGCCAGGGTACCCCGAGACGGAAAAGGTGCCCCAGACCTTCACACAGCAGAGTGCACGTCACACCCAAGAGCTTCACCTCTATTCTGCTGACCTGGAGGCTCCTTGTTTGGGGAGCCGTGGGCTCAGCTTGAGGCCCAGGAGAGGCAGGCCCTCCAGAGTCGCCGACAGAACATTCATCGCTGCCAAGACCCGGCTCCGCAGTGGAGTTTGTAGTGTGCAGTCAGGCGTCGCTGACACAGCAAGAAGCACGCGTCCTGACCACCAGCGAGAGGAACCCTTGCTCCTGTACGCTTTCCTTCTGGACACCTTTTAACATCGGGAGCCTTCCTATTAGGGGGAGGGGGAGGGAGAAAGAGAGCGTGTGGGTCTTTCTTGGTGTTCAGTTCTCTTAGAAGTTAATGCCAAGAGATTTCTCCTTCAGAATAAGATTTCTCCTTCAGAGTGGACATCCTCTTACAAAGACCTGCTCTAGCATCTCGTTTTCCTCTTTGCCTTCCTGTCTGGGCATTTTGTAGTTAAACCGAGTGCCTGAGGCTGGAACCATTCTCAGCAGCAGGCCTTTTGTCTCTCTTTATCCCCAAAGGGTATTGCTCTGATGATTGAGTTTGGGGGAAGCTGAGGCAGGAGTTCTCCTGGTGCAGAAGCACCTGTGTGGTGTTTGTGCCCACCCCCCTTGCCTTTGGGGAGATTTGACATACGGTGTGTCTTTGGCCACCCTCTCTTGCCTGCCTTGTTTCTCTCTTCTGCACCTCAGTCCTTACTCAGGTCTGGACTCCGCTTTTGCTCGTCTCTTCCCTGACTTCTGTGTCACACACCTTAGCAGTCCCCCCAGTGGCGCCCCCGCCGCCCCCCCGGGCCTCATCCCCGTCTTGGCTGCCGCTTTCTCTGTATCTGGTGTCTGGCTCGTGGTCTTTCCTCACCAGTTTGTGTCCAGAGAACTGTCGGCTCACTGTCCACCAAGTCCTCAGGGGTCCTTTTGGCTGAGAGGACAGAACACTATCTCCTTCAAGCTGCTGAGCCAAGTGTTTGGAAGGAGAACTTAGCGCTTCTTGGCAGCACCCACGTTCCCTTCCGTCATTCTGCTTCCAGAACGTTTGCTCCGAGAGGCGCCGTCACTGAAGGGGGTCAGCTTTGAAAGCAAGGCCCGCCCCTTCGGCCCCGCCCAGCCTGACCGCGCCTGTCCGTCCGTCTGTCTGTCGGCACAGGTGACAAGGCTGCCTTCCAGCTCCAGGTGCGGCAGGTAGAGGATTACCCGGTGGACCTGTACTACTTGATGGACCTCTCCCTGTCCATGAAGGATGACCTGGACAGCATCCGGAACCTGGGCACCAAGCTCGCCGAGGAGATGAGGAAACTCACCAGCAACTTCCGGCTGGGCTTCGGGTCTTTCGTGGACAAGAACATTTCTCCTTTCTCCTACACGGCGCCGAGGTACCAGACCAATCCTTGCATCGGGTAAGTGACCGCTGTCCTTCTGCTGGGAACTTGAGGGTGGGGAATGGAGCAGCGAGAAAAGTTGAGCAGAGAAAGGCCTGGAGAAGGCGTATTTAGGAGCGAAACCATGCAGGGATTTAATCTGATAAATGACGATCTAGTTCGGTCCTCCCATCTTCGAGGAAACGAACTGTCGCAAGGCCACCAGGCCACAAAGATGTAACGATTATCGTTCCTGTGTTTCCCTGTTTGCTTAACACGGCGCTGACTTCTCCGTCGCTGGAGCTTAGAGAACGTTCTCAGGAGGTTGCTGCAGACCCAGGAGGCTAGGGCGGGAGCAGGCAGGACAACTTAACCTTCCCAGCCCGTGCTGGCACGACGGAGGTGCTTGGGGTTAATGAGACAAGTCAGATTCTGTCCCTGTGGTGTCTAGAAATAACCATAACTTCTCTTGGCAAAATGAAATAGTCCTATGTTTTAATAAGGCATTTTTCTAACCTGAATCAAGCACTGGAATTAGAAATTATTTGCGGTGCACCCTGGCGGGGTCGCTGCTTTCAGCACAGTGCACATGCATCCCAGGGACCTGGGTTCGTGTCCTGGGGCTGGGGGACCAAGCAAGATGAACAAGTGAATAAAATAAATAAAGCGCTTCTTCCTCCTCGTTCTCTCTACCTGCTTCTGCCTTCATTCCTGCTGCACCTTTCTTTAAAAAGAAAGAAAATATCTGAGAACTTAACTAGAGAATAATAGAGCTCCTAACTGTGGTTGCAGCAAATAAATCCAAAAGTAAAATGGCACAAGCTTGAGAGGCGCTTATCAGGAGAGAAATCCACTCCCGGATCAGTGGACACCTCTCCTCCAGGCGATGACTCAGGGACCCTGGCTCCTGCAGCCTGGGCTCCACCGTCTTCCAGGGTGGTCATCTGCCTGAAGACCACTCACAGGCGGATGTTGGAGACAAGCACTGGAGTTGCTACTTCTCCTGATTCTATTTAGAGCTGAGTTCTAGCAAGGAGACTAGAGTAGTTCAGCTGTGCCCGGGAAGAAGGGGACACGGATTGGTGAACAGGTCTCTGCCAGCATGCGTTTGTGGGGCGGGGTGTGTGCCCAAGGGCCCCTCACAGCCTCCGGTGCCCCTGACCTTCGCACAGCTGCTTCTTTCCTGGTCTTTGAGTGTTCCTTCAAGGTCACGACGTGTTCCTTCAAGGTCACGATGGTGCCGTGGGCTTTTATGAGCAATAACTCCCACGAGTCCCTGCTGCATCTCAGCAGTCGATTGCCGTTAGGTTTTGGGAGCGAAGGCCCCAAAATAGCCGCTGGATAAGGGGCAGTTAAGACTGAAGTTCTCACTGTGTGTGTCAGACTTGATACTCAGTGCTCTCGATAGGTTCTCTCATTTCAATCTCCTAACAGCCTTTTGGGGTCTAGGAGGTGGATGTGAACCCTGTTTTCAAGATGAGGACACAGAGACTTAGAGTAAACTTATCTAAGATTATATAAATAGTAAGGAGTAGGTTTTGGGGACTAGAATCTAGGCAAGCCACTTTCAGAGTCTGCATTTTCATTAATGCTGCTCCCCCCATCTAAAGCAGCCCCAAAGCACAGACACTTTCCTGAGTCTGAGTGACACCTTTTCTGCAAGCACCCGACCCTCTGGGCCCTGCCTGAGGGTGCTGGTCGACTGTGCTGTGTTAACCTCACATCTCAGAGGCCCTACTCCACGCAGCTCATTTCTCGCTTCTATGGAATCTGAGAGCTTGAACTGCTTTCCTCTGAAGCGCTGGTTCAGGGTGACTCCGGGGTCTCAGCTACTTCCGCCCGATGATGTCATTCCTGACCCTTGGCTCCTTGGCTGCCACTGAGGGACAGAGAGGGGTTTCTAAGCCCAAGCCTGCCTGACCCCACAGCTCGTCCCAGGCAGCGCCAGCGGTTCCCTCTCTCTGTGGCTGGGTGCTGGGTGAGGTGGCATTAACGCTGTTGGTGTCTATTCATCAGAGGCGGGGGACCAGGAGTGACTGACCCACAGAGAGAAGGGAATGCTTTCCATAGAGCTTTCCTGAGTCGTGTCCCCTCTCCTCTCTGCCCCAGATGCTTCTTCTAAAAGATCAGAATTCTAGATTCATGCCTTCCCGTCGTAAACTGCCCCAGAAAGGTCAGAACTGAAGTGACTTGCCACAGCTGCCCGAAGAAAGGGGCAGAGCTGTGGAAGCGCCCAAGTAAAGCTCTGCTCGGGGCCTGTTGTGGGCAGTAGGCATGGTTGCAGGGAAGAGTCACCGCTTCCACTGAGACAGGATGTGAAGGGCTCATCGGCATCTTCTTTTTGGTCTGAGCACTTTCTCTCTTGCCAGAAAGAAAAGTGAAAGTACAAGCTCTTTTTATCATGTGCTGTCTTTCATGCCTACACCTGTCACCTTAAACGTGGAATCTTGTCTCTCGGAGAAGCAGAGGAGAATGGTGATTTCCAGGGGCTGGGAGTGGAGCGGGCTGGGGAGCTGTTGGCAGGTAGGAAGAGGGGAGGAAGAGGCATAGACGCCTTTATCTTACTTAGCTGTTTATCCTGATGGTTCTCCCTGGCCGGGGCCCCTGGGTCCCAGCCAAGCGGGAAGAGCAAATAGCTTCTCCGTCAGGGCACTTAAGTCCGTTTATTTTGTGAATGGGTCTCGCTTCCTTTCTGAAACCTGGGGTTGCTCTGCCAAGCTTCCACTGTTGATTACATAGAGCATCTTAGAAGTTACATTTGTTCAGTTGTGGGAGGGCTTCCCCGCCCCCACCACGCCCCCAACCTGAGGAGGTATTTTGAGTCTGAAGAACCAGGCAGGGATAGGCTTGCGATATCACAGCAATTTAATGGGGTGACTTTCATACAGGGTCTTAGATACCTGATCTGGTAGATGGGGCTGGGACTGAGGAAATATAGAGTCTTCCTGTCCCCCTTCCAGGGTATTATCACTGAACCAAGTAAAAGATTAAGGCGACAGCCTTGACTAGCCAAGGCTGGAAGCAAGCCTCTGTGTCTGAAGATTAAGCAGCAATGGGCAGTCCTGGAGGTGGGGGTGGGGAGGAGTGAATCACAAGTCACCTCAGGGGACAGTTAGTGCTTAAGGGACTAAGAGGGTGAAGTTCAGTGTGGAATGGAGCCATTCTATCTACAAAGTCTTTTACCCGGCAGTTCTGTATATTTAGAGTAGGAGGGGGCTTTCCATGCCACCTTGACCCCCCAAAACGGCTTCACGTTGGTTTGTTTTCTGAATTTGCCTAAATCTAGTGTTTTCATATTGGACTCACTTTTCACTCATATAGGTTCCTCCAGTCTCGGCAGTAAACAAAAAATCTTGTATTTATTCTCCTGGTTAATCCTTAATTTAGCAACGGCCTGTACATGGCCCTGACCGGGGTCCCACAACCCAGACACAGGGTCGGGAGGGATTCCTGGCATGAGTCTCCCATCACCAAGCTCTTGTTCACTCTAGCAGCTCTTCAGGGGTTGTATTAAATAACCAGTGGTTATTTCCGATGACTGTGGGGCCATCAGAGAGGGTGCCTGCGACACAGCAGAGACTCTGATTTGCTTACACTTCTCTCCACATGAAGGCTTCGCTGCAGACACATTTCCTCCTTGCCACCATAAAATGCATCCACTTACAGCAACAAGAGGGAAAAGGTAAAATGCTTAGTTTCAGCTGAGCTGTTCACAGCTTTTCTGGTTTTTCTCATGAAACAGCTTTAGGCCTCTGTTCCTTTCCTTCCCTCTTTCCTCAACCGCCCCGATCAGCTGTGACAATAAACTCTCACCTGTACCCCATGTCATGAACAGAGCACACCGCAGGGGCAGGGGCTCAGAGGAAGGAGGAGGGGAGTGAGAGTTTGTGCACATGACTTCTGGGCCTGATGTTATCCATTTGTCAAATCACTGCAGCAGGGACCTCGGGCGCCAAGCCTCCTTCCAGCTGGGAATGTAATTCTCACGCCCCTGTTTTATGGAAAAAGGAGACGGGGCTGGAGAGCTTGGGTGGCCCCAGGATTGGGTTAGAGGAGAGCCAGGCCTGTCTCTGCCCATGTGTGTGCAGGTGAAGACAGGGGAGGAGGGAGGGAAACGAAGGAAAGGCAAGTGGGGACTTATGCACGGGGCTGCCTCTGTCCAGGGCTGCATGTGGGGGTGACTGGTGGATGGACCAGCCACGCAGCCCCACAGAAAATGGAATGGCCTCTTGGCCAAAAAAAAATGTCTCCTGCAGAGGAGGGGAGCTTGTTGGGGCCTGCCCTGGGGCCAGCCACATCGTGGCCCGGTTTTTGGATCAGGTGGGCATGATCGCACTAGCATCGCCGTGTACACGGCTGGCGCTGGTACAGAGCCTGCCCTGGCCTCGCTGTCAGTGTTCTTGTCACGCGGAAAGACGCAGCCTTCGCTTAACCCACGCCTGCGCAGTCTGGCCCAGCCTGCCTGCCCACCTCCCCTCAGTCCACTGCCCCTCTCCCCGCACCGCGGCTGCTCTGCCTTCCTCCTCCCGCCCCGCTGTGTACCCTCCCGCAGGGGACTGGCGCGCGCTCCGCTCTAGCTGGGCTGCCCTTCCCCGCCTCGTTTTGCCCAGGGAACCCAATTTGAAACAGTTTCAGGACTCTCTTCTGGTTTAGTTGTTACATAATCAACCTGAAGCTTCTGCAATGGGAGCGCCAACCTCCTCCTCCAGCAGTGGGCCGCTTAGGGCGCTGCTGAAGTTGGGGATGACAGGGCCCAGTATTTCAGGGCAAAGCAATGACCTGCTGAGACGCCATCCTTCCTTCTTTTCCAAACTTCCACGTGTGATTTCCATTTGAAGGTGCTGAGAGACTACATGATTGCTAGTGTGTCCAGGAGAGCAGATAATTTATCATGGCCATATTTACGCATGAAGCTATGTTCTCATTCCCGTAGCACGTGCTCACATGCTCTCTGAGTGGTTTTGTCATATGGCAGCAGGAGCGTTTAAGGGAGACGCTGGCATCATAGAATGACCTGTCCACACCCTCTGTCCACATTGTGCACCGTCTCAGCCCAAAGAGCTGGCCCCTCCATGCCACCTGGTGCTTGCATCACCTGGCCCTGACCCTTGCAACTTTTTTGAAAAAGACAAGCATTAAAGTACCCAGTGTCCAATGAATGGATAAAGGTGTGGTCCATATGCACAATGGAACACTACATAGCCCTTAGCGGAGATGAAACCCTGTCATTTCAATCAGCCTGGATGGATCTAGAGGGGATGATGCTAAGTGAAATAAGTCACAAGAAGAAAGACAGAGACCAGATGGCTTCACTCAGAGGTGGACCGTCAATAGACAGAACAAAGGCACGGCTGAAACAAAGCCACCCTTGGACACCTGCAGTAGAACTGAGGTTACTGAGAGGGACTGGGACGGGGGAGGGAAGTTACTACAACAAAAAAGGAAGGAAAAGACAAACAGCGAATGATCCCGCTCATGTGGAGCGCCAAAAAACAAAGCAAAGGGACAGACTAAACAAAACCCACCCTTGGGCACCGACCAGGGACTTGAGGTCACCTGTAGGAAATGGGGCAGAAGTGGGTTCAGTGGACCCAGGTGAAGGACTTTGAGTGATATGGTAGTGGCTGGTGTGTCACCTGCATGCATGGACTTACTATTCAAATGCAATTCAAAGTTAATAATTATTACATTTAAAAATATTAAAAGTCACTACAGAAAAAGAAGCGTGGTGCCTGTGGGGCGGCGGCAGTTTTAGAGGAAGGAAGCAGGCAGGATGCGGCAAGTAGGCGGGCAGGCAGGCAGAGCACGGAGGGAGAAGTACTTTATTTAGTTACTAATTTTGGTCGCTGCCCCTGGCCCTGGGATGTGAAGCCGGGGCCTTGGTCTGCTGCACGTGGACTGTGCTGTAGCCACAGACGTACCTCCCGAGCCACCGGCGGGCATCTCTGCCTCCGCCAACGTTCGTCCATTCCGTCCATTCCAGCCTGTGTGAGCCGCCCTGCCTGCGGGTCAGGACTGGCTGTTGGGTCGTAGGGACAAGGCCATTTCTTTGTTTTCGCACTGTGGCTGGTCCGGGGCCCCGTGGTGGGTGCCGGGTAAGTGTTTACTGCACTGAGCACTTGGTTTAAGATCAGTGACCAGGATGGAGAAGTGACTGCACTCTTCTTTCTCTCCAGTTACAAGCTGTTTCCAAACTGCGTCCCCTCCTTTGGGTTCCGCCACCTGCTGCCTCTCACGGACAGAGTGGACAGCTTCAACGAGGAAGTTCGCAAACAGAGTGTGTCCCGGAACCGCGATGCCCCCGAGGGGGGCTTTGACGCAGTGCTCCAGGCGGCTGTCTGCAAGGTAATGTCGCTCCGGGGCCCGTCGCTGCCCGGGGCACCCAGCAGGAGAGCCTGCCTGCGGCCCTGGCGCTTCCTACGGGAGGGGACCCCGGGTGAGCCACCAGGTCACGGCCCTGCCCACTCCCACCAGGGCTGAAGCCAGAGTGGTCAGATTTGCTGGAGCCCAGGGATGGGTGGGACTCTGTGCCATGGGACACTGTCTTTGCCAGAAGACAGCCGCTCTGCGTTTATACATTTGGTGTTTTTGCTGCTTTCCAGGGGAAAAAAGTAACGCTCACGTCAGTAGAGCTTTCGTGGCCCGGTTTTGGACCACGCTGTCGGGGACCACGGAGAGCATTGCCTGTCTCTGGTTGCATTTCTTTTTGTTTTCCTTCTTCTCTGATATATGAGTCCAGGGGGAGGACACAAACTTAGTTCAGAAATGACCTCATGCTCTGAGAGGCTCCAGTCTCAGCAGAAGCACCAAAGGAATGTCGGTAATAACGTGTTTCTGAAACAATGTTCTACCGGTGGAATACCCAGTAACAACACAAGGAAAAATTCAAGATCGCTCTTGAATTTGCTGTCCATCGCGTCCGTTCACAGTGTAGCGGTCATCACACGGGATGTATACGGGGTGTCTGGTGAAACTGCCCCCAGTAGGCCGTGCTGGGAATGCTCGTGTGTGAGAAGGAGGTCAGAGCTCAGCTGTGGACATTCTGCACAGTGGACTCTGCTGTTCATTTGCTCAGTGACATGCACTCAATTTTCTGCTGCCAGTTTCTGACTCAGAAAGCTTGCGTTCAGAGCGTCACCAACTCTGTTTTCCTTTGCTCAGCCCTTGATGGGGACCGTAGGAGTGATAGCCGTCCTTTCTGAAATAACAAGATGGTAGAGAGAAGGGTAGCAGAAGGGCATGTGAAGAGGGCAGCACACCTCCTGGTGCCCTCTCGTCGGGCTCCCTGCCCTTCTGCCAGCTGGTTGCTGCCTCCTCAGGCCGCCCTGCCCTGTCCAGCCTGGTGCAGTGCAGTCCCCTCCCAACTGCTGGCCAGAGCCAAATGGTTAGATCCAGAGGCCCCTGACTCAGAGGGGCGAGAAAGCCAGATGGAACACAGCTGGGATGTGGTCAGCTCTGACACTTTCCAGCGTCTCACAAAATAGTTTATGAATTTGCTTCAGAAAGATAAATTATATTTTTGACTGTTTTCAGCCATTGATTATATGAGGTGCTGTCTTCAGAGTCATTCTGCCAAATTCTGCTTCTTGGCAGGGACAAACAGCAGGGAAAACCTAGGATCCCTCTCCCTCCTGCGCTCCTCGCCTTGAGAATTTCGTGAATTGTTTCTTTTCGGGGGAGGGGGTCAGGTCGAAGACTCGGGGGGCAGAACCCAGGGGCAGGCCTCAGCCGTGGCCACTTCCGTTCATTCCACTTTGATTAATCAGGTCGTGCTTGACTGCTGGGGCACAGTGGTGTTTGGGGGGCTATTTGATCTGCTCTCTGCAGAGAAACTTCCAGTTCATTCCACACCCCTGAAAATATTCTTCTCTTTGAGATTCAGGACTTCTGCGCTTGAGTCTTGAGAGCAGATGTGAGCAGATGTCTTAGACTCTTTGCCTCAACCTGACGTGTGACTTGCCGGCTGAGAGACATGTGATGAGGGTGCTCCAGGTTTCTCCCTGCGGACCTTTTTTTACTCCCACTGCGGTCTGTGCATGGACGCACCCGGACACGTCACCCTTGTTTGAAATTGTTCTGTCCGCAAGCCCCGTATGCCGTTGGCCGTCTTTAACGATTACCAACTCATGTCAGTCTTCTTTCATTTGAATTTGCAGCCCTCTTACCCCCCTTTCTTTGAAGCAAATGCCAGATTTCATTTGTTTCAATGATATATCTGTTTTTAATGTCAGAGTTCAGTGATAATTATAAAATACAACTATTCATGACAATTTTGACAATAATTAAAATCATTTCAATGATAATGGCATTTTTAATATCAAGGATAATTCAATTTTTTTAAGCCTTTTTTTTTTTTTTTTTTTTTTTTTTTTTAATTTTTTTTTTTTTTTTTTTTTTTTTTTTTTTTTTTTTTTTTTTTTTAGTCCTAAGCATTTTTACTTTGTTTTCTGCCTTCTCCTGATTGACCCAGATTAAAGGCCTGCTTAGTCCTGCAAAGTGAATGCGACAGTCAGCAGACCGGGGTTGTCTGCAGTTGGAGAACAGCCGCCTAACAGTTGGGACAGGAGCCGGCTGGGCCTCCCCCGGCAGCTCTGACACTGGATTCACTCTGACTGAGCCCTTGAAGATGGAGCTGATAGCACAGAAATCCCACAGGGAGCTGGTTCTGGTTTCACTCTCCGGCTTTCCTGGAGTAGACTGCAGTCAGCTGTCGGACTTAGGTTATGGAATCGCATCTTATCTCTGCGGCCTGCTCTGTATTTCTTGGAAAGCTATTCATTGAGGGGGAAAAAGGCACTTTTTCTATTTAGGATCTTTGTTAGGGACATTGTGGGACTTTGGCGTTGCTGCTGCACTGTCCCCACCCGCCTTCCCTGCCCAACCCCTCATCACACTGCTGTGAGAGGCCACTTGGCAGTGTCCACAGCTGAGGAACATCTGTCACCATGCGGGCATTTCCCAATGCCCAGCTGGTTTGGAATGAGGGATTGTGACCTTAATTCATTATTTAAAGGAAAGGTGCAGCAGGAATGAAGGTGAGTAGGCAGGCAAGCAGGAAAACAGAGGAGAAAAAAGCATTTTATTTCATTTTATATCATTTAGTTGTTCACAATGGTTGTTTCCCCCAGGAGCTGGGACGCCAACCCAGGGGTATGTGGTCTACGCTCTTTCGGAGGCGGTTGACCTAACTGCTGCTCCACCAGGGTGCACCACTGGCCTTAATTTATGATGTCTACCTAGGAACCCATTATTGGACCTGTTTGCACCTTTTCTTGGTCAGAAAAATGGTCCCTCCCATTCCCACTTTGGTTGCTCTTCAAAGACTTTCTACAAGTTGACTTTAAGCTGTGTATTCAGGCATTGCACTTGGTGACGAGGTGACTGAAACAGGCTTCTCTCCTCGCCTCCCTGGACAGGAGGGAAGCCCTGTCCCTGGAGGAGAGGCCAGGGCTGTTTCTGGTCCATGCCCACTTTGCCGATCACAGGCTCCCGCTGAAGGCGTTGCGGGCGCATCTGAACGTCACTGGGAACCTCCTGGCTCTTGGGACTGTGGGCTGCTTTCTCCATCAGACAGAGGAGATAGATGCTCCTGTCGGGCCTCGGCTCCTGGCCCAGCATCTGTCCTCCAGATCCTCCAGACCCTCAGGCAGACTTTCTTTTTATCCTGATTCTCTGCATTTGCATCGTGGGTCAGAGTTTTAAAGCAACGTATGTCAAACAGGAGGAGGAGTAAGTCTTAAGGAAGTTTATGAGCGGCGTGCAAGGTCTTGGCACAGGATGGTCCGTTAGTTTTCTGCTGACAGCCTCCTAACGTGAAAGGGAGACACAGCCCCAGAGGGGCCGGAAACAACTTCCTTTCAGCAAAACTTTGTGCAGGCAGCACAAATTCTGGGGCTTTTTATTTATTTTTTAAAGGAAAGGTGCAGGTAGGAAAGAAGGCGAGTAGGCAGGCAGGAAGAAACAGGAGAAAGAAACATATTATTTATTTAGTTGTTCATCTTGGTGGTTCGACCCTGGCCCTGGGTCTGGAACCTGGGTCCTTGGTATGCGTGTGGACTACGCCCGGCTGATTTGTCCACTAACCAGGGTGCACCCCCTCAAATTCTGTGGACCTTTAGAGGCAGAATAGTTACCGCTCCGCAGGACCACCCTCCACATTCCAGGTGTTCGCAGCAGTCCTCGAGCGTCCCCGGCGGTGGTGGTAAGCCAGGGCGGGAAGCAGAGGTTAAGGCCCCTTCTCTTACCGGGGGCCTGGGCACTTGGAAAGTAGGGACGACAGATCAGCGCGGAGCAGAGAGCACGCAATTCGGTCACGTTCTGATTCAAGCTCGGCCCCTTCGGCCAGAAACTGGCTCTGCTGAGCCAGCAGGCTGGTCTGGGAAGTGCAGGGAAGCCCCCAGCCACGCCCTCAGTGCCTGCGCCCTGTGCCCTGCCCTGCCCTGCCCTGCGCCCTGCCCTGCGCCTCAGGCCTGGCAGGCTGCTGAGGGCTCCCGCAGACGGTGGAGAGGTCCCCACTCCCTCTGAGTCTCCCCACTCCCTGTGTCCACAGACAGGCTTTGGTTTCTCCTGACCTGTTGCCTGATTTCATTTCGACCTCAGGCTTGTCTTTTTCCCGAGCATGAGTTGAGACATGCAGAGAATGCCTGCTTTCCTTGAGCGGGCAGCTGTCCCTGCACCTGCGTGCCACCTGCAGGCCCTTCCCCCATGTTGTGTCTGTGCTGTCTGGGCGTGTCTCAGGACACGGGAGCAGCCTCTGCTGGGTGGTCTCACCACCGCATCTGGGTTTGACCCAGCCCAGCCCACGCTCTCCCTCTGGCTCTGCGTCTTCACGGGGCCACCAGAGTGTGGCGTCTCTGGCGACCACGAGCTCGGGGCAGTGGTGCAGGTGTGCCCACCTGGCCGGCAGTATCTCTGGGAGGCAGGCGCTCCTCTGGGCCCCGGAGGTGCCGTGTCTGTGGCCTGCTGGCAGCTGCTCCTGACAGGAGGGGGTGGATGGATTCAACTCCAGCTCAGCTGTCAGAGAACTGGGGACACGCTGTGCCGCCTCCGTCCTCCCCAGAAACCTCTAAGCCCCTTCAGGCACCTGCACACCTCGGCTCCCTGGGCTGAGCAGGGTGGGAGTCAGTCATTCTGGGGAAAGCCGGGGCTCTCTGGGTGCTGCGTCTGTCCTTCCCACCCAGAGAACGCCACTCCTGACTCCTCTGTGCTTCGGGAAAAAGAGGAGGTGGTTTGTTCCCAGCTCTCAGCACGTCTCTCAGCCTGCACCCCTGACTCTGCATTCCTGCCCCTGCGCCCTCGACTGTGGCTCCTTGGGGCGCTTTGCACGTGTGGGTGCCTCTGCTTGGAATGCTCCCCCACTGTGTTCCAGCTTTTCTTTCTTGGCCTTTTTTAAATGAATAGACTTTCTTTAGAGGAATTTCAGGTTCACAGCAGAATGGAGCAGACACAGACCCCCGTCCCTCCTCCCAGCTCACCTAGCCGCCCCCACCAGCCTCATACCCAGAGCAGGGAACCTTTGTCACCCTTGGTGATCACATCATCATCACCCAAAGTCCATCGCTGACCTGGGGTCTCAATGCTGGTTGTCAGTTCTGGAGTCTGGACAGACGTGTAATGACATCTGTGCACCATTCGAGTTTCATATAGTTTCATGGCCCTGAAAATCCTCCGTGCTCCGCCTGCTCATCCCTCCCTTCTCCCCTCGAAGCCGTTTTTCTTTTCGTGTCTAGTCCATGCCAAGCTGTTGTGGGCCTCCGCCGACTTCTCTGTGCCAGGGACGTGCTCCTGACTCAGCTGTCTGACGCCATTAGAGTCCCTGAGCCCCAGGCCTTGGTGACAGCTGCTCCCTTACTTTTTGTCCAGGCCACTCCTTGAGCAATGTCTGCCTCCCCTTTGAGACAGCGGGCTCCCTGAAGGCAGGGACAGCATCCCTTAGCATGTCACTGCACAGGTCCCCTTACACGTTCGCTGAGTAGACTGTTCTCATAGATTCTATTTCGCTTCTGCGTTTCAGAGGCCCCGGGCCAAGTGGCTGCAGGCCCACCCACTCCCCAGGTCCCCAATCTGCCTCCTCACCCTTTACTGCGTTCCTCCATGCAGACGTGTGCTCACATGCTGTCCAGCAGAACCCGAAGGCCTGTGACCTGCGTGACCTTGAGCAGCCTGAGTTTGAACTATCTGGGTCCACTGAGACGTGGATTTTCTGGTAAACGATGACGTATCTTACAGCGTCCATAAATACAGGACAGCACTGTAAATGTGTTTCTCTTATGAGTCTCCACGTTTTCTGTTATCTATCTTTCTTTAGTGTAAGAATATAGCCTAGAACGCATAGAGCACTTAGCATGTCCCTTGTTGGTGGGATGGGTTTCCAGTCCACTGCAGGCAAGTGATATCAGTGAGGTTCTGGGGGAGTCAGGAGTTATACTTGGATTTTCAACTATGCAGGGAGGCAGCGTCCCCTAACCCTCCACTTGGTCAAAGGTCACCGCACTTTCCAACTCAGCGAGTATTTGTTGAGTCCTAGTAAGTGCTCTGCGGCAGATTGGGAAAAACCAGAGAAAGGTGAGAGGAAGGGACCTGTTTTGAGCTCCAGGTCAGCTTGGAGATGGATAAAGAAAATGGAAACTGTTGAAATGATTGGTATCTGACTTGTCAGTGATGTCTGAGACTTGACTCTGGTTGTTTTTCGCCCTCAAGATCAGGAGATTCCTAAGGCCGGCCCCATACTCAGCCCCCGCACCTGACCAGTGCAGAGCAGAGGCCCCGCAGACACTCCACGGCACGTTGTCGGCACTGGAGCTCGAGAGAAATGTCTAAACTCGGAGTCTCAGGCCAAGGTTTCTCCTCCCCGAGGAAAGAAATGCTACCCTTCTGCCCTCCTCACGACCAGCCACAGAACTGATATTTTAAGAAGATTTTTCCTTGCAAAGTAGGGTTGGAAGCAGGAAAAACAAATGGCTGAGAATTTGTTTATTGTTGTAAAGTGACAGAAATAGCCTTGGATGTCAGCATGGCTGGGGGACCAATCCGGGTGTCTAGGCTTGTTTTTCCTGACGTGCCTTGTTGGAATTCAACTCCTCAGGCCCCAAACTCCATCCTGCTGTGGGGTCAGCCCAGGGCCGGACAGGTCAGCCCCTTCCCTTCCTCCCATCCTCCCCCACACCTGTTCTGTCTGTGCTTACCCGACAGATTAGTGTTTTCTTCTGAGCTCTGAGAAACTGTAGCATCCTTACTGTGTGCAGGATGCCCTGTTAGGGGCAGTGAGGGATGCCCAGATGACGGAGCCAGAGATTCTGTCCCCAGTTGGAAAACAAATGCTTGTACCTCCACCCAAAGGGCTCCCTTAAGGCGTCCCCTGGGTCTCTGCTCCCTGCCCCACCCCGTGCTTGCCCTGAGCCCCGACACAGATTCTGTTATCACTCCTCATTGCTGCATGATTTGAGAGAGCCAGGCTCTAGGCCAAGCACGGCACGGATTATTTAACTGGCTCCTTTGAAGGTGATTTGACTGGCTCCTCTCGATGAGGAAATGCCCTGGAATGGTTGGTGACCCTCACAGGTCTTATAGCCAGAGGTGACAGAGCCCGAGATGGACTCAGAGTCCGGGTTCTTAGCCTTGACTTCAGAGAGCCTGCTGTCTTCGGTGGTCACACAGGCGTGGAGCACGGCAGGGGTGTGTTTCCAGAGTGAAGTCTGGCACGGGCGCCCTTCCATTCCCCATGTGGCCCGGTTTTCCAGCCGAACAGGAGGACGTAGTCAGGCTGGGAAGACAGGAGCTCAGAGCTTCCTGTTTATCAGAAGCAGTCCTTCTGGGCTCCGGACGCCTTTGGGATTTTCCATGGAGGCCATTGGTTCTGTCCCAGGATCTGCGTGCTGAGCAGGCCAGCTCCTCCTTGCCCTTGGCTACTCCGTCTGTAGACTGGAAACTGCCACCCGCCTTCCCAGCCAGACCGAACCAGGTTCTGCCGCCGGCTGCGGGCTGCACGGGGCGGGTGTGTTTCGGCAGGGAGTTGGGGATGCTTCTGGGACACCTGATAAAGATGCTCTTGTTTGGGAGACCATTTGTTGGACTAGACTGATGGCCTTGAGGGCAGAAAAGCTGGTCACTGAAAGTGTTTGCCTTTTCCTGAAGCGGGTCACCGCGGTGGCACCAGGTGTGCGCGCTGGTTGTTGGGAGCGTGGTGTTAGGAGAAAGCGAGCAACCTGTCCACACGCAGGCAGGCACCTCCTGTTTTCCGAGGCCGTGGAAGGACATCAGCTTCTCTCAGCTCCGTGCCCCTGAATCTCCCTGCGGGTCGCCCTCCAGCCGCCTGTCTCTAGCGTCGCGCTCTGCCGTGGTCCCTGCCTGCATGGAAGTCACTGAGAAGCAGATCTGGGCAACTCCCCGCACCTCAGGGGCTGTACATTTCCTTGGAGAAACGCACTGTTGCTTTTTCTCCATAGCAGCCCCGTCTGGTCTGGTTCTCAGCAGTGCCCGCGCGAAGCTGCATTTGTGTCTGGCGTGAGCTCTCCTGGCCACCTCGCTTGGCGTGCGAGGCCAAGTGCGCTTGGAGCCGGACCTGGAAACTCTCCCCCACCCCGGCTCCCCGCAGAGCTGCTGTTATGTGGCCAGAGTCCAGGCGCGCGGGGCAGCTTCGGAGGGGATGCAGGACACCGGAGGCGGCTGGATGGAAGCCTGTTCTCGGTTCTTCAGGTGGCCGCCTTCCCTTGTCATCTTGCTCCTGTGTGTGACCTCAAACATCAAACTGCCCACAGGCTGGAAGCTCGTGTCCACACACAGAATCCACGTCCTCTGCTCCTTGGCCCTTGTTTCTCTCTCCTGTCCCCACACTCTCCAGGCCAGATGTGGGTACCGAGTAATCCGGCACATCTGTCTTCGCGCTTGGCAGGAGCCAGGTTTTCTGTATTTTCTCAAAGACTGGCAACTGGGCTTCCATCTTCACTGCCACCAGCCCCTGCCCTGGACTGCTGCTGCTCCTCACCACGCAGACGTCCCGACCTCGATGACTGCCCCCAGGAGCCTTCCCCCGACTGTCTGGCCCCTCCAACTCCTACAAACTTATCCCAGATGTCCCCGGTCCCTGCAGCTACCCTTTCTGCAGTCCCCACTCATGTTCCAGCCTCGGCCCATGACTAGTGATTCATTAAGTGAGTTTTCACTGAGGATAGACCCTCTCGTGCTTAAGGGAAGAAGCTTGCTGGATTGCAGAGCATGGAATCGCTGGTGGCATTGGGAGGTACATGCCAGAGACTTCAGGCAGAATAAAAGAAAAAGAAAAAGAAAAAATAGGGGCTTGGTACCCAACTCCAATGTCCAGTGAGAGTCCACTCAGTCTTCCCCCCTCCAGCTGATACATTCCTGCGCAGTGCTCCTGTTCTTCTGGGTCCTTCTCTGTTCTCAGCCCGACTCTGCCGCCTTCTGAGGACACGGTGGAATTTGGACAAATTCTCCAGGGAGTTCCACTCCGAGAAAGTCGTCTCTGGCCCTCTCCTGGTTGGGCTGATTGGTCCCCACGGAAGTACGGGCTTGCTTCCCAGGATCTGGATAGAGTGGAGATGTGCACTTGGCGCTGGCTTCCCGACTACTCTTCTGATACCTGTGTCAGAGTCCACGCCTGCTTTTCACACAGCGGGGACACTGCACCTGTACTGGCTCGCCTGGAAGAGCTGGGATACACGCGGGACACAGAAACACTGTGTTCCTGGGCTGGCAGGTGCAGGCTGGCACGGGAGAAGGTGAACCTGGGGCCAGCCGTTGAGGCCAACAGGCGCTCACGATTCTCCAAAGATGGAGGGACTTGCATTAGGTACTCGGGTCAAGGAACACTCCTTCCGTGGGGTGAGTAAGTTGGGAGGGAGGGACTGGCCGGAGGGCTTCCCAGGACTGCGGCCCCTGCACGTTATCCTGTGACGTCATCTCTTGAGCGAGCGTGGGCACGGGGAGCCCCGAGACCTCACGGGGAAGTTGAGGCAGACTTCACTCGGGAGTGAGAGAGGCTGAGCGGACCCAGCCTGGCCAGACGCCAGTGTCTTGCTTCTGCGTCTAGCGCGTTCCTGACCCACCCAGCCCCTGACATTTTCATCCGACGCCTGACCTCTAGCACGTTTCATGAAAGCTGGCTTTACAATTTCTTGCTTTTACCCAGAGACATGGAGAAAAGTTGAGCTGAATAGGGCTTTTTTTCTTCCATCTCAAAATAGTTTTGTAAAGAAAAGGAGTGTGTTCGGTCTAGACGTCCAGAGATGAGGCTGTGTGCTTCCGACTTCCAGACTCAAGTCACAGATTCTCAAGTCCATGAGACACGGTGACGGCAGCGTCGTTTCTGGTGGTGCTGGGAATGCTTGTGTGTCGTCTCGTTTCATCCTCTCATAGCCCTGCTGTATCAGTACTGTTATGATCTCCATCTGAGAGATGAGAAGCCCGGACTGGGGAAGATGCGCTACCTCGCCCAAGGTCACGAAGACCAGGGCGGACAGACATGGGGCTGAACTCAATGTGCCCCAGGGCTCTCTGGCCACTGCCACCGAGAAGAGATGATGTGAGAGTGGTATCCCCAGCCCTGCTGACATCCTTCTGTTCTCTCCTCCTATCGAAACGACTTTCTGAGCAAGATTCCTTTAAAAAAGGACAGTGTTGAGGTACAATTGATGTGCAGTATACTACACATCGAAAGTGTTCAGCGTGACAGGTTGTACGTATGTGCTCCTGGGAGCTGCCCCGGCACCACCATCAGGATGACGAGCCTTTTCTTCTCCTCTGTGCTCCTTTGTTCTTTCTCCTTCTGTTGCTTCTAGGTTTTGCAAATAGAGTTGCTATAAATGTTCATGTTCCAGTCTGTATGGACCTGGATTTTTATTTCTCTGGGGTTAGTACCTGGGAGTGGCATGGCCGGGTCATATGCTAAGTGTCCAACTTACAAGAAACTGTGAAACTGTTTTCCAAAGTACATGTATTATTTCACGTTCCTACAGCGGCAGGTGGCGGTTTTGGTTCCTTCCCCCCTCCCTCAACATGTGTGGTCAGCCTCTAGTTTCAGGCACTCTGCTAGGTGCACAGGCTTCTCTCCGTGGCTTTAATCAACGCAAGGCTTCTCTGTGTAACACTGCAGAGTCCCTGTGGTAATCATGGAGTGAGAGGAGAAAGGGATATGAAAATGATTACTGGTCCTAGAGTAATAATTACAGGGCTTTCTTGAGTCCCTCTTACGTGCTAAATATTTTTCAGAAAAGAATAATTTTTATTTATTTAGAGGAAGCAGGCAAGCAGAAACGGAGGCAAGTAGGCAGGCAGGGAGGGGAGAAAGAAGCATCTGTCCGTCCATTTGGTGGTTCACATTGGTTGTCCCCCCACCCTACCCCGATCCTGGGCCATGAACACTTGTCCTTGGGCTTTATGTGGACTGCGCCATGTGGAGCCATGGATTTAACCACTAAGCCACCAGGTTGTACCCTCGACACTTTTTAAAGCATTATATTTAAACCTGGCATCAATAATATAAACTAGGATTGCCTCCATTCTACAGATGAAGAAACTGAGATGAGAGCAGTGATGTGACAGACTCGGGGTCTCACACTCAGCACAGGAAAGATCTCAGTTCAGCCTCCTCTGTTCCAAAACTCGCCTGTTCTCACCCCCACGCCACACTCCGTTTTGCAATCAAGCGTTTTCTTTGTCTTTAAAGAGCCCCACTCTTCCACTGTTATTCTCTGCCCTAAACATGGAAAACAGAACTTAAAACTTCAGAACAGCTCTGCGGACCAGGCAGATGTCAGGCAAATATTTCTCATGTAAATTCTGTGTGAGTCACCGCTTGTCAAGGCTCCAAGCCCAAAGCTTGGGGGAATGAATGCACATGTTCTCACTCTCTCTCTGCAGCCACATCCTGGGCCGCATTTGTTTACAGCACTGGTGTAACAGGAGTCCTCTCCAGGGCAAACAGAATTATAAATATTATGCCGTGCACTCTTATTTATGGAGCTGTTTCCATTTGGGAGGCAAACTTTCAATTCAACAGACATTGATTTTGCAATTAACTGAGAGCCTGCTATGTGCTTCCGTGAGAGCTCTCATCTCCCACACACACTCACACGATCACTCACGCTGTGGGAGTGTCGCTGGTAGGTAGACAACTCTGGTTCTCAGGTCCTTACTCTACAGTGAAGCTGGGCTCGTATGTCTCTTGTGCCAATCTTGTCTCCTCCCGGAGGACAATCTATTGTCTGCTTCACGAGGATTGTGTGAGGAGTGAATGGAAGAGTAGACGGGATCTCTAACTTATTATTCCTGTTTTGCAGACAAGCTGAAAGCTTTTGAGGTGTTAAGTAATTTGGTCAAAATGACTCAAGGAATTTGAGTGGTGACCAATTACAATGGCCACATCCAGCACTGCAGCTGCATGCTGTGTGGTCTCCTACTAGCCACCCTCCTCTGGGTGCCTACGAGACCCTTGAGAAGCAGCACGGGGGAAGAGGACTGAAGTTTCAGTCTTGTAAAAGCAGTGAAAAGGGAATCAGCCCAGCCCAACCCCATTACCATGTATTTTGTTTCAATCTCTCATTATCTTTTTCTAGAGAGTTAGGCTTGTTTCTTACTTGGTTTGGAATGACACCTCCATTACAATGCCATTTTCTTCGTTTTTCACTTTGTATTATACACGTTTATACATAAATTCCTTTTTTAAATTTAAGGAAAGTTCAGGTAGGAATGAAGGTGAGCAGGCAGGTATGCGGGAAGCAAGAAGAGGACGAAGCATCTTTATCTCATTTTTATTTAGTGGTTCACCCTGGTTGTTTCCCCGCAGACCCGGGACTCGAACCCAGGGGTATGTGGCCTGCGCTCCTTAGGAAGTGATTGACCCAACCACTGTTCCACCAGGGAGCACGGACACATAACTTCATACATTTTATGAACATAGTTTCTAATAGAGAAAGTATTACATGGTCATAGAGAAGATATCTCCATTTACTTAACCATTCCCAAATAGTAGGATAGTCACATTATCCCCTTTTTGTCATGATTGGTAAAAATACTGTGTATATTTCAGAATTCTTGCAAAGAGAGTCCCCTATAGTAAGGTCACAGTTTTAGGATTTGTGTGTTTTTTGAGTTGGGATTATAGAAGGCTAATTTACACAGAGTAAGCGTTACTCTTTTCAGGTGTCAGTCTTGCCTAACAATGCTTTGGAGATTCATCGGAGTTGTGTGAGTGATTTGTTCCTTCACGCTGCTGTCCGGATGTGCGGTGCTGTGTCTGTCTGTCTGTCCACCTCTTGATGGACATTTGGTTCATGGCTAGTGTTTGGTGATTATCAGTAAAGCTGCCAACCATATTCGCATAGAAGTTTTAACGTGAGCTTCAGTTTTCATTTCTCTTGGGTAAATACCAAAGAGTGAGGTGGCTGGACTGATAAGTACTTAACTTTTTATAAGGATCTGCCACACTCTTTTCCACAGTGACTGAGACGTTTTTCCTTCTCACCATCACGATGAGAGCTCTGGTTGCTGGTGTCCGACCCAGCGCCTCCTCAGGGTTGGTCAGTTTGCTGTTGGATCGTCTGTCTCATCGTGGTTTTAATATGCATGTCCCTAAAGATTAGTCATGTGGAGGGTCTGTTCATCCATAGCTCCTTTTTGGTGAAGTGTCATTCAAATCGCTGTCTTTTAATTCAGTTGTTTGTTTTCTTCGTGTTGACCTCAGAGAGTTCTTGACATGTTCTGCATGTAAATCCTTTATCAGAATTTTCTTGGCAAGGTTTTCTCCCAGGCTGTGCCTCCTCATTTCCTTTTCTTAATATTGTCTTTCATTTTGAAGGGGTCCAGCTCATCACATTTCTACCTTATGACTCATCTAAGAAATCTACCTGTACCGAGGTCACAAGGTTTGCTTTGATATTTCCTTTAGAAGTTTTATAGTTTTAGGTCTGATCCAATTTAGTTTTGTATATAGTGAGAGGTATGAGTTGAACTTGGTTTTTTTTTTTTGATGTGTCTATCTCATTGTTCCAGTAGTTTTGGGGGTACAGATATTCTCTGTACTCAATTTCTCATCTCTGTCCTGCTGCTCAGGTCTAGGTGAATGTCCCTTTGTCAATACCATACTGTTTCCATTACTGTCGCTTTATAATGTCTTAATCTTAGAAAAGGCGCTCTCCTAATTTGATTACTTGGCTAGTCTCCATTGTTTCCTGTTTATATTAGTTTTATTGTCATTTTCTCAAAAAGATCTTTTGGGCTTTTTTTTTTTACTAATATACCTTTGGTGTACAAAACTATCTCTAAGTTCCAAGAGAACAATCACATCGCCATCTGTGTGGGCAGCACACTGACTCATACCAGAGTTCCAGTGCCAATCAATCGCCTCTATCGATCTGACCACCCCCCTGTGGTTCTGGCCATCTCCCCGCCCCGCTCCAGTTTAGTCACCTGTTTTGATCTGATTCTAAGCTGAGTCTAAGAGTATTTTGCTCTGTTTTGTTAGTTTCTTTGTATTCTACAAATGAGTGAAACCAACTGCTATTTTTCTTTTTCTTTCTAACTTACTTCGCTTAGCTTAATCACATCAAGTTCCACCCATATTGTCTGAGAAGGCAAGATTTCATTATCTATTTTATGGCTCAGTGGTATCGTGTATTAAACCACACCTTTATCCACTCATCTATTGATGGGCACTTAGGCTGATTTCATGTCTTGGCTATTGTGAATTTTGCGCCTATGACTACACAGCTGTATATATATCCTTTCATATTAGTGTTTTCATATTCTCTAAATAGATACCTAGAAGTGGAATTGCGGGATCATATGGTGGTTCTATTTTTAATTATTGGTGGAACCTCCGTACCATTCTCCATAGTGGTTTGCATTAATTTAAATTCCCCCCAATAATATACAAAGATTCTCCTTTCTCCACACCCTGACCAATATATTTTTCCAGTCTTTTCAACACAGGCCATTCTTGCTGATGTGGGGTGATCTCTCATTGTGGTTTTGATTTGCATTTATCACAGAGCATGTTTTCCTGTGCCTGTTCTCCACCTGTATGTCTTTGGAGAAGTGTCTGTTCCAGACTTCAGCCCATTAAAAAAAATCAGACTGTTGTTGTGAGTTATACAGACTATTTTATATTTTGGTTATTAACCCCTTGTCAGAGTCTGATGTATAAAACTCTTCTTTCAATCAGTAGGTTGCCTTTTTATTTTTTTGTGGTGGTTTCTTTGATTGTGCAGAAGCTCTTTGATTTGATCTGGTCTCATTTACTTTAGCTTTTGTTTCCCTTGCTGTTGGAGTGGAGTCTCCCAAGGCATCTCTGAGGCTGACGTCACCTGTGTTTGCTGGGCATTTTATGGTCTGATTTCCACATCACTGTTCTGTTTTGAATGAATCCTTGTGTTTGGCATTAAATGGGGATCTAGTTCCATTTCTTGGATGCAACTGTCCATTTCCCCTTCTCGGCTCTTTGATTAGAATTATATCAAATCTGTATACCCATCTCAGCAACATTGATTCTCCCAGTCATTCCATCTAGTGACACAGTAAAGGGACAAAAGAGCGTATCTGATTGACTTTAAACACCAAAGTGGGTCAACCAGTGACTGGAGGGCTTACGTCTGCCATAATTGATGGCAGAGCTGGTCAAATCCTCTGAGAGACTTGTCCTTTTGTGTCATTTGGGACCCCTGTTCTGAGTGACTGTCTCCGTGGAGACTGAAGTGTGCACTCGGTTGTCTTAGACAAGCCCCACCCCCTGGACTGTTGTGGGGAGGTTGTGGGTGGGGGTTAAAGGCTGTTCTGGGGAAGGGGTGACAGGTGAGGCTGAAAGCGGAGAGCAGCCCCCAGGAGGACTGCACCTGGGTCTACGGGCCAAGCGTGAGAGCTGGCTCTGCATGAAGGCGCCTCTAGTTCAGACTGTGTCCACCCTGAGGTGGCTTCCAGGATTTATGAGGGCTCCCAGGTTGGAAAGCAGTGCTTTTGATCCGGACCGGAACCCCAGAGATGCCCCGGCACGGGCGCTCAGCAGCCAGAAAGGCCTTGCACCGCCCACCTTTGTCCCGCAGGAGAAGATCGGCTGGCGGAAGGACGCGCTGCACCTGCTGGTGCTCACGACGGACGACGTGCCCCACATCGCGCTGGACGGAAAGCTGGGGGGCCTGGTGCAGCCGCACGATGGCCGCTGCCATCTGGACGAGGCCAACGAGTACAAGGCGTCCAAGCAGATGGTGAGGGCCGGCGGGGGCGGGGCGTCCACCCAGAGGGCGAGGGCGGCCGAGGGCAAGGCGTCCTGGTCGAGAGAGGCCCTGGCGGTGTCCATGCAGAGCGGGAGGGTGGCCAAGGGTGCGGCAAACACCTGTGGAGCCAGCTCGGCCTCCACCTGCCACCTCTGATGCATTCTTGCCGTTGGTCCCATTATTTCCCTGAGCTAGGCAGTCAGACCGCTCCCTCATAAGCTCAGAACCTTGTCAGGGGTTTCTGTGACTGCTTCGTGCTCCTGAAGGAGGGGTGCTAGTCCAAGGGAGAGGTAACACTGGGGTGGCAGGCTGGGTCCCAAAGGGGAAGAGGTGATCTCAGCAGAGGGTGGGGACTGTGTCTGCACTTGGAAGCTGGGATCGGAGTTACAGACACAGCCCCATGGAGACACAGTCCCTGACTCGGAAACAGGCTCCGAGGGACTGAGTTCCTTGGCGCCGGGCTTGGGGCAGCAGGAGGTCCTGCGTGGACGGGGTGCGGGAGACAAGGTCCTTCTATCCCCGATAGAGTGTGACCCTGGCCATGTGCTTTAAAAGAAATTTTGCAAAATTTCAAACATATCTAATAATAGACCAATAAAATGAACTCCTACACACCTATCATCCAGCCCCACAGCTCTACAGATTTTGCCATGTTCACCAGTATTTTTCTCCCCCAAATCTACACTCTCTCTCATATCTACTCGTTGTCCAGCTAGAGAGAAATTCTAAGTTTTTTTGCTGGCTGAACTCATTTTCTCCATTTTCAAGACGTGATCAGTGCCCAAGCCTTCCATATTACCCAAGAGAAGTGGATTCTGGACAAAGAACTCAGCTCTGACCCTGGTCACTGCAGGGCTGCTGAAACCCCCATCCCCTCATTAACACTTGGGTCCTTCCAGACTTGGTTCAACCTCCTCCCTGCCCCCTCTCCTGCCCGGAGCCAGCTTTTAGTCTGGAGGTCAACAGCCTCTTGATTCTGCACCATCTTCATTCTGTTCATTCTGCACGGGGAGCAGGACCTGGGGGGACTTTGGCAGACCCAGACCTTGGGCCCAGGGAAAGGAAGACCAAGCAGTGAGTGGAGAGGAAAGGTGGAAGCTAGGACGTGGTGGCTCCTGTTCCTAGGACCTCCCTTCTCCCCTCCCTGCTGAAAGTATGGTGACACAGGCCAGGTATGGAACCTTCCGTGTCACTTCTCCAGTCAGCATGGAGGTGGGGGGTGGGGGGGGCGTCAGTAGGAGCTGCTGATGGGGCTGGCTTTTAAGGGGCTGCCAGGGGAGGAGGAGAAGTTGCTTTTTGCAGCAAATGATGATTTGCTGAGTCAGGATGGGCCGGGGGGCTGTTTTGTCAGCCTGTTAGAAATATTACAGCCTTGACTTGCTCCTTGGCCCCAGGACTATCCATCTCTTGCTTTGCTTGGGGAGAAATTAGCTGAGAACAACATCAACCTCATCTTTGCGGTGACGAAGAACCATTATGTGCTCTACAAGGTATGCGCACAGGGAGCGAGGGGGAGGCTGGTGGCTTGAAGCTGGGGGTGGGAGTCAAGCTGACCCCAAGGCGCAGGGGAGATTGGAATGTGGGTGCTGTCATGTGTGAGGAGGCGGGGAGGAGTGTCAGCTGGCCTGCTCTGTGGGGTGGGGGACTCACAGAGGCCAGAGTACCGCCCCTCTGTCTTGCTCCAGTGGGAAAGGTAGCAGTGAGTACACATCTAGAGAAGACGCCTTTACAAGAAATGTGTGAAAAGCCGGCTCCTGAGAAAGACCTTGGAAAGGATGTGAACGCCCGTTTTCCAGATGAGGAAA
Source organism: Solenodon paradoxus (assembly GCA_004363575.1). Classification (NCBI taxonomy): domain Eukaryota; kingdom Metazoa; phylum Chordata; class Mammalia; order Eulipotyphla; family Solenodontidae; genus Solenodon; species Solenodon paradoxus. The sequence continues at coordinate 137,689 of RJWH01002562.1, read as the reverse complement.
CAGAAACACAGAGGCATCACACCGGGCGGCGGGGTGGGGGGGATGGCACACACACGAGAATGAGCAGAAAGGAAACACAGGTGTCCGGCGGATCGCTAAGGCCCGCATCCCGTGTTTAATGCCTTCCTGGCCGAGAGCAGGAGAGCAGAGGGTCGGCCTGGGACAGGAATCCCCGAAGGTGGCAGTCACGTGAGCAGAGAGTCTGTGTACAAACCTGTTCCGCCCCAAAGAGATTTCCAGGTCATCCCGTGGACCCACATTAGAAACTCCCTCGTGAGTGTCCCCGCGGGCCCGAGGCGGGACTGTCCTCCGCACTCCGAGCGTCAGCCAGTGGCCTGCTGCCCAGCGCTCTGACTTCCTCGGGACCGAGAGGTCCTGAGGGCAGGATGAGGAATCGCTCCCCAGCTCCACATCCCTCCGCGAGGACAGCCAGCCCTGGTCTCCTCTCTTACACCCATAAAATACCCCAAACAGCACTTGCATCTGCTTCGAGTTTTATCTTCTCTGAGTCTGAATCCATTTTAGAAGACAAAAAAAAAGGAAAGGATTTCTTTTCTTTCCTTTTTGCTTAGTGAACCTGTCCATTCACAGATAGTGTTTGTAGAGGGATGAACTGAATAGCTTCCAGAAGCTTCTAGAGGAAAGAAATCCACCTTGGCTTCAGCCATCCTTACTCAGAACCCAGGACACCTTGCTCGGGGTGGAGGGCCATCCGTCCTGAGGGTGAGGGGTAGTGGGTGTTTCCAGAGGTTACCCTCGCTTTTCTAAGTGGCATTTTCAGGACTTAGTACAAAGGAAAGAGGAAGGACATACTTCAGGCCGCTTACTTTCCCAAGGGCCTTCACCCAGGGCTGCCCGACGTCCTCGGGAGGGCCACCAGATGGCTTTGGGAGGGCTGCCTTCACTCTCAGTTCCCTGCTGGGAAGAGAGACTGGATGTGAGGCCCTTAGAGAATTTCCACTTCCCCTGAAGCTGAACTCCAGAGCCAAACCTGGGAACAGCCGTGCGAATGAGGGCGAAAACCAAGAGTATGTTGACCTTAGAGGAGGCATTTCGGACAGCTGTCCATGGCGGGCCCGAGGGAGGACTCTCCAAGGAGAGTGGCCTTCCCTTATCCTCGAGGGACGGGGCTTCCCTCGGGGCAAGCTCCCCAACCAGCTGCCAGCGGGGTCCCAGGTCGCTTGTCCTCCCCTCTCCTCTGGCAGATTCCAGGGCCAGGAAACTCTGACAGTCCTGGCTCTGCCAAGGGACATTTGTTCTGTGACCCTATGGAAGGGCACAATGGTCTGTCTTCTTTCTCTCCTCCCTTCAAGAACTTCACAGCGCTGATACCAGGAACGACGGTGGAGATTTTACATGGAGACTCAAAAAATATCATCCAGCTGATTATCAACGCGTACAGCGTAAGTCACTGGTCTCCCTGGCCGCCAGCTCCACTCTCTACCCCCCGAGGTGGGAGCTGACGTGGACTCTGGCCACATTCTGTGGACTTCGCTCTGTTTCCCATCCCGCCTCTTGAGTTTGACCTTCCACTCAGGTTTGGGGTGGAGGAGGCCACCCAATGGGTGCCTCCCCTCCCTCTGCCATCTTGACTCTTGTCACAAGCTGGTGTCTGTGAGCAGCCGATGGCTTGGGGCACTCGGGCAGAAGACCCCTGGCTGTGTCTGGGTTCTGCTGTGTGACAGCTGGTCCCATCAGAGCACAGTGCGTGGGTCCATCCTGCTCTCTACCTGTCCACTTGCCTGAACCCCATGCCACCATGTTCCTTGTGGTGGGCAGCGAGAAATGAGGATACTGACCTTGTGTCACCAAGGACAGGACCTGGGAACTTGATGAACTGAAATGTCTCAGGCTCATGGAGCTCGGTACACAGACCTGCAGGCTAACATGGGATGGAAGAATCCAAGTAGGATCAGCAGTAGGTCTCCCACCGCACTCAGGTCCTTCCAGAGGGACCTTGAAAGGGCCAGTTGCATTCTGTGCTATCGTTACCTGTCATGTTAACCGGGCTCCTCCAGAGCCCCCAGCACTGACAGACCAGGCACAGACATCACGTCCACATCCACACCAATCACCGATCGTTCCCAAGACCTTCTCCTCCGTCCCTGCCTTTCCCTCAATGCCTACAGCCACGCAGCTGACCAGACCTCCCTGCTCTCAGGAAAGTGACAAGCACAGGAAGTCCCTCAGCTGTCCCTACTCCATTAAGTCCCAGGAGAGTTGCCGCTTTCACTGCTCATGGCTCCTCGCGTGCCCAGTCATTCCCACGGTGGACGTCAGACCGCACGCTCCTGTGAGCACAGGAGTCTGGGTGCGGCGCAGGGTTAGTGCCACCGAAGCAGCACCGTTGGTGCTCAGCTTGTGCAAAACAGACTCGTGGGCCAGCGGGGAACCATTCGGCCACCCACGTGACGGGCGCTTTACACATGAGCATGGGGAGGTCTGCTCTTCCCAGCGCCGCCTCCGCCGCCCTGCAGGGGCAGCTGTTTGGGGTGTGACGTTCTGCTCCGCTAGGCCAGGAGCTACAGGTAACGCCCTCACTCCTGGGGGACCCCCGGGCGTGGGGCCCAGCCGGCCCTCACCCATCTCCCGAAGCTCCATGTCCTGCAGCGGTGACGGGGCAGCAGCAAGGCCAGTTTTCCACCTTCCCCTGCCCACCCCCTTCCAGGATCCTTCTCCTCTCGCGGGCGTCCGACTCCGCCTCGCGTCTGGGGCTTGTTGAGAGAAACTCAAACTGCCTTCCTCTCCGCCCTGCTCCCCACTGCTGACATCCTCGTCTCTCACGCTGACCTTTAAATCTTCCTCAGACCCAGGCGCCCCTCAGTGCCCAGATTCCCATGAGTCTGGGTCTCCAGGTCGCTTCTCACGTAGAGCTTTTCAGATTTCTGCAGCGAGCGGGCGTTTGAGCAGTTTCCGTGCCCTCTTTCCAGGACACGTCTCACCGTGAATTTCTTAGGCCGGCAAACTCGGGACATGGAGCTGAAAGTGTCCAAGTGAGAGTCGGAGCGCCTGCCCTGTGCTCCCCTCCCTTCCCTCTGCTCCCAGGGACATGGAGACGGCCCCCTGGGTCAGGAGGGGTGACTGTGTGAGTCCCTGTCACTGGCCAGGGGGTCACACCTTGCCTCCTACTGAGCCAGGGACTTGGGGGAAGAAATGGCTGAGAAGCAGCCGCGTCTTGGAGCCGGAGGTGGAGTGAGGATGTTCTCCGGGGTTTCTGGGGAGGATCCGGCTCCCCACATTTCCATCCTCACTCAGCTGCGTCCAGATCCCCCACCCACCACCCAAGCAACTGGCAGAACTCGAGCTCCCAGAGCCTTTCCTGATGAAGTTCTGGGCCCCTTAGTACCCGTGGGGGGACCCCGCACCATGTGCACTGAGAGGGGGAGCTGCACTGGGGAGCATCCCCGGGCCTCTGCTGAGTGGGGAAGGACAGAATGCGCTGGAAAGCCCTGCAGCTGCACTTGGAGGTGACATCAGAGGCCCGTCTGTCCCTCCGCTGCGTGTTTCTCCTTTTGTTGTTGCCGCCCGTAAGGTCTGCTCCGCCCTCTGCACAGCGGCCTGACTTACAGCGGGTGCAGCTGTGCCCTGGCCTGACCCAGCCTTTAATGCCCTTTCAACTTCTGACATCTTGACGCTGTCTCCTGTCCTCAGACGAGGAGTCAGGGTTCTTCTCGGGCCTGCCAGGTAGGAGCGGGGGATTGCTGGACTTGCCTTTTAAGTCTTTGCCCTGCGTTGTTGCTGGCTTTGAGCCTCTGCTGTCTTGTCCGCCAACCAAGTCTTCAGTCATCACTTGGTGAACAAGTGGCGAGACGGTACACAACACAGCGCTGCCCACGGGAGCAGGACTGACTTTTAGGGACACTGATCCTCACAACCCGACCGTCCACCCTTTCCAAAGGCAGAGCCTGTCTTCCAAGAAAGAAGTGAGGATGGGGTGCCGCGATGACATGCTCCAGTCTGCCTAGCTCTTGGATGAAACACTGTTTTGCCTCGTCCTCATATGTATTCACAATTATAATGTTTATCTTGTCCTGTGTTTTATTTAAAAGAAATGTGCAGCAGGAATGAAGGGGAGCAGAGGCAGGCAGGCAGAGAGGATGAAGAAGCACCCTATTTAGTTGGTCATCTTGGTTGTTCCCCCGGCCCCGGGACATGAACCCAAGACCCTGGGATGTGGGTGGACTTCGCCCCTTAGCATAGTGGCTGTTAAAGTATCCACCCTTCCGTCCTCCCAGCGAGAGCTTGGGCTCCGTCCCATGGAGAACTATGATTCGGCATTGGAGTTCGCCTCGCAGTGGGAAGACAGACGAGCGGCTAACTGATTACTCCCAGGAGCGTGCTGTGCACGACTCTCCGGGGGAAGTGGATGTGACAGGGAGGGTATTTTTAGAACTGTAGAAGCGCTTTAACGATTCGTTGCAAGGGGAGAGGCTATTTTCTGCACAGACTGTTTCCAACAAGCTGCTAATTGGTTGGGAAAACTGCACAGCTAACTTTTTCAAGTTTAACACCACATGTTCAGCACAAAAGAGAAAGAAAAGAAAAGCCACACCCCCCCGCCCCGGAGCAAAGGGCTGCTGCGCCGCGTCTGTTCGGTGCCCCATTCCCTGGACGTACTTGCGAAGGCAGGTGGCCGACGCAGGGCCCAGTGGAGCTGGTTCCGCGTGTGTCTTGGAGCATCCACGTCCTGCCATCCTGAGTGCAGGTACAGCGGCGTCTCAGAAACTACAGCCAGTGGCAACAAGCCACTTCATTTATCCTCACCCTCCCAAGTGCTTGCCTCCCAGAGATTCCCAGTGACAAATTTTTAAATGCACAGACATCCGGAAAATGGCAGAGACATTTCATGAACTGAACACACCTGAGCGCCCGGCAGCCAGGTCAAAACCCTGAACATTGCTGACACGCAGAGGCCCCCACTTACCCCTCTTCCATTGCTGCTCCCAGAGGGCGGCCACTCGCTTTGTCTGCTTTTGAATTTCACATCAGTAGCGACATACAGGCTGTGTGGTGTGGCTTCTGTCGGGCTACTTTTATGAGGTTCATCGATGCGGAGGCCTCATCTCCTCCCTGCGTGATGTTCTGCAATACGGACATGCAGCAGTTGAAAGAAATCTGCTGACCGTTGACAGAATTCCGCTGTCTGGACAGCAGCAGCGACGTTGCTGTGAACGGTTTCGTGCAAGTCGTCTCTGCTCAGCATCCCTCTCGGATGGGCCTCATCCCAGGGAGAGTTGATCACTAAGTGAAAGGCTGACGAGCTCTAGTGTTTACTGCCCAGGGGCTTTCTCGAGTGCACCTTTCATGCTCCCACCAGCAGGGTCTGAGGGCCCCTGTTGCGACAGGTCCTTTTCAACGCTCGTGGGTAGCTGTGACTTGACTCTTCTTTCATTCACTGTCGAGCACATTTCCACACACGAGATATTATTCTCTCATTATGTGGTTCCAAATTCAGGCATCGGCTGAGGGGGGCTGGGCCAGGGGCCTGCGGAACAGATCGTGAAGGATCATGACCTAGCCAGGGTGAAGAGAAGAGGGACGGGCCTCCGAGCCCGGGAGCCTTGCTCAGGCACGTGAAGTCCCAAGTCTGGAGCGCACGTGGCAGGTCGGAGGAGCTGTGTGTCTCCGGTGAAGGGGGCCGCTGAGAGGTGCCTCTGGGGAGGAGGCAGCATGGCATCAACCTCTGACACAAATTATGGCAGGTGGCAAGTGTTCAGTCGTCACCCCTCAGCTCACAGAGGAGACCTCAGGCCGGGTCTAGCGAGATGGGAAGGGATGGAGGGCGGGGCCATGAACTTAGCGGCTGCCTCTTGCCTTGGCTGGAGACCCCTGAGTTAGAGGAAGTCATGTGCGGTGTCTGACGACCTGTGTGGAGAGCGTCTGGGCTGTCACCTCTCAGTGGCTCTGACTTCGTCTTCTCTGTCTGTCCAGAGCATCCGGTCGAAAGTGGAGCTGTCCGTCTGGGATCAGCCCGAGGATCTGAACCTCTTCTTCACTGCTACCTGCCAGGATGGCATATCCTATCCTGATCGGAGGAAGTGTGAGGGCCTGAAGATCGGGGACACGGTAAGTGCTCGCCATCGCCCTCCCTTGTGTGACTCTGTCAGCACTGGTCGTCATCCGCTGCCTTCTGATAACTGACTCAGGCCCAGCATTTAGGAGCTTGTGTTGTGCTCGCTAACTCTGCCTCCCAGAGGACTTCTCTAAGCCTCTGTTTACCTTGGGGGATCTGATCTCAATCTCCCTTCTGTCAGACGTGAAGAAAGCCATTCACGTCCTCTGTGTGATGAGCTGGAACGGGCAGCTCTACAGCCATGGAGGGCATAGATGCCTGGTCTGGATGAAGTGGCTATGATGCAATGATGGTGAAGAAACGTCCTGTGTAAAGATGTGCACCTGTGCCAAGCTGGGGACTCGAGGGAGGAGGAAAGATGGGCGATGGGAACGCAGATGAAGTCTGGAGACAGAAGCAGGCAGAGGGGTGATGGAGAGATGTCACACATCATCTGGAAGTTGCTGCTGCTTGGAGCAGACTCTTCCTTGCTTTCTTGATCATTTCATTGCTCAGAAAATAGAAGAGAGTGAGGGAGAGTTCTCTTCCACACTGAAGAGTCTGATTGGAACTAGAAAATTGATAGAGACTACAAGAATAGATGCGCATGTCCAAGGGCATTCAGAAGCAGGTGGATGGAGACACTAGATTCTGGCCTCTCGACACAGCTCAGGCAGACACAGGCTCAGCTACACAGCTGAGCAGCTGCACCTCAGCGCCCTCCCCGACTCCATGACACACAGCTTACCTCACGTCGTCCTAAATCTTACGTGGCGCCTTGTCCCAGCAGAGAGGCAGCCCAAACATGGCGTCCGTGTGGAGGAAGCGAAGCGTTCTAATGACCGGGAACAAACCTTTTCTAAGACGGGTTTCTCCCAAGTTTCTTTTGCTTAAAAAAAAGAAAAGAGAGCCTAATCCAAGTTTTTGTCAGATGATAAATTACTAAATGTGCAAAATGATTATTTGTGGTATTCAATTCAGAAGGCACTCACAGAACAGGGTGAGTTATAATAAAATGCCTTCTATCCCCATCTTTCTATTTATGTGATTAAATTTGGGGAGGAGGGGATGCTTTATACAGATAAAAATGGGACGCTAATGGATGCTGACCCGTCTCCTGAGCAGTGAATAATGTGTATATTGGAACCGTTCAGATGGAGAAAGCCTCATCTCACTAAAGAGGCACTTCTAATTATTACTTGTAATATTTGTCAAGTTCTCCAGTATATGCATGTTGCTTTGATCCATTGTAAAAATTAATTTAGTCCAGATAATTTTTTTAAGGTGCAGGCAGGAATGCAGGTGAGCAGAGGCAGGCAAGCAGGAAGAAAGAAAGAAGAGAAAGAAGCACCTCATTTATTTTTATTTTAGTTGCTCATCCTGGCTGCTGCCCCTGGCCGTGGCACGTGCACCTGGGACCTTGGGGTGGACGTGGTGTGCCCGCCAGAGGCCACCGACTTAACGGCTAAGCCACCAAGGTGCACCCAGATGGTTTATTTTTTTGAACAGCAATAACCTCATAGTCATGAAGTCTAAAGAGACAGTTGTGAAAAATGAAAGGAGGCAGACATAGCCAGAAAAAGCTACACGTAGGTGACGTCTCTAGGGCCCTGGGTGGAAGCTTTGGTGCAGTGTGTTGTCAGGAAAGTTGAAAAATGATTTGTGCAAATGTCTCCAACAAGGAGCCCTTTATTGTGGAAGTCAGTCTGACGGAGCAGAGGCGAGTGGGGGTGACCCAGCGGAGGGCACGCGGCTCACATCAGAGCCAGGGCTTCGGGGAGGCGCCTGACCATTTGTAATGTCAGCTTGAGGGATTCAGGCGAATACTGCGGTCAGTGACAGCGCTCAGGCCCGTCTGTCGCTGAGTAATACGACTGCTTTCTAACAATTGATAACATCAGCCACAGAGGTTTGACCGAGGTTCCAAATGTCTGTTGTCCGTTCGTGTGCAGGCCTGAGTTGCACTCGGAGAAGACCTGCTAATCAAATGTAGGACGGTCCCAAAGCTGGAGGAGACAGGCGACCTCAGAAAAAGGAAAACCAAGACTTAAAAACAGGCTTCAAGAGTGAGCTGGGCTACAGCCCATCAGCAGTACTACGTTGCATTTGTTCCAAATCTGAAAAGAATAGAGGAAACTGGTTTGAGAGTTGCTTTTAAGAAAAGGACCTGGCAGAGTCTGCTGGCACTCAGTCACCAGCTGAAGCACCACGGTTGTTTAAAAACAAAAAGCAAGGCCACTCAAGGCTGCCTTCACAGAAGTAATTTGAGATAATGGCCTCACCCTTTTGTGGGACTCACTGCATCTGGAGCTGTGTGTCCAGTTCTTTCTCAAAGGACAAGTGACAAGCCACAGCCAGGATGACTTGTCTAGAAGCAGGAGGTCAAAGGAACTGTCTTTGTGCAATGTAGGCTGCTTTAAGCAGAAGAGGGACAATTGTGATAAGAATATCGGGGTCCCGGTTGGTCTTAGGAAGGGGCTGGAAACAAAGCAATGATTTAGCCTTACGTTCCATGCTGATTCCCAGGGAGGGAGATTCTGCGATTCAGGTGACAAGTGAGAAAGACCCAGGCACAAAGCATCCATCTGACAGCCAAGGGGTACACAGCTAGCAAGCAGCAAAGCAGAAGTTCGCAGCCAGGGCCCCCCACTCGGACCCAGCACCCGCAAAGTGTAACAAAGCACCGGGGCCTCCGGGCAGAGTCGAGCTGCTGGAGTGCCTTTGTGTCCTTTACTACATTTGGGTCACATGGCACTGAGTGGATTGGGGACGGAGGGAGGGTGGCTGGCACTGGGGCAGCAGCGTTGGGCTCGGCTATGCTGGTGGGACACACAGACCTGGCCCTTATTTGCCATGTGGGTTCCGGTCCTCAGTGCCACACATTGGAAGGACTGTGAAAAGCCAGGAGGTGATGGGGGAGAGTCGGGCATGGGGCAGAGTTGAGGTCTCCGGGCTCCTCTGGAGAGGAGGGACTAGGGGAAGCAGACAGGGCGTGACTGGCTTTGGGATCTCAGTGTCTGGTGGGGCGGGAGTGGCACAGTCTTGGGACAGCTGAGTCAGAGTGGCAACAGGCAGGTCTCACCCCTTGCCTTGCATGAAAGCTTCCTGCAGATGTGCTCAGAGCAGGAGGGGGAGGGCAGGTGAGGTATGCGATCACTTCCAACCACAGCCCCATATCTGTGGCTCCTGTGTGCTCTGGGTAAGCAGCCTAACCTAGCGAGAAGCAGAGGGGTGATGGGGGTGTGGGACAAGGATGTCCTCAAAGAGAAATTGTCCTTAACTAAAACCTTGAAAGCTGCAAATCCAATGAAGCTCTCTTCCTTAGCGATTTCAGTTTTTGCCTCGTTTTCCTCCCTGCTTTCAACACCAGCCGGGCCGGCTTGGTCAGCACTGGGAGTAGCTTTTCTCATGAACTGGTTTTGACAAATCAGTATGCAAGTGGCCGGCTCTGTGCAGGAGCCCAGGCCCAGGACAAAGGGCTTCCCACGGCGCCCCCCGGCCCCCTCGGGGACTCTGTATCCCGTGTCCATCCTCAGGCTTTGTCTCCATGAGCTCCTAGTGCCCTTGGCATCCGCACAGCCTGGGTTTGGTGGGTTTGGTGTGGGGGCTGGGCGGCCCTTTTGAAAGGGTGGATCAGACCAGCAACCCTTGAGGGAGCCAGGAGCATCCCAGTGAGGCCTAAATGAGCAGACTGGGTGGGAGGGGCAGCTGCCCTCCTCTGGAATCTTGGAGTGGGGAGATTCTGTCCATTGGATCAGGGGAAGAAACAGTAATCTGGAGAGCAGCTCTTTCCAGAATCTTCCAGACTCTGGATTCTTTTCCCATCCCTTAGGGAAGCAGACTCTGAAAGGAGGGATAGGGAGCAGGCCTATGTGTGTCCCAAGTGTTCTTTCGTGTTCCTGTGCCCGGCAGGACCTGAGACCCAGTGGCTGGAAAAGAGATGTGCCCTGGTTAGAGGGCCTAGCTGCCCGCCAGCCCACTTGGGCCACGCTTAGGGCCTCAGTCAGGCCACAGACTTGCGTGGGAAGGCCTCTCTGGCCAGGTGCTCCGTGCGCCCTCAGCAGGCCAAGGACAAATCCCAGTGACTGGCTGGCCACCAGCACCGATTTGGGGTTTCCCTAACCGCTCCATTCCTCTGCCCACCACCGGCAAACACGCCTGGGTAATGTTCACGAGACTGAATGCTTATTTCTTTATTGCTGGGTGCAGACAGGTTTTCCAGGGGGAAGGTTATACTCACAAATGGACACTCCCTTGTCTTCCAGTAATTAAATGCGCTTGGTTTTGATCCAGGTTACCCCTCTGCAGTTACTCCATTTCGGACCCACAGATGACTGTGGGCCCACGGGCTTTTCATGAACAAGTTCAGCCAAGTTGTTGCCCTGGAAGTCACAGCCTTGAGTGAGTCGCTGCTTCTCTCTGAGCCTCAGAAGGGATGGCACTGGCCGCTCACTGATGGCCACGGTGGCTGAGGGCAGGTACCCCCACCCCTGCCAGCCACAGGTCCAGCCACAGGTTCCGTCATTGCAGTCCCAGGCAGGAAGCTCTGGAGGGGCCTCTGGCCGCCACCTTGGGGTGACCATCTGCAGCCCCCACAGTGGGCAGGCCCCTCACCTGCAGCCTCATTCCCCACTCCTGGGAGGCGACAGGCCAAGGCCAGCGTGCCCAACTCTGCCCTCACCTGCTGAGTGACCAGGACTCAGCTCACCAGCCTGTCTCCTTGGGAGTGGGGGGTGACACCTCCTTGAGCGCGGAGATGAGGCACCCATGCATTCCGTGTGAGACGCAGGAGATGCCGGTGATGCTATCATTTGTGAGACTTCGGAGCTTGGGGGGGTCCCCATCTTGCTTCCTCACCTCGAGACCCCACCCATATGTCAGGGCCTTGGAGCTTAGTCCTGAACTGCTTTCGTCGGTCTCGCCTGTGTCGCCTCCCCACCCCACATAGACGCAGAGGCTGAGAACCGCAGCCCAGCTGTCTGCCCTGCCCGGTTCTCTGGCCTGGCTCCTGCCCTCCATTTACCTGTCCAGAGCATTTCCTGTGACTCTGCCTTGCCTAGCACTGCCTCCTGGGGTCTGTAGTCATGGTCCCTAGGCCGTGGCCTGCTGCAGACAGGATTCTCCCGGACCTAGAGAGCCAGGCCTGCTCCACTCGGGGCCCCCGCCCTGGTGTCCCAGAGTCTGGGGTGAGGCTTCCACAGTCAGTCAGTTCTGCTTCGTTCCCAAAGTGACAGGGAGCCACTGCACACACAGAACAGAGGTTTTCAGCATTCTCCCAAAATCACACCTTTATCTAATGAGCGCTCAGCAGAGCAAGTTACTGGTGGCTTTTTAAACATTAGCTTGAGTCTGACCCAGAGGAAAGGATGAAGAAGAGCGCTGGTTAAAAGCGGTTCTGGTCCATCTGACTTCAGAGTGACTGAGGAGCCTTTAAAGATAAACCCTCCGTGCCCTGTGTCACGCATGGGTTCTGGAGTGGGCCTGGACTCCGTGTGGGGGTGCCTGGCCAGGAAGGCCCTTCAGTGGAGGGCCACCAGAGCTGTGCTGGGGAGTGGCCGGGGCCAGGTCGCGCTCTGCTTCCTGGGAGAGCTACACCCCGCCTTCTCGCGGGTGCAGGCTGCTGACGGGCATCCTCCCTGCCCTGCCCTCTGCCAGCCAGGCCACTTTCTGACGGTGCCCAGGGCAGCCCAGGAGAGTCAGTGCTGAGACCCTCCCTCACAGCTCTGTTCCGAGGAAAGTCTGTCCTGAGTGACAGCTCAGCTGCAGTCACTCTCTAGTCCTCCGGCTGGCTGACTGGGACACAGCCAAGGCCCATGCCGCAGGACTGGGGCCAGCTGCGGGTGTGCTGAAGAGCCAGGCCCTGGAGGCCCCGGGGTGGTCCGCCCCTTCTCCAGCGGGGGTCCTTGGGCAGGGTCGGGCAGGTGCCAGGGTCTCTAGACCCCACGTCCCAGCATCAGGGAGCTGTAAGGCAGCACCAGGCATGGCAGAGTGCCCGAGACTTGTCACAGGAGTGACTTTCAAAATGGAGCAAGCCTAGGAGAGAAGTGAAAAGGGAGGAAAGAGTGCACCGTGGTGGCTCAGGTGCTGATCCAGCGACTGGGGTGCAGATCATGTATTCCAGGGCCCCGAGTTCATATGCCTCGGAGATGCGGGGGGATAGCCAAGCATGATGAACTGAAGGGCTTCCTCTGCCCGTTCTTCCCCTCCCTCCCTTCCTTTTTCTTTCCTTCCTACCTTCAAAATGCTGCTTTCTCCTCGCCCGTCCTTCTTCTTTAAAAAAAAGAAAACGGGGGCGAAAAGACCTGTGTACCTCGAGAGCCCCCCGCCTTTCTGTGGGAGCCCATTTCCGCAGCAGGGCGAGGGGAAAAGCACAGTGGCGGTGTCCAGGCAGGCACATGCCTGCGGCAGGCACGCCGGCTCCCGGACGTTCCCCTCCTGAAGCGGGGCGCCACGGCCCGGCCGGCGGTGGGGGGCCCGGTGGACGCGGCCAGGGCGGGCGCAGCCCTCCTCGGTGGCCCGGGCCGGCGCGCGAGCTGCCCGGAGGCCGCCACGTCCCTCTCCCTCCTGCCAGGTGTCCTTCGAGGTGTCGGCGGAGGCGCGGGGCTGCGCGCGCAGGGCCGGGGCGCACACGCTCACGCTGCGGCCCGTGGGCTTCCGCGATGGCCTGCGCGCGCGGCTCAGCTACTCGTGCGACTGCGGCTGCAGCGCGGCGGCCGAGCCCGACAGCGCCCGCTGCGGCGGCAACGGCACGTACGCGTGCGGCCTGTGCGAGTGCCGCCCCGGCCACCTGGGCCGCAGGTGCGAGTGCCGGGAGGGCCAGAGCCCCAGCGTGTTCCAGAACCTGTGCCGGGAGGCCGAGGGCCGGCCGCTGTGCAGCGGGCGCGGCGAGTGCAGCTGCAGCCAGTGCTCCTGCTACGAGAGCGAGTTCGGCAAGATCTACGGGGCCTTCTGCCAGTGCGACAACTTCTCGTGCGCGCGGAGCAAAGGCGTCCTCTGCTCAGGTAGGCGCCCCCGAAGCCCCTTCGCCGGCGCCCCCGGAGCAGGCCTGGGCTCGTGCCTCGGTCCTCCTGGGGCGGGCCTGGGGGTCCCTGGGAAGCGGGAGCCGCTCTGTCATGTGATGGGGGGTCTGCTCGGCACACCCGGCGCCGGCCTGTGCTGCATCCCGCATTTCAGCCCCCTGTGGGTTTCCTCCGGGGACTGGAGCCCCGTGGGTGCACAGGGAGGCGTCACAGTCTTGCCTGGCTCTGCTCTGACACCTCAGAATTCTGCCAGACCCCGTGTCCCAGAGCCCCTGACCCCCTGCCCCCCCATCTGTCACATGCACTGGACAGAGAGTCGGGAAGTTTGCAAAGCTCCGAGGTCCCCAGATGACGATGCTTCCAGCCCCTCACTTGCCAGCATTACTGAAGTGGAACGTCGTTTCCCAGCTTGGTAACATATGTTCATAAGAAACCTTGAAAAATACAGGGAAGCCGACGAATGTGCGGTCAGTGTTTGCTCTCTGTCTCCTCCATGTGACCAGGCTTAACTGGGACCATCTGGCAAACCAGGCAAGGTGCTCCCTTCACCCACAGTCTCACAGACATCCCCCCCACAAACTGGTGCCCCGTCAGGGCAGTGGCTCCAGAGGTGGAGATAATCTGCAGTCTCGAGTATTCCGAAGAGCTGGAAAGAAAGAAAACGAATTGGTCATGATTCCATCACTCCTACTTAAAGAGGTTACTGTCTCCTCCCAAACTCGTTTCCTAAGTTGGTGTCTGGTGGGTATGGCGGTAAATAATTTTGTGTCCGTTTCTGAAAGAATGGTCAATGCCAAGAAGCCCTTGCAGCTGAAGTACTGTGATGTCTCATTGACTAGATTGTCCCTTTCCACTGCATCCCCAAATTAGCTGCCTCCACCGCTTCTCCCTAAAAGCACCAGCCAGGTAAAACGTGAGGCTCCCCAAGTCTTGTGTGGAGCAGATAACTTGGGGCCTGATGGTTTGGGAAGGACGGAGGGCTGTGCTCGGTTCCAGGCATGGCTGCTAGCCCTCAGTAGCAGCTCTTTGCACACCCCTGTGGGCCCAGCACTCTGTTGTCTCACCCACCTCAGCGTGAACACGTGGGCGTGGGGCTCCGGCCCCAGTTCCTGGGCTCCGTGACATCTGAGGGCTCCAGCTGTGTTCGTTTCGAGTTCTTGGATTGCTGTTACTTTGGGGTTTTTGTGGGAGAGAAGTCTGTTTCCCAGCAAGCACTCTGATCTTGAAGATGCTGACTCAGACTCCCAAGCAGCTGACTTCAGCGTTCCCTCAGCCTTCCTCCCCACTTCCCTTGCAGCCTGTCTTCCAAGGGGGCTGTGGTTGCGGTCTGTCTGCCCCTGAGCTGAGGCCAAGCCCAGGCTGGGACTGGTGGGGTGCCCTGCAGAAACTTCTGTTTGGTCTTTCCATCTCAGGGGGCTTAGGGTCCTTTGCCCTTCCAGCGAGAGACTGGCCTGCAGGGAAATGCAAGCGATTCCAGAATTGGGGAGCGCTGTGCTAGCGTGTGGCACGTGATAGGAACTAGTAGTAAAGCAAATCGGATGAAGGTCTGACTGAGCCACTGTGCTCTAGCTTTTGTGCCACGTCGTCTTGGGAAAGCCAGGGTGGTCAGCACCCTTGGGTTGCCCTCTGGTTTCTAGAAGCATCATAACTTGAAGAACCATCTGTCCACACATACGCCGTTCCTATGTGTGCAGAGGGAGTTTTCTGGAGTCATTGTCCAAGTTTCTAATTCTCTTGAGTCTTGTGAAGCGTTGATAGTTCAGAGTCCCTCTGCTAATGGAGCACGAGAAATGGTGTCCCCTGGTGGAGTAGCAGTTGGGGCTGCTGCTTCCGGCTGAGCATAATCCACATACACCCCAAGGACCCAGGTTTGGGGCTAACACCCAAGATGTACAGCTAAAATTAAAATAAAATTTTTTCTGAGCATGTCCTGGTGGCCTTATGGTCTGGTACACCCAGGAGCTGTCCCACATGCACCCCAAGGTCTCCGGTTTAAGTCCCAGTGCCGGGGGAGCAAGCAACGTAAACAACGAAATAAAAATAATAAAAAAAGGTAGAGCTCTTCTGCCTCTCTCTTCCTGTCTGCCTCCTTGCCTTCATTCCTGCCTGCACCTTTCCTTTACAGAAAGAAAACAGAATATGAGAAGTGGGACATTGGTGAGTTGTTTTTATGTCCTGACAGACAGTTGCTCAAACTTGGTTGGTTTCTCTCCCCGAATAGCGCGTGTCCTGGGGTTGGCGTTACTCCATCACGGTAAACCACTAAAATCGTCCCGGCGCCGATGTCTTCACAGTCTGTGCTCTAGAGGGACCGTGCTGGGTTGAGTAATCTGCTGGTAGTCAGTCAGCCTACCTCTGGGATTTCATATGCTGACAAAATGTAAGTCAAGTAGAAGATAGAATTTTGAACAGAACGCTTTTGGTCTTGTGACTGGAAGACCCCATAAGTTCATCTAAGGAAGGACTTCATCGAAAGGCTGTCGGCCGGTTTTCCTGTCCATCCGTCTGCCCATGCATCTGCTCATCCGTTAAGTCTTTAATACGTGTCAGGCAATTAGACGTGAAGGGACATCTGTACTTGTCTCCCAGACAACAAAAATGCAGGGTGTCACCTGTGGTGCCGTTCCTAGTGGCCAGAGCCATCGTCCAGCACAGGCTGTAGGTCTGGGGTGATTTTCACAAGGTTTGGTTTGACCTCTCCAATTAAAGCTGCCCCGACGGGAAGGCCTGGTTCTGGACTTCCCGGTTCCCCCAGGTGAAATACGTCTCACGGCAGCCGTCATCCGGGTATGTTTTAAATAACACTTGTCAGCGTGTGTATACGATTCTCTCCAGTCGTGTGACTTTCACTCTTGGAATCAGGAGCGTGGAAGCCATTCCTAAGGCTGTGGTCACAGTGCCTTCTGTTGCTATAATACCACTTGAATATTTCATATATTACTCCATAGGAATGTCTTGAAAGAGGCTTTCATGACTAAGGTCTTTAAAAGTTCCTTTGAAGTGAACAAGATTTAACATATTTAATTTCCCAGAAAGTGGAGCTCTTGCTGGGATTGCAGGCATGTGTGTACGTATGTGTGTGTGTGTATAGATAGACACACATATATAATATATTAGAAAGGACCTTCTCTCCCAGTAGAATTCAGAGGAGTATCTCATGGGGCGGTTTCCGTCGCTGATACAATATAAATCCTAATTACATACCCATGACGGTGTGGCAGTGACGTGGGATTCCTGGGCCTTCGCAGTCACTGGCGATGGGGCGCTCAGAGGACGGTGGCTCTGAGAATAGAATCTGTTCACTCACTGTGATTAGAAGGAGGACAGATCCACAGTTAACTTGCACAGACGACCGTGTCCCTGGACGGCCGGGGACCAGTGTGCATTCTCGGGATGGCAAAGCAAGCAGGACAGAAGCCGTGCTGCTGACCAGCACAGCTGTTTCCCCCTCCCCTCCATAGGGACCAGGTAGTAAGATCTGTTAGCGGCATCTGCCTGTCATGGAAAGAAAATGACGTGAGACAAACCTGGATTCTAATCCTGACGTTGATCCTTTCTACCTCTGTGACCTTGGAGTCCCTAAGTTCCATTGTTCCTCTTTGTCAAATGGGACGTCTGCACACACCTCTCCATCAGGTGTCGCTTGTGTGTTAGGAGTTCTGTGTTACCGCCTGGCCCCCCCACACCCAGAGGAACATTTCCTTCCACAGAGATGTGTGTCAGACGTATTCATGGCATCAGAACGTGCTGGCTTCAGGAGTTCTCAGCAGGCATCGCCTGGTAGAAATTCTCTGGGAATCCCACCTGCAGCTGGTTATTGTTTAAGCTCACTGTAAAGACAAAGGTCCTGAAATTGGGACTTAGTCATGTGAGGAAACAATGCTACTTTCAGACCAGCCACAGAAACAGATGAGCCCGGCTGCTGGCCTCTGGAGTCAGCCAGCCTCTTGCAGCTTCTGTTTGGGAGAAGAAAGCTCATTGGAAAAACCAGAGCAGCCCACATATCTGCCCGTAGACAACAGGTGATGCAGATGTGGAAACAGTGATCTGGCTGAGTGTCGTGTGTGACGGGTAGGTGGCTGCGTGGACCTTGGCACCGAGCACACACTTAGCCCTCCTTCTCGGCCGAGCATGGCGCTGGGTGCCAGGGGCAGGGAGTCAGAGTCGCCTACAGTCTTGGATTCATTTCTCAACTGTTCTTGCCCTGAGTTTTCTCCTTCTCAGAAATCCTGGAATTGAAAATGAGAATCTGAAGCCTTTAAGCTTCTACCTTCACATCCAGACTTTGATGAGGTCTTGAAGGACGAGTTATTGGGAAGCCGTGTGAGAGCCCGTCTTCCTTCCTCTGAGCTCCGCTCTGGGAGCCAAGTTTGCTTACTGCCCTTGTTCGCGGATCAGACCCTGCATCCAGAAAGATCTTAAACAGCAAGTGGTTGTGGAAAGCAGAGTCATCTAAGTATTGGATCTTCCCTGACTCTCCTTTCTCCACTTCAGAATTAGGGAAGGGAGCGTGTGCTGATGGCCTAGCAGTGTGGTCCATGATCTTAGCCCACATGCACCCCAGGGTCCCTGGTTCTAGATCCAAGACCCAGGGAAACTCCTGAGATGAACAAATAAATAAAATGCTTCTTCCTCCTCCCTCTTTCTGCTTGCCTGATGACTCCCCTTCATTCCTGCTTCCACCTTTCCTTTAAAAAAATAAAAATAGGGCTGTGTATTAGCAGGAGACCCAGAGATAAGGACCCCGCCCATGCCTTAGACTTTGAAGGCTGACCGTCAGGCCATGAACTTCATCTTACAAAGGAAATAATTGAAAAGCAAAGGGAAATCCCACATAGACCATGTGAATACCAAAGATAAGCTCTTGGTCATGTTGATGTGACAGTGCAGAATACCAAACTAGAAAACCTTCCATTCTTGGTTATACTGAAAACTGTGAGAGCCCTCTG
This sequence comes from Solenodon paradoxus, assembly GCA_004363575.1. Taxonomy (NCBI): domain Eukaryota; kingdom Metazoa; phylum Chordata; class Mammalia; order Eulipotyphla; family Solenodontidae; genus Solenodon; species Solenodon paradoxus. Next base: position 119,669 of record RJWH01002562.1, on the reverse strand, counting down.
ATGACTGAAGTAGTGTTTTTTAATTTTAAAGGAAAGGTGCAGACGGGAATGAAAGTGAGCAGGCGGGAAGAGACGAGGAAAAGGAAGCACTCTATTTTTTTATTTACTGGTTCACACTGGCTGTGTCCTCCCAGACCCGGTCTCGAACCCAAGGGTATGTGGCCTGCGCTCCTTCGAAGATGATTGACCTAACTGCTGCTCTACTAGGGCGCTAAGTGGTTATTTTTAAGGCTCCTTTGGTTCCATTTCTTGAGTGTTGAGCTGACTTGATTTTAGAGACTGATGTCGTTGGTCTTCAGCCTCCTTGCTCAGTGCCTCTGGTGGGGCGGGGCAGGGTTGGCCGAGCCCTGTTTTCCCCGGGGGTGAGTGTCCCTGACTCAGAACACTGACCTAAGAGCTCCACCCAGAGTTGCTCTGTGTGAGTCCAAACTTCGAGAAATTGTTTCCTATTCCCGAGACGCCTTCCTCCTGCCCTCTGACCAGAGGAGGGATCCTTCTATCAGCTCAGCCCACAGTCCCCTCACCAAATCACGATCAAATGACCCCCATGTCCTTAAAGTCAAGGAACAGACTTCCCAGGTTGGTATTTATCTGATGTCACGATGTAGACCTTTAGGCAAACGTTGCAGTAATGCAAGGAGGATCTTTTTTGCTTTTTTAAGGTGCAGGCAGGAATGAGGGCACGCGGAGGCGGCAGGGAGAGAGAGGAGAAAGAAACGTTTTATTTATTTGAGTTATTTATCTTGGTCGCAAACCCGGGTCCTGGGGATGTGTGTGGACTCTGAGCTTGGCCAGAGGCAGCAAAGCAGCCCATCGTTCCAGCAGGACACACTCATTCTGCTTTGTCTTTTTTTATAAGCGAGGAATTCGTCTTTATTAGTCAGGTCTGTGAGTTGCAAGCTGCAGAAACCTAGTGAAAACCGTGCAATGAAAAGCAGTGGTTCAGGAGCGGGATTGTTTCCTCTGCACCTTTCCCGGCTGCATGGAGCGCACAGCATTTCCTCTACGTGTGACCTACTCTGACTTCACTTTTGGGGAAAACTGAGACCCAGAACCTAGACTGAAACTCTGTGATTTGTGATCTTAGATTCAAACCCAGAGAACCTCGTGAGTCGATATTTACCCTATTTTGACTCATTTTGCTTGTTGTGTGGCTCGACCCTTCCCCAGGCTCTGAGTCCCCAGTCCCACCCGCCTGCCACCACCCAAGCAGCAGCCCACGTTTTCCAAGTCTTCCATGGTAGGGGCTGTTCGTCGTGGTCAAACGTCAGGGAGCATCTAGTCTGTTTCCCTAAGCGAGCCTCTGGGTTGCAGGGATTTCTCAAACGCAGCAGACCAGGCCCGAAGGACACATGGACCAGGGGCCTGGCTGGGGGCCATGGTTTCATGACTGTCATTTGGTGACGGAGCTTTCCTCTAGGTACTCGCTGGTGTCCGGCTCTTGTATGGATTAAGCTGAACCCGCTTTCCTTCAATGAGCCCTTATGAGCCTATTTGAATTTATAAAATCCTTCTGACGTGAGTGATGTCATTTTATGGCTGCAAAGCCATTGGGAGATGGTTGTGGCTCTTACTGATCGTACCCGTGTGGGGAAGGCCGTGAAGATGGGAATGGAGGCCACACTCCTGCCATGGTTCGCCCAGGATAGTCTCACCTCCCCTACCCTCCCTGCAGGGGCGGGTTCTTCCCCTGGCGGCCTTCCTGGCCTCTTGGCTGGGCTCCTGGCAGCCAAGCTTCAGAGGGGCCTCTCGGGTGACTTTCCAAACCAACTCTGCCAGGGAGAGGCCTGCAGCCCCTCTCAACCTTGGCCCACCGAGGGCGGGCCATGGCAGCCGTCCGCCACAACAGCGTGAGATTTCCAGGTCAAAGATGGCAGGCAGGCCAGTGGGAGTCCCGTCTGCATGGACGGCAGGCTGTGAGGGGCAAGCCGGGCTGCAGATGTGGAGCCGAGGTACCTGTTGGCTTGGCACCTGGCTTGCTGTTTCTCTTAGTGAGTCAGCACTCCCCAGGCCCTCTGAGGACCATGGCTCATCTCAGCTGTGTAGACTTCGGCGACTGGAAAGGCGAGTTCATTCGCGAACGAGTGCCAGGTTTTTCCGTCTTCTCTCCACTGCCTTCGTCGCCCTGTGATCGAGGGACCTGTACCAGAAAGCGTGTCCTTTCCTCGCTGCCCTTGTGTGAAATGCAGCTGTCAGTTGAAGGACTTGGCAGCTGGGCATCAGAATTAAGAATCAGGCACTGAGACCAGAGAGACAGAAAGGCTTCGCCAGCGCCCATGGCCTTTGACAGTGTGGCCTCGCACTCTGGCCCCGTCATCTTCAGAAAACAGCTCTGTGGTTCGGAGAAGCTTAGCATAAAGCAGCGTCACCTGTCATTCAGTCCTGGGTTTTGCCGAGCGGGTAGAGACTGCAGCGTGCCGTCCCGTGGATGAGGCAAGGGCAAGGGTCATCTGCGCATCGCCTGCTGGGAAGCACCACCCGGCGGCCTTGCAGGGCTGGTCCCTGACACTAAGCTGAGGGCAGAGAAGCAGCGGCCTTGAGACAAAGCCCACCTCATTGTCCACATCTCTGGAGGAAGGTGCTGGAAAGATCAGAATAGTGTGCAAGCCCAGCGGGGGTCAAGCCCTGCTCCCCCGGGACCGTGTCCTGCCAAAGGGAGGAGAATTCGCGATCCTTCTTCCTCGTGGTGCCCGAAGTCTCTGGGTGTCTTCGACATCTGTCGTTACAGATCTGAAACATGTCCAGAACGGAATTTAAGTCATAAGGTCAATAACATTTGCCATCTTTTCCCAGCTCCCAGCAGTGGGGTCTCCCCAGGGCTCTGGGGTTGTCCAGGACATTCGCAGCCTCCAGTAACTGACAGCTGTTTCGAGCCTCTCCTGTATCCTGCACCATGGCAGGCATGGCCTACGCGGGCCTTGCCGTGATGCGTGGGCTGCAGACGGAAGGCTGAACAGATGCCATGTGATAAGCGGCTCTGTATCTGCCCTTGCCCTCTTAACGAGGACTTCTGGTCAGCGTTTGAAGACCCACTGCTGCCTTCTCCTCTCTCCATATTCATCGTCATCTTTCTCAAGTAGTTGTCTGCACTCGCTGACTTCATTTGCTTCCTACCAGTTCGCCCTCCCCTCAGTCCAGTTTGGATTCAGCCGTGTGATTTCACCGAAATGGGTCTTTCCAGGCTCCTGATGGCAGGAATGAAGGAGGCAGGAGGCAGGAGAGAGGAGGAAGAAACTATGGTTTATTTTTATTTAGTGTTCATCTTGGTGGTTCCCCGGCCCTGGGGCGTGGACCTGGGTCCTTGGGACGTACGTGGACTGTGTCCGGTGCCTTATCTGCTAGGCCACCAGGGTGTACCCCAGTGGCCTTGTCCCAGTGCATCTAATTGACTTCCAGCCCTTTTCTTAGGTGACCACACCCATCTTGACATGTTTCCTCTCCACTCACAACCGTGCGGTCTCCCCTGGGGGACGCTTTTCAGGCACCGCTTTCAGCGCACTGTTCAGCCTCCCCTTGCCGTCCCCTCCCCTTCCCCCGCTCCTCCCCAGGATTCTCCTGGCACCCAAACGAGTGCCCCTCTGTCTGCCCCCTGCCGAACTGCTCCCAGCAGCTTCAGCCTCTTGCCTGCGTCTGTCTCCCCCCGGATGTGTCCCATCAACTCGTGGTCTTCCTCCCAGCCGTGGTTCTCTTCTGGCTCCCCTTGTGTCCACCTTTCAGCCAGTTGTCCAAGACGGACACCAGGATCCTTTTTCTACCTCCTCAACCTTACATCTCACCTGCATCGTCTTGTCCACTGACCTTTTAGAGTTCTTTGAAATTCATCTCCACTACCACCGTCCTAATCTGCCTGCCCTCCACACTGCAAAGCGGATGTTCAAAAAACATTCTGTGGTCACGTCCAGCACCCTTCAGAGGCAGAGGTGGGTACTTCGGAATGCCCAGACTGCGGCGCCCGGGAAGCAGGCGCAGGGGGAGAGCCTGAGAGGGAGGCTGGGGCAAGGCCCACGATCGGTCTTGTATGTCTGCCCAGTATGAATATGGACGCTGTGCTGTTGATGGTGAGGAGCCACCGACGTGTTTTAAGCACAAGCGGGTCATCCCACAGTTTGCATTTTAGGAAAGCAATTGGGGAGGCCACATAGAAACTGACCTGGGGAAGGGGCAGCCATAGGATGGGCAGTCAACCAGGAGTGTCGAGTCCAGGTGAGGCTTCCAGCTGACCTCAAGTGGGAGTCGTCGTCAGGCCATTTGGGGCCTACGGATAAACTCAAGCTCCTCAGTATAGCACTCCAGGCTCTTGCTCCGTCATCACCTCCCTTCTCCTCTTGCTTCTTCCCTCTTCCTTCTCTTCCATCCGCCTGCACATACAGACATACGTACAGGCGTGCACGCACGCACACAGCTTGCTGCTAACCCTTGCTACCCATTCTAGTGTGTCTCGCCGTCTCAGGTATTTCCCTCCCCAGCTGCCCACGCGCTCTCTTCATCCTCACCCAGAATTCATGCCGTTTCGGGGCCCCAAATGCCTTATCTCCTCTACTGTTCTGAGACCTGTAGCTTAACCTGGAGCCTGTCCCGATTTCTCCCTGCTCTCATCCGTAGCGATGTCCGTCTGCTGCCCTTTACAGATGAGAAAAGGAGGCCGAGCGACTGTGATCAGTGTTGTAAGAGCTGGGCTGGGTCTGCTGCGCATCGTGTGCTCTGCCGCACTGTGGTCACCTGAACTCCTCTTCTAGGTGAAGGTGTCACGTTTATCGCTTGGTCTCGGCCGGATTCTCCTGGAGAGGCCACCATGTGGCCAGGGCTTAGGAAAACGGGTTCTAGTCTGGATGGGTGTGGTTCAAACTTCCACCCTGACAACCTCCCTGCTGTGTGACTTTGGGTAAATGATTTGGCTTCTCTGCCTCCTTTTTCCATATCTGCAAAAATTAGGGGAATAATTGTGCCACCGCTTCGGGTGACTGGGAAGACCAGTGAGATGACCCAGGCACTCAGAACAAGGCCTGGTTTGTTGTGAGTATTCCCGAAGATTTTTGGTAGCTCGGTGAACATAGGTTCTTGCAGAAGCCCACACATTCCTCTGCTGCGCTCTGCAAGAGTCCACGCATCCTTCAGGCAGACAGGCACTGTCCCTTCGTCAGTGCTGAGGAAACGGACTGCCGTCCAGTCAGCAAGCACTGGCTGGGGCCGCCCGGCAGTACTGTTCTGAAAAGACGTCCGAGGGGGCTGCTCAGTAGTGACAGCTGCAGGACCGAGGGGACCGGAGGACACTTTCTGGGGGAGCAGAGTGCAGGGGTGGTGTCGGTGCGGCCATGCTGTGCAATTCTTGTGGGAGAACAGCACTGCCTCCCACATCTCCAGCCAGTAAGTCATCTTGCGACAGAGCTGCTTACGGTCAGGGCGCCCCTGGCGAGAAGGACACAGCTTCTCTCTTGCCCCGGAAAGTCTCCAGTCTTTATTTTTTTCTGGCTCCAACACCAGTGCAGGGAAGGGAGGGGCACATTCCACTGGGGACCGGACGAGACACCCTGAGAATGACTGCCCCGTGGCACAGATGCGGACCGCAAGGCTTGCATAACACAGGCTGTCAGCAGCCAGCCAGGCGGAGTGCTTCCGAGGAGGGATTTTCCCTTCCTGTCCCTGGACAGAGCGGGGCCTTGTGGGGGCCGGCTGGCCCGAGTGCGAGGTCCTCTGCTCTGCCACGCACCCCACCGGCTCGGAGGGCCCAGCTCCGGGCCCATGGCGGTGTCTGGGGGCCACGCCAACCCCGGCGACTGGAAGCACAGGAAGGTCCGGTGGGCTTCCTGTTTGTTCCTGGAGCTGGGACAGTGTCTCCCCGGGGGTGTCAGCACAGTCTGCACAGGCTTCGGTGACTGGGAAGGCTCCTGATGACAAAAGCTTTCCAGCACATACCCCCTCTTTTCTGTCTCTTAACCACTTCCTGCCGACAGGGCTGCCTGCCCTGAGAGGGAGGGGCTGTGGGAGGGGACAGAGACACACTCGCGGGGACGCTGAGGGGCGGACACTGAGGAACGTGACGGGGAGTGTGGGAGCGTCCGTTGTGAGTGATGCAGGAGAGCCAGGGCCCCGGAGAGCGGCCAGCGGGCCTCCCGCCCCAGGACCCAGCGTGGCCACCCCTCTGTCTTCCGAGCCAAGGGGACGCCCAGGGCCCACAGCTGCCGGAGGGGCCTGCAGCTCAGTCCAGCTACATGGCAGCTGAGTTTGGACCCGCCTGGAGAGATGACTTGTAACCCGAGGGTCTGCCGGATGTGGCCGTTGCTCAGGGAGAGAACGCTTCTTGCTTCTGTCCCGGTCCAGGCTTCTGAGCCCAGCGTGGGGGTGGAGACGGAGCAGTGGTGTCGCCTCTGGGCCTGGGGGCTGAGGGCTGGGTTCTCCCCCATCTGTCCTCGGGGGGGTCAGCCTCCTGCGGAGGCTCTGCTGCTAACAGCAGCCCCAGCAGGTCCTGTGTGTTCTCTGGACGTGGATTATGAAGTCCCCTGATGGAGGCTCTGAACGCTGGAAGCCCAGGCATCCAGAACGTGCATTCTCGCATTCTGCAAGGTTTCTTTCCGAGTGTCCCTCCCACCCCACGGTCCCTTCCAACAGCGGTGATGATTGTGTCCATGGAGCCCTTACGAGGTGACGCACATGGACTGCGCACCATACGGTCGAGTGGTCCCATTCACACACCCTACGAGGGAAGCCTTTCTTAGGCCCATTTTAAAATGAGACCAAGAGTCAGCTGATAAGCAGCAGACTCAGGAGGCCGACATGGCCGTGTTGATGCCTCGTGTCCAATGTGTCCTCGTCCCATTCTGTTTGCCTTGTTCCTTGGGGAACAGGCCCTTCACCCTCTGCCTTATTCCTGAGTCCCCACACCTCCTTTCCTGAAACCGGTGGTCCCCAACAGCACCGGGCATGGGGACGGGCCTGGCCCTCAGTGACCCCCATCTTCGTGTCCTCCCGGAGCTCCCTCTCCTGCAGACCACCTGCAGGTGCCCCCAAGTCCTAAGCGTCTGTCTCCCACTTGACCCCTCTCCCTGGCCACCCCCCGCCTGCATTCACTGCAATGTTGTCTGCTGCACAGTCTCAGCTCTGTGACTGACCCAAGGTGACAGCAGTGGCGAGGGCAGGCGCGACCTTGGTTCCAGTGCAGCCCCTCAGCGCCCAGCACCCTGAACCCCTGCTGGAGCGGGGACCAGCACCTCACCTGACTTCAGCTCTCACCCACACCGTGTCTTTCTCTGCTAGAATGTATCCCACCTTGACATTCCCAGTCCTTCCTCCCCATCTTTCCCTACTGGACCGTCCCTGCTTGTGGGTTTCACCTCTACTCACTGTCACCATTCCTGAGTCCTCCACCACCACCCCTGCACCCGCACCCACCCTGGCCCTGCACAACCATGGTGATTCCCAGGTGCCCTGGAGGACTCGTCCTCCTTAGTCTCTACAGGTGGAGCTGGAGAGGAAGGCCTAGCTCTAACTTCCAGGCTGCTGGCTCCCCGCCGTCTCCCCTCTGGTTTCCACCAGCCGTCTTCAGGGAGACCCTTTTTCTAAGTAGCTAGCATTCAATTTCATGAAGGAGGCCGGGGCCACAGCTTGGTGTCCCGCCCACTCCAGCACTGCCTGGCAACGGAGAGCTGACAGGTGCTGGGTACATGGGCCCATGTTCAACTTCCTGTCCGGCGAGCTTTCTGTCACTCCAAGTGCGCTAATAACTTGCATGTGCAGCGGTCACAGCTCGCTAAGTACTTCCCCTGCCCCAGCATCCCCCTCAGTGAGCAGTGAGAATGTTTTGACATCTGTGCAATTTTAAACTGGTGTCATTAAATTCAACCCACTTCACCCAAGTGCAGCTTTGTCTTGAGGAAGAGTCCTTGCTTGGGCCTCCGGGCATCCTTAGCAGGGTCATGTTCCAGGTTCCTGATTTGTCCTGCTGTGGCTGACAGAGGACAAGTGGCCCTTGTCATTTCATAACACGTGTTCCTACTAGTGCTTGAGAGCCTTGGGCTGACCCAAAGTGTGAGGACCCCCGAGCCTGGAGTGTGAGGGTCTGAGACTTCAGATCGGGATGTGACCAGACCAGTGACGTTGTCGACACTGTGAGCAGGTCACGCTTTCTGAAGGAGACTTGGAGGTTTGCAGCCAGCGTGGCAAGTGGTTGTATCTTGTCACCAGCTCCCACAGCAGGACCCTGCCTGAGTACAATGTAGACGAGGATTTGGCCACCAAGTCTGGGCTCCCCGCGCTAGGATCCGGCCCGTAGACAGCTCTGCCCACCACGGTGTGATGAGGCCGGGGCCGCGGAGCTGCGTCTCTGCTGAAGCTGCGCTAAGCGCCTCTTTATAAGGTGATGAACAACCTGTGTGACTGAACTGGGACCCTCAGGAGGTCCGAGGACAGGCATCAGGTGGCATCAGCAGTTCACCCACGGATGGCGCTGTACTCCGTCCCCTTCAGGGCCCTCGCGCCGCTCTGTTCTCGTCACATCCTTGCTGTGCTAAAACGTTTCACGAGTGCTTGTCTTTGGGACGTGAGTCCTGCCTCCAAGAAACTTCAGACATGGGTGGATCACCCTCCCCTCTCTCCTGCCTTGGATTCTTGCCTTTGGTTTGAACTCTGGGCCCCTCTGCTGGACCCCAGACCCTCTGCTGGACCCCGGACCCTCTGCTGGAACTCCGGGCCCTCTGCTGGACCCCGGACCCTCTGCTGGAACCCTGGGCCCCCTGCTTGAGCTCTAGTCCGGGCATGCTCTGCTGCATTGACCTGGGGCTGCCTTTTGGAGCTCTTGGGCCTGCAAGGCATCAGATGTACCCAAAGAGCTGGGTTGCTTGCCAGCCCCCTAATCCTGTCCAAAGTAAGGGCAGAGGCCCCCTCCTCCTGGTCCCTCCCCACCTCAGTCACTGCAGGGAGTAAGGGACCCTCCAATACTCTTTACCCAAAACTTGCAACAAAATAATATCCACCGCTTCTCAAGTCTTTGACACTTTGGAATGCTGTGTAGGTTGTATTTGGACAAATGTGTGTAGCTGTCAAAACAATTAGAACAGGAAGAGGAGCATAGGGTTTCAGGCAAGCCCGCCCCTCTGGCCTGAGTACTCGTGGCTGTTTGTAAATGCATCCCTGCCAGGCGTTCATCTGTTTTTTAAGGGGTGGTGTGATGGATGAGCTCTTGGAGCGTGTCGGAGCTGAATTAAAAACCTTCCTTGGGGTGCACTGATGTCTGCAACCCAATCTGAAATGCATTTTTTTTTAAAGGAGAGGTGCAGGCAGGAATGAGGGTGAGCAGGCAGGCAGGAAGAGAGAGGAGGAGAAAGTATTTTATTCATTTTATTTAGTTGTTCCTCTTGGTTTTTTGCCCCCACCCCGACCCCTGGTTTTGAACCCTGGTCCTGGGGATATATGTGGACTGCACTGACTGAAGGCAGCGGACTTATTTGCTAGGCCACCAGGACGCCCCTGAAATGAATTTTTAAATGGTGGTTGACGGGTGGATATAGGAATGGGTAGGAATGGTAAAAGCCACAGGTAACAGGCCCGTGGTGGAGCTTGGGTGGTAAATAGATGGATGCTCGCAATCAGAGCCTTTTACCTTGGCTTCAGGTTTGGAATGGTTCATAATGAAATGTTGGGGGAAATTACCCCCAAGCGTGGACTCATTTCAGTTAAAACAGACTGCGGACCCATGTGGTCTCCGAGGCCCGAAAGTGACCGGGATGTAGGCAGTGGGTGCATTTAGTGCTGGGAAGCTGCTGGGGTGGTTCCTGCTGCTCGTGCAGGGGCTCTGTGATCAGCGCCCACTTGCCCCCGCCGCCCAGCCTTTCCCGCCCGCAGCCCTCAGTCAGGGCAGCTGTCCCGTTCAGCCTCGCCTGGCCCAGGCCCATCTGCCAAGGCTGCCCAGCGTGGAGGCCGGGCCGTTCCAGAGGGTCTCCAGCTGCCCGCAGGTTCCAGGCCGCGAACGCAGAGCAGGTGGGGCAGGGAGTAAGTGCTGCTGCAGAGGCTCTGTGATCTCAATTGTGGGCCGCACTCCTGTGGTCTCGGAGTCGGTGCTGGAGTCCGATTACCAGTAAACTGCAAGCCCCCCGCCCCACCTGGCCAGTCCCGCCCCTGCCCCTCCAGCACCCGCTGTTGTGTAAGTGGGGCTCAGTAATACAAATCTGGGTCCCAGTGAAGCGGCCCTGGCAGCGTGGCATCAGGGAGAAAGCTGACTGCAGACTAGTACAGAGGTTGAAAATGAGGTGATGGAGCGGGGCAGGCACAGCCCACACGCATCCCCGGGGCCCCGTTCGCGTCCCCGGACCGGCGGGAGCAACCAAGGTGACCAGCAGAATAAAAACGCGTCTTCCTCCTCTCTCTCCCTGCCTGCCTCTGCTCACACTTTCATTCCTGCCTGCAGCTTCCCTTTAAGAAATAAGAAACTAGGTGACGGCAGCAGCAGGGCTTCCCGTTAGCGTTGAGAGCTGAGGGTCCTCCGTCGGCTCCTGGACCTTGGAAGACGGCCCTATCCCTGTTGGCCCTGCAGTGCGCACGCAGACACACACAGTGTGCACTCACATCACACGTGTGCAGACACTCACATGGTCACATGTGTGCAGATTCACATGTACTCTCACATCACACATGTGTACTCACACCCCTGCTCCAGCCTCTGAGCTGAGCGGTGCCCAGCCCCTCAGCCTTCCCGCTGCTGAGAGCTCTTCCCCTGCAGGGCTTGGCAGCCCTCAGCTGTTCTCGCCCTGGGGGCCTGCATGTCCCTCCCACAGCATGTCCCGAGTTCCTGCTGTGGACTGGCTCTCTGACCTCCACAAGCCACCCCATCTTGCAGGGCCTCATTCCGCTTGTGAAATGAGCTAACGCCTGTGCGGGCTGGTAGCAAGAATAGTCCATCCGTGCGTGGAAAGCTGACCTCCTAGTGAGCACCGTCCTTCCCCGAGTCATCCGCTCTGGGCTCCTGGTCCCTGGCCAGAGCAAGGATTCAGGTAAACCGTGCGTTAGTGTCCCGCGGTGGCAGTTTGTTAGTGACAAGCAGTGCAGAGTCGTTCTCGGGCAGGAGTCGGAGTCCGAAGTCCAGTGTCTACAGGGCCGCCTCTGCTCTGTAGGGAGGGACCTTGCCTGTCGGTCTCCTGGAGCAGTGCCCCCGGCTCCTGGCCTGGTGGCCACTTCCTCCATCTTCACAATTAGCAGCTCACTTCCACTGTCCCCTGCTGCCACCTCTGGAGACAGAGCCTTTTCTCTTGCGCCTGTGGTTGTGTTTCGGGAACGTGGATGACCAGAACCCCCACCTCAGATCCCCAGGCACGTCTGTGGTCTCCCCACATCAGGGCACAGTCTCAGGCCCCGAGGACGAGGAGGGGACATAGTCACACAGCTGAGACAGGGAGAAGTTCTCCAGAGTCCTGGGCCTGTGACCTGACACCCCAGGCCCGGCCAGGCCACACATGCTCCCTGGCCCGTGTCCCCCGTCAGCGCTAGGCCCTGCGTCTCCCACACAGACTGGCAGGCGCAGTCGTGTCTCATCTGCTTGGGCCCTGTGCCGGCACCGGGCAGGAGCGTGGGTACATTTGTGTGGACAGGCCCTGCTGTGCTGTGTGTCCTTGTAGGTCATGGCGAGTGTCACTGTGGAGAATGCAAGTGCCACGCAGGTTACGTCGGGGACAACTGTAACTGCTCTACAGACACGAGCATGTGCCAGACCAAAGACGGCCAGCTCTGCAGTGACCGCGGGCAGTGCGTGTGCGGGAGGTGCCAGTGCACAGAGCCCGGGGCCTTCGGCGAGACCTGCGAGAAGTGTCCCACCTGCCCGGACGCCTGCAGCAGCAAGAGGTGAGGCCCCACCCGCGTCTCTCCAGCTTCCCGCCCTGAGTGCTGCCCCTTCCTGGGGCCCAGCAGCCAGCGGCTGCTCCCTTCTCCTGCAGCTTCCACCCTCTGGCCCTGCAGGGCGGTGAGGCTCTCACAGGAATTTAAATTTAAAATGGTGTCTTTTCCTTTTTTTTTTTTTTTTTTTAAAGGAAAGGGGCAGGCAGGAAGCGAGAGGAGGAAGAAGCATTATTTTAGTTCATCTTACTGTTCCCTGTGAACCCGGGTCCTTGGGATGTATGTGGCCTGCGCTGGTGAGCTTAACCGCTGCGCACAGCACAGAACACCCGGCCGAGGCTGCTTTACACAAAACAGCCCGAAGGTAAATCGGGTGATGGCCCAGCAACCCAGATAAGGCAGGCGGAACAAAGGGCAGTGGCTTCTGCATTTTCTGCTGGTTTATAGGTAACCACTGCCAGCCCTGCAGCCTGATGAATGCAGAGATGGTCTGCAGGGCCCTGGGCCTTCACTGGCTGAGCCTCAGGGTCACTCCTGCCAGAGTTGGAAATCAGGGGAGCAGCAGTGGCAGTCACTTTAGAATTTTGCTAGAGAAACAGTCGAGTCATCATTACCCCTGGCAAGGGGGGGGTGGGGGGGCCAGGAGGGTGGGACAAAGGTCCAGACCATCAGAAACAAATAGCAACATAGTTCTTGAGGCTGCAGAGCGCGAGTGGCCCATCTGCTGTTGGCCGACTTTCCTCCCGGTGTCTGGCGCGGCCGGTCATGGAATGAGTTCATGATCCCCCTGCCTGTGTTGGCTGCTTGCTGGTCAGTCCCCACTCAGGGACGTTCTGGGTGGCAGAACCCCTGGTTGGACGTTTGCCACAAACAACCCAGGCGTGGGTAATTGAAAGCTGGCTGCAGATGGAGAGACAAGATAGACTGGCCGGCTGCATTTGAGTGTTTCCTTGGAGGGGAGCCGGGAGAGGCAAGGAGACGAAAAGCAGATCTTCTTGGGACCTGTTCAGAGTGGAGAAACAGCAGTAATTCTGCTACAAACATCCCAGGGAGAAAGTCAGCCTGCTGGAACTGGATCCAAAGAGCTGCAGCCACGTGAGCTTGGAGTCACAGCTATTATCAACATTTCCTGCCTGAGGGAGGCGGGGCCTGCTCCTCCCGCAGCTGGACCTGCGGAGTCTGAGCTCCCTGTCGCAGGCCTGGGGGCACACCAGGCTGGGGGGGCGGGGGCTAACTAGCGCCGCACACATGGAATCCATCACAGTAGTGAGAGCCCCCTTCCTGTCCTGCGGCTGCAGCAAAGCAGTTGGCTTCCTAAAGTTCAAAGAGGCCGGGGAAGATGACCCTCTGTTTAAATGTGTATTCCTTTCCTCGCAGACAGAGACTTGTTCATTTATTAGCCAAGAGAAGCCATAGGGAACCTCTGTGTCTTTCCACTGTCCCTGGTCCACGAGACCCTGTCTTTCGCTCCTAGCTGCAACTTACTTTCTTAATAAAGTGCCTTTGCTGTTGATTGAGACCAGGCTGTTTTTCTACTTTGTGGAGAGCCACCAGGTTTTGATGCCTTTTGTGCCCCCACCCTTCCCGCCGGGGGTGGGCTTTCAGAACAGCCAGTCTCCACTTTCTAGAATGAAGCAAACACGCCCTGCACCTTGAACAGTTCAAACTCAGCAGGCTCGCGGACAAAGGCGTTCTCAGCAGCCGGCCTGTTTAAAGGCAGCCTGACTGAAATCCACGACTCCAGTCTCAATCCCGTGCTCTTGGCGCACACCAGTGAGACCGATAGGTCCTCGTGGATAATGTGGGGATGTTCCTGGAAGTGGCCCTGTGTTTTAATGTGGATTAATCACAGCAGGGGTGCAGACGGAGGTCAGGGCTCAATCCTAGCTGAGCAAAGCTGAGACTGCAAAGCGCCTCCTCCTCGCCCTGCGGCTGGAGGAGGGGCCAACTGGCCTCAGTGACCAGACAGGAGCTGCCCCTTCCTGGCCCTCAGCCAAGGTCAGATGCCTGCCCTCCAGGACTCTGGTCTCAAGGAAAATGCAGACATGACCAGCTTGTTTTGTAACTCCAGAATGTTTCCATGAAATCGTTCCCAGGAGGGTGGGACTCTGTGACCAGTTCTGTGGAAGAGTTGAATTCTTAAGAATTCTAATTCTCTTAATTAGAACCTTCGTGAATCCCTGCCCCGCCTGAGAGCCACTGCTGTCCAGGCTGAGGACCACATCACTTTGCCATTCTGAATGTGACTGGTTTGGGACAGGTCTGGAAGCCTCTAGACACATGGCTCAGAGTAGAGAGAGGACCCGGGGAGGGGCTTGTCTGAAAAGGGAAGGGCTCCTGTGTGCAGGACTCAGCAGCCACCGCCTTCTCTCTGGCCTCGTTCTCCACCCCTAAAATAAGAAAAACGTTTGCCCATCTCCCTCCCGCCCTGACATTCCTCTCTGCTGTACTGGAAATGGTGCAGGAACAGGCAGGTCTTGTCATCCCCAGGAACTGAATCAAGGATGATGGTGATAAAGGGACGGTGTGGTGGTTACACAGGCCTCCATTTCTGCCAGAAAACATTTTAGATACACAGCCTCTCTGGTCCCCATGGGCCGGTGGGGCCAGCAGGACAGCAGCAGCCCCCCACCCCAACCGGTCCAGGTGCAGGCGGACAGTGATCTCCCCCCAACCCTGGGCTCCTGAGTCCCCACCCACTTCAAAGCCACCTCAGGGCTGTCCCTGCTGGAAGCCACTGGGCATCCGCTCCTGAGTCCCCAAGTGCCCCCAGCTCTGTTACTCTGCCCCTGCTGTTCCTGCCTGGGGAGCATTCTCAGCATCCTGTCTGAGCTCCCCATCACAGCCCAGAGAGAGGGCCCTCTCCCCGTCAGACCAGCCTTACAGGCACGTCCTGAGGCGTCTGGCTCCATGTCCTCAGGAAGGTTTCTGCCCTTGATGTCATTTGACAGTGGGTGGTGAATGTTTGTTAGCATTCTTCACACTGATCAGAACTGTGGGCCTGAGGAAGGAGAGACTCAGGGCATCCCTCCTCCGCCCATTGTCTCAGGGCCTCTGCTGAAAGTGGGGTTCCCTGGGCGGCGCCCCGCCCCCTGCCCCGGGATCTCATGCAGTGAATCCGCACTTCACCGGCCAGTCGTTCCTCGGAAACCGGCAACTTGAAATAATATAACAAAAGTAGTCATTTCAGCCAGAATTGGCCAGAATTGTTTCCCCTCAGTGTTACAGGTGCGAAACAAAACGGTCTGAGAGCTGTTGTCATGTGTCTCGCTACCCTGTGTGGTAACATTTCTGAGGTTATGCGGGGTCCGGGGATGCTATTTAATGCTAATTACTATTCGTTGAGAAAATATATGCGTCCCCCGATGCAAAAAATAGCCTCTCGAATCCTACCAAATAGGAGCGCCCTCCTTTCAGGTGGTGGGGAAGCCTGTGTGGACTGTCCAGCCTACAAGTGAGTGGACAGCAGGGCTCCTGGGAGGAGAAGGGCTTAGTGCCCCAGGCAGCTCCTGTCCGGGATGCTGACCCACATGGCGGGGGACACGGGCGTGGGAAGTGCCCCGAGGGAGGGGACCATCCCGGCAGACATCCTGGGAGTCGGCAGTGAGGGGTATCAGCCCTGGCCAGGGGGACGGGGACCCCTCTTTGAGGCCGGGGGTACACTTTTATCACCCAGAAACTTCCTGCTGGTGCAGGCTCCTCCATTATGCGTGGTGCCCCTGAGCGCAAATGGGTTTGGCCCCGGCATCTGAAATTGACGTCTCCACTCCGAGCCTGACGGTGGAGCAGACGCCTCTCAACTCACACGGGTTCCTCCAGGCGCCGGGCTTCCCCACATGGCAGCAAAAGTGGGGCCACCCCGAGGCAAACACCTGAAGGGGAGGAGGTGAAAGGGGGTCTTCCCTGCGAGGCTCGTACCAGTGGGCACAAGCGTCTGATGTCTCCGTGTTGCCTCTCTTCCAAAGGGACTGTGTGGACTGCCTGCTGGTCCGCGCGGGGACCCCAGACAACAACCAGACCTGCCAGAGCCTGTGCAAGGACGAGGTGATCACGTGGGTGGACTCCATCGGTGAGTGCCCGGCCTGGGCGGCTGGCCCCTCGGAGCTTGACAGGCTCCTCCAGACTGTGTCTCCATAGCGTGACCTTCAGGACTGCAGGGCTGGGAGGAGGGTCGTTTGAGCCTGGAGTTGGGAAGCACAAGTCGGCGTCTTTGGCACGACTGTTGGCTCCCCAAGAGGACTTGGGGCCCCTGTGCTTAGGGCAGGAGTTCCAGGCTTTCCAGGGACTCTGACTGCCTTGTTCATGAGTTTCTGTCCCTTCCATGGTGTCCAGTCCCTTCCTGGCCACGTCAGGCTCTCAGAAGTTAGTCTTTTCATTAGAATAAGTGACATTGGCTACTGTAAAGCAAACCCTGCGCCCCAGGCACTTAACATTGAAGTCCGCTCGTCCCTCTGACTTCCAGTGAGGATGTGGCCGAGGCCTTCCCGTGGGCGTTCTGGAACCTGCAGCCTTTGTATTGGGGGTCTGCCTGTCTCAGGGTCCTCAGATACCTCTCCCTACACTCGCAAAGGGGGAAAGCCGTGAAGGATCAAGCAGGAGGTTTGCTGGGCCACGCTGCACGTGGCACGGAACTGCTGCCCACATTCCCCGGCAGCTCTTGGTGGTCTGATGACATCGCATTGCAAGGCTGTGCGTTGGGAGAGGCGGTCAGGCTCTGTGCTCAGGATGCCGGGAAATCACGCTCAGTGGAGGCCTGGCCAGGGTCCTGGCAGCTTCAGCCAGGGACAGGCTTCACGATGCTGCTGGCCTCTGAGGGGCGTCCCTCACCGCCATCCAGACTGAGTCTGGGGTCCCGCATCGGCCACCATTTCTGCAGCTCTTGTCCATTCCTTCTGTTGTCCTGCCCAGCAGCTTGCATTTTCAAGTGTTTTCCATTCTAGCCCCTCCATCCCTCCGTCCATCTGCCTTTGCCTCTGGACAGAGGGCCACCAGCCCGTGTCTGACCATGAGCCCAGCAGAGGCTCAGGCAGAGGTGCCGAGATGCTTGCTTCTCACCGCCTGTAGGCCGCATCCGGATGTTTTCACGTCCCGACATTGCTGTTAAGCAGAGGAGTTTCACAGGGCGAGGGCTGCAAATCCACTCTCTGGGCTCGCTGTGACTGGCTTGGAACAGGTCTGGGACACTAGATTCATTCGTTCAAAGTGTCCCGGGGGTGGAACCCTCAGGTGCTGCCAGTGGGAATGGAAAATGGGGTAGCCACCTTGGAAGACCTTTGACAGTTCCCCCAAATGAAAGAGAGTCACTGTGCATTCTGGCAATTCAGCTCCCAGCGTATGGTCAAGAGATGGAAAACATGTTAACACGGAAAGCGTGTACATGAGTGTTTATAGCAGCATTATTCATAATGGTCAAAAATTAGGAGTAATCCAAATGTATGTGAACTGAAGAGTGGGAAAATAAAGTGTGGTCTGTCCATGCGATGGGATGTTACTCAGCCAAGAAAGAACCAAAGTGCTGGCTTTGCTGTCACGCGGGGGACCTGGAAAACAGTCTTCTCCATGAAAGGCGCCCGGTGGAAATCGTTCTGTGATTCCATTTATAGGAAGCATCTAGAATAGACAAAAGCACAGAGACAGAAAGCAGATTCCTGGTTGCCAGAGGCTGAGGGGGAAGGGTTGATGGCCAACGGGTAAGAAGAGACAAGAACGTTCTGGAATTTGCGGGGACGGTTGCATAACAGAGTGCACCTACTGAAACTTGGGAACTGCACGCTTTGCATGGTTAAGACGGTGAGGACACTGCCCTGAAAGGGGCTGTGTCTGAGGCTCCCTGACTGGCAGCCTGGCCCTCTGCTTTGACCTCCTGCTGCTGCAGGCTGCTGGTCCCCGTGGCCTGGTCTGGGCCTTGACTTTCCTCTTCTGTGGAACAACTTGATCCAACCACCTGGTTTTGACTGCTCTTAAATACGTGTAATCAGTGAGCACCACGCACCCACTGTGTGCAGACGTGTGCCGGAGATGGAAGGAGCCTCCCTGGGCCCACTTCTCCTGCTCACTTGCCTGCTCCTGCTGCCTTCTTGCATGCACAGCCCGGCGCAGCAGTCCTGCCTGCAGGCCTGAGTAGCTCCCCGTCTCAGCACACGCAGTCGGGAGACGAGCCCGCTGGCCGATTCACCTGCTGTGAGCACAGCTGCCTCTCCTGTCTCCCTCATGAATCATTGCTTCCTGGAGATTTGTGTTCAAATCCCCATCTATCTTTTTCCTGCCTTCCATGCTTTTTTCCAGACATACACCCTCACCCAGACCAGGCTTAGGACTGGAGGCCAGAGACAAAATCTGGGTGTTTGTAAACCACACCCGTTTGTCTGGCCCAGGTTAAAATACCTTCAGTCAACAGTTAACAGATCAGTTGATGTGGTGGAGGGGAGGGTGTGTTGACATATATCTGAGGAACAGGGAATTTGCACATATGGGGAATATGAGTTTATATTAATTTGTAAAACAGTTACCCCTCCCTCCAAAAAAAAAAGGTTTGGAGTTAAAGCATCCACGTCCTAATGTCAGACCACAGCTGGTGCTCAGGGCTGGCCACGGCGGCCCGGTGTCCTGACCATCGCCTCCTCTTGCCATCCCTCACTTCTGGTGCATCTTGAACCTGCATTCCCTTCCTCAGGGCAGCCCTGGAAAGCAGACATGCAGGGACAGGGATGGAGGCACTTGAGCGAGCAGGGCAGGGCCAGTGGCGTGGGGCTCGGCCTGGACTGGCCTGGCCTGGCGGGGACCCGTGCCCCCAGCTTGCTCACTGCATCGCCGGCTGCAGACACTGTGTGGGGATGGTTGACTTCAAACGAAAGCAGTTACTGCCATCACCAAGTAGGGTTTATTCGGGAACAAAACAGCACAAGAGAGGGCAGATCAGATCAGAGGGTGCGTTCATCTAACACACTCCCCCATCCAAGACCGACACCCCACCCATCCTCGAGGTCCTCCCCCATTTCCCTGGTGCGGGGACTGTCCTTTCTCATGGAGGTGCGGGGCCTGCCGCGTCCTGCGTTTGCTCACGCACACACATAAGTGTGGGCACTTTCCTGATGAACTGGGGTTTCCGTACGTTGATGCTCACAGTACCAGCCTCTTACCAAAGAGCCTCGTCACCCTGGGTTCTTTCTGGTTTTACATCCTGAGAAAGAGCTGCAGGTGCCTGGCCAGCTGTCGGCCAGGTGGGCTCAGTGTGGATCCCCCTTTTTTCCTCATCTCCATTTCCAAGGCCAGTTCCATCCCCCACGCCACCCCGAGCATTAACGGCTTCTTTTCTTTCACCTCGCCCCCAGCAAGCATTTCAGAGGTCGGTGGCTCCCTTCTTGCATTCCACGAGGCCCCTTTCCCCTGCGGGAATCCATGTCCCAGGGCAGCCTCAGCACCCAGGCCGCACTGCAGATGACACAGACCTGAAGCCATTCTTCTTTTTTCCTTTAAAGGAAGGAAGCAGGCAGGGGTGAAGGCCAGCAGGCATCAGGCAGGAGGGAAGAGAGAGAAGGAAGAAGCATTTTCTTTAGTTGTTCATTTTCAGTTGTTCCCCCGGGCCCAGGCCTCGAACCTGGGTCCTTGGGCTGTATGTGGACTACCCACCAGGCATGGGCTTAACACCTGAGCCACCCCGTGCACCCTGCAGTCATTCTGAAAGGCTCAGCCTCTCTGTCCACCCTCTTTCTTCTCTGAGGTCCACCAGCGACTCTGGGTGACTTGGAGACTCTCGGGACATTTCTGTTTGGTTTCTTTCCAGTGAAAGATGACCAGGAGGCTGTGCTGTGCTTCTACAGAACCGCCAAGGATTGTGTCATGATGTTCACCTACACAGAGCTCCCCGGTGGGAAGTCCAACCTGACGGTCCTCAGGGAGCCAGGTGGGTGAGGACCCTGCCTGCTCCCTCGGGCTCAGCGCCCAACACTATTCCCTGTTTCAGCTGCCACCCTTCTCGCCTCACTGTCTTTGCAAACTCCAGAGAGCGGGGCATCCAGCTCTTTACAAAGATCAGGCTCCATGGCCTCCCAGCTCAGTTTCTAGAGTCAGCAGAAGGATGAGCTGATTCTGGGATCTGTTGCTGGGGCGGAGCACTGGGGGCTTGGGAGTGACAGGCCTGCCCATGGAGTGCCTCATGCTGGGGGACAGCACAGGGTGGACGCAGGCTCACAGCTCAGCTAAGCCCTGGCTCGAGGGCCACGGGGAGCCACGTCAGGAAAGCCAGGCAGGGTAGACATGGGAGAGGTGTGCCCGAGGTTGAGGCGGAGGGACGGGCGTTGCGGGGACTCGACTCACCGAGTGTCCCGGTCCCTCCAGAGTGTGGGACGGTCCCCAGTGCCATGAGCATTCTCCTGGCTGTGGTGGGCAGCATCCTTCTGATTGGAATGGCGCTCCTGGCCATCTGGAAGCTGCTCGTCACCATCCACGACCGGAGAGAGTTCGCGAAGTTCCAGAGTGAGCGGTCCAGGGCCCGCTATGAGATGGTGAGCCGGGGCCGTGGGCTGTCCGCGGAGAGGGGCGGTTGAGTTCAGGGAGCCCACCGTGACTTTCCAATGCCCTTGTGTTGGAAGCAAGTGCACAAAACCCGCAGGCGGGGGTGCTCAGCTCCGGCCAGAGACGCCCAGGCCCTGGGGGCACAGGCCACCGGCCGAGGGGGGCTCCTGGGCAGAGGTCTGGGCACAGCCTGGGCCGGAGCACATGGCCCACTGGGAGACGGCCCAGGGAAGGACCCCACGTTCCCGCTACCCGTGACGGTGCCCCCGCCTGCAGGCCAGTCTCCCAGGCGCACAGTGAGCGCCTGCCCGGGCCGTTGGGGAGCGGCTGCTGAAGCTGGAAGCCCCGCCCCTCGGCTCCCCTCCCATGTCACCGGCTACCGCGGGGCTGACCTCTGACCCGGTGTGTGCTCAGCAGTCACGCTAACTGTGACCTTCCGTGTTCTGCAGGCGTCCAACCCCCTGTACAGGAAGCCCATCTCCACGCACAGCGTGGACTTCACCTTTAGCAAGTTCAACAAGTCCTACAATGGCACCGTGGACTGACCTCAGAGGGTTGGGGACGAGCGCTCGTCAGAGGATGTGCCCTGGACAGCGGCTCCGCTCGGTCACGGCTCCCTGGCGGACCAGCACAGGCCTCCTGGGGCCGGGCTGAGGCGCCCACTGCCTGCGTAGGAAGGCAGCTGACCACGCCACCTGGCCGCCGGGCCAGAGCCACACTCAGCGCCCGGGAAAGGCCGGGGACGCTGGTGCTCCGGTGTCCCCCACCCTTCCTTCCTTCCAGCTTGCCGCACTGGACTGCCGAGCAGCTGGGCCAGAGAAAAGGGCTCTTGGGAGTGTCAGCACGTGTGAACCAGTGCACAGTCTGACTCTTCT
This sequence comes from Solenodon paradoxus, assembly GCA_004363575.1. NCBI lineage: Eukaryota > Metazoa > Chordata > Mammalia > Eulipotyphla > Solenodontidae > Solenodon > Solenodon paradoxus. Next base: position 98,466 of record RJWH01002562.1, on the reverse strand, counting down.
GCGTTGACCATTTTTATATGAAATAAAAAGACAGTGCCTTTAGGGTGTGGCTCTGGGGACTGACAGGTGTCTGCCTGGTGTCTGCCTTGCACATGGGTGTTGGTGATGGGATTACTGATGCCTGAGACAGGCACAGTTGGCAATGTCCTTTTCCTCTCCTGTCCCTGTTTGTTCAGTTCTGTTGTAGTGAAAAGGAGCAGGATTGTTTGGGATCGAAAGTAAAAATTAAAACCAAAAGATGTGTGTGCTTCCTTCTGAAGTGGCCTGACCGGGCTCCATCGGGGATTGGGTGGCCGTGTCCTTCCTCGGGGACCCAGTCCAGTGCTCCAGAGCAACGCTGGTCCAGCGGTGTCCTGGGAGAGCCTCGGCGAGCCAGGGGCTCCTGAGAGAGCTTAGCTAGTGTCTCTGGACCCTCCTGGCTTTGCTTAAAGAAAGAGTTCTTGGCTAGAAACTGTGGAAACCACCCCTCTGGCCTGCTTCCCGGTTTCCAGAGGCGGAGGTCAGAAACGGATCCTGCAGATGAAGAGTCAAGATGTGGTTTCCACACAAAATCACTTCCTACACGTCACTAAACCGTTCGCTTCCAAACCCTTCTGCACTCCGGGTGGGATGTAAATTGATGTCACCATGTGGGAAGCAGTATGAAGAGTCCTCAAGCATTGAGGACGGATAGGCCACACACTCCCAGCATCCCCCTGTGGAGTATTTACCGAAAATAAAACAACAGTACCAACTCACAGCGGTGTCTGCACCCCCAGGTTTACTGCAGCAGCATTTACAACAGCCAAGAGCTGGAAACACCCTGCACGGCCACTGCCAGATGAGTGGATAAAGAAGATGTGGGCTAGATACTCAGTGGGATTTAAAAATATGAAATCAAGATGCACGGACCCAAAGGGAATTATGATCAGTGAGATAAGTCAGCTGGAAAAAGGCAAACATGTGATTTCACTCAGATGTAAAGAGAAACCAAATGGATGAAGCAAATCAAACCAGCAGACTTTCGGTCTATAGATTCAAATTAGTGGTTGCCAGAAGAGGCGGGGGAAGGAAGGTGGGCAGATCGGGTGAAAGAGGCCCTTTCCGCAGTGAAGGAGGAGCCAGGTGGTGAACCTGCCCTATTATGTGCAGACGCTGACCGGTGATGACACGCCCCTGAAGCCCGGATGACTGCAGCATCCATCATCTTTTTAAAGCAAAGATACAGACAGAAATGAAGGCGAGCAGAGTCAGGCAGGAAGAACGAGGAGGAACAAGCATCCTGTTTATTTATTTAGAAGCACTTTAGTTGTCCACGTCGGCTGCTCCCCCAGCCTTGGGTCCTGAACCCGGGACCTTGGGATGTTTGTGGGACAGCGCCCAGGTGGCACTAGACTGGTAGGTCACCAGGGCGCACCCAGCATTTTATTGTACTAAGTTATTCACTGGGTGCTCCCAAGGATCCTGGGACACGAACCCATGTCAGGATGAATATGGACCGCACACAACCGCTGCTCCACCAGGACACGCCTCATGCTTTTAATTAAAAACACGCATTTAAAGAACTGTTCCCTTCCATGCCTTTCCCAGTCAGACTCCTATGCCCCGACCAACCCAAAGCACGAAACCCATGGCAGCTGTTCTCCTGCAGGCCCCGGCGGTGCCCGGAGGCTCCCACACCTGTGACAGGAGGCCCCTCGGGGGCCTGCTCCTCTGCCCTGTTTGCAGCTTCGCTGGCTGCCAGGAGGCCGAGAGCGGCAGCAGCCAACCACTGACGAGCTGGTGCTGAGGACCGGCTCTGCGCCTGGGCGCCTGGGTCGCCCTGCTCCCTGTCAACCCCCTGCTGCGTTTGGCTCCTGGAATCAGCCCGGAGGTTGAGCTTTCATTGCCAGTCACCCGCGCTCAGTCTGGGCCGAAACTCCCAGTGGATTCTGTAAACACTGAGAAACGCCCGTCACCACACGGGACAGACGGACAGCTTGGGACAGACAGCTGCTGCTGCCTTCCCTTTGTGACATTAGGAGGAAACAGACTTTGCAACGAGGTGTGTGTGGGCACGCACACATTAGGTAGGTGGTTTAGGACTTTCTAAATTAAGAAAAAGGATTTGGGAAGCGACTCCAGGGTTTCTCATCTGCGCAGTTGTGTGTCTCCTGGAGACAAGCCAGTAACTTGCTCCGAGTCTCACTTTCTGAGGCTCCAAGGCCCCAGCTCCTGAGCCTCCAGCACCGGCTGTGCTTCCGCCTGGGGCTCCCGGGGCCCTGCTGCCCCCTGCTGGACGCTCTTGGAAAAGCTGCCGCTGCTTTGCATAGACCCTTGGGCGGTGCCCACCCAGAGCCCACCCAGACCCCGCTACTGCTGGTAACACAGCGGGAGCTAGAGGCCAGAGGCCACACTGCCCTCTCTGTCCTCACTAGGCTGGGGAAGCCCAGAAGGGAGTGAGCCCTCTCATGCAAAGGGACCCGGCTTTGCATGGCCGCAGGCCCCGCGCAGAACCTTGGCAGCTCTGGAAAAATGTCCAGATGACTAGAGATGAGTGTTGGAAAGAAAGTGGGAGAGCGATTACCTTTGTAGTCGATCTGTGGATCGAATACAGGCTTCCAGATGAGATTGTTTGTATTGATGGACGTTTAACAACTTCTAATTGAAAAAGTGCTTCATGGAAAGAGGAAAAATAAAGAGGTCATAAAGAAAGTAAAAAATCTATTAATAATCACACCCGGCAGAGCTCACTACTCTTAACCTGTTTCTGACTTCTCGGTCTTTTATATACGTACATAGATACATAAATATGTATAATGCACGCACGCATGTGCGCACATATGCATGCTTGCAGATGCTTATATACATGGACATATTTACATACATACATAGTGTCATTCTCTACATAAATATTTGTTTCATCCTAATATATAATTACATGTATGTATGTAATTGTGACCAAATTCGGATTCTGCTGTCCGTCTTTAAAAGGACTCAAGAGCTTTGTTTAATTAGGATGAAGCTGGGGTTGCTGCTCAGGTAACAGCAAACACCTGCGCAGACGGGCGGGCAGAGAGGAGGCCTCCTCCCTCTTGGAGGATGTCGTCCTGCCTGCTTCTGAGAAGCACCCGGGCCTGAGTTACTGCAGCACCTTGTGACGGCTGAGAGGTGGCCTGGAGGAGGAGGATGGTGACAGGTGACAGGTGACAGCGGCTTGGCTGGATCCCAGAGGTACGCTTGGGTCTGTGGTGTCTGATGTGCCGGGAACCTCCATGGACAGGGGGAGGCTGCCCGGGGTGCCGGCAGGCCTGCGGGCACCCACCAGTTCTCCACCCCGCTGGAGGCTTGTCTGGAGCCGTGCACACCGTCGTGGTTGAGACTGGTCCTGGGGGGCATCCGGGGCCTCACGCAGGTCAGTGGCCTGAGGCGGCTTAGTCCTAACTAAGGTCTCCCTGACTCCTGCACTGTCCTCCCGCTCGGGCGCCAGACTGGCAGGACATGGTGCCTGGGGCCCTGCAGAATGGAGGCGAGGACTGGTGGGGAGAGAAGGGCCGCGCCTGCAGCCCTGAGGGGACCCCGGTGGCTCCCTGCAGCTGGATCTGGGAGGGCCACTCTAAGAGGAGGTGTTGCCTGTGGGTTCTGGACAGTTCTCATACCCAACTTCTGCCTCAGGGTGCAGAGCCCGACGGTCTGATGCTCCTTGGTCACAGGTTGGGACTTGTCCTACCTGCCTGTTCTCTTGTCTTGACTCCGGAAGACGGAGGGGAAAGCACCCACCCGCCCTGCCGGCGCCTGCCGCCCCTCCCACGCCCGAGCTCCCTTCCAGCGGCCTTGCTCTTGCTGCAAAAAAAGGCCGAGCTGCTGTGAGAGACGGCGGGGCCGGTGCGTTGCTAGTTCTTGCGTGTTTCCCGGCCCCTTGTCGGAGCAGCGGTGCAAACGACGATAAAACGGGCCGACGCAGGTCGCCGGCGGCCGGCTACCTCCTTAGCTGAATTTCAAACTGGCTGCAAGGCAAGCATCATCGGTCCCAAAGGCGCAGAATCACAAACCCTGAAACCCTCACACCTGAGGGAGGCCGGGGGCGGCAGACCCCCGGATCCTGCTAAGCCAAAGCTCTTCCTGCCCATGGTGCTTCTGGAAAGAGTGCCTGCCCTTTCCTACGGGCTGAGTGTCCGCCTGGGGGGCATGTTTCCATTGAAATACCTCGAATCAGTCTGGTGCCCACCAATAAAGTACAACGGGTCTCCCGGGGGTCCCTGGTGGCTTAGCGGTTAAGCCCACAGTGCAGTCCACCTACATCCCAAGGACCTGGGTTTGAGACATGGGGCAGGGGACTGGGGGCACAGACAAGATGAACAAATAAGGCGAGATGTTTCTTCCTCCTCTCTCTTCCCGCCTGCCCATTTGCCTCCATTCTTGCCTGTGCCTTTGCTTTAAAAAAAAAAAAAAAAAAAATACGGTGCATCCTGGTGGAGCAGAGGTTAGGTCAGTCACCTCCAAAGGAACACAGGCGCCATAACCCTGGGTTCAATTCCCGGGTCGGGGGAACAACCTGTGTGAAGAACCAAGTACAAGTAAAACGCTCCTTCCCCCTCCCTTCCTGCCTTTCTTTTAACAAAACAAACAGATTTTCTGCATGCCCTGTTGGAGGAGCAGCTAGGTCTGCTGCTTCCAGCTGAGCACAGTCCACGCACATCTCAAGGACCTGGGTTCGCGCCTTGGCCTTGTGGGGAGAACAATCAAAATGAACTAAAAATACAGTGTTTTTCCCTCCTCTCTGCCTGCTGGCTTGCCTTTCCTTGCCTTAAAAAAAGTGCTTCCCCCTTCCCTTGGCTCCACCATGTGAAGAATCTCTCTGAAAGACAGTCAACAAAATCCAGCTAGAGTCAAGGAACTATGCTGTTTTTCAAAATGAGGGATGATGACAGACCCATGATTCCTGGCACAAAAATTCAGAAATCTGACGACTCCTTTCCCTCGGGGGACACATGGCCACTAGGCACTGGTTCTCAGCTTGTCTGCCGCCCATGCAGATGGCCCCACGGTAATGTTTTCCAGTTTTATTGAGCTATAAACACATCATTGCATATATTTAAAGTATTCAGCCTACTGGTTTGACAGCACCAGTTATCAGGCAGTTTCAATAAGAAAAGACAGAAAGAAAGCAATTGTTTGTTTTCCTTACAGTAAGAACTCTTACACTTTATTCTTTAGCAGGCAGCCCACAGCAGTTTTCACTCTGGTCCTCTCCTTGGTCATTACATCCCGAGGTCTTATCTTACAAGCTTGTACCTTTGACCCATCTCCCTCCAATTCTCCTCCCCGCCGCCCAGGTAACCATAAACCTGAGTCTTTAAAGTCAGAGCCCACATGTAAGTTAGATCATGACAGTATTTGTCTCTCCTGGATTTATTTCACTGAGCGCAGTGTCCTTGGATTCCTCCGTGTTGTCACAAATGGCAGTTGTTCCTGGTTTTTACAATCTGCAGCCCATATTCTGTGCCTGTGTTTGTGTACACAAGTGCTCATCCTCGCTGTGTTTTCCTTCTCCGCTCATCTGCTCGTAGACCCTCAGTTGTTTCCATGACTTGACTATTGAAAACAATGGGGGTGCAGATATTTTTTGTTAGTGTTTTCGTGTCCCTGGGATAGGTTCCCAGAAATGGAATTGCTGCATCATACGGTAATTCTGTTTTTCATTTGTTGAGAAATCTCCATGCTGTTTTCCACAGTGGCTGTGCCAACTTGCATTCCCACCAACAGCACAGGGGGTCCTTTCTCTCCCGCATCCTCACAAGCATTTATCGCTCGTATTTCTAAGGACGACCATTCCTGGTGGCGTGAGGTGAGATTCTCATTGTGGTTTGATTGTATTAGCCTAAAGATGAGTGATGTTGAGTATCTTGTTGTGTATTTTTTGGCTATTTATTATCTCCTCGCAAGAATGTCTGTTCTGGTCTTTTTCCCGTTTTAAAATTGGATTATTTTTTGCTGTTGTGTTTTATGAGTTATGCATATTGGATATTAACCCCACATCAGGCATATAGTTAGCAAATATTTCTCCCATTCCAAGTATCTTTTCACTTTTCTTATGTCTTTGACTGTGCAGAAACTTGTTCATTGGATGTAATACTCCTTAGTTTTTGTTTTGTTGCTTATACTTTAAATGTTTAAGTAATCATTTCCAAGACCTGGATCAAGGAGATCTTTTCCTGTGTGTTCTTCTAGGAGTTTCAAGGGTCTAGGTCTTCTATTAAAGTCTTAAAAAAAAATTTTTTTTTTAACATTCAGAGTTAATTTTTGTGAGAGCAGTAAGGTAGGCTGGTGTCAGTCTTTAAACATGAATATCTCAATTCCCTGTACCATAGGTTGAAGAGACCATCTTTTCTCCATTGAGTTTCTTGGTTCCCTCCACAAATATTAGTTGACCATACAGGCTTGGGTTTATTTCTGGATCCTCACATCTGTTCCATGGATCGATTTGTTTGTTTTATGCCTTGTACCAGACTGTTTTGATGACGACAACTTTAGAGCATAGCTTGAAACCAGCCTGTGTAATGCCTCCCATGGGGTGTGCTCTTTTTCTCAGGATGCCTTTGACTCTTCTGGACCTTTTGTGGTTCCATTTACTTTTTTAGATTGTTTTTCTACTTCTGTAAAAAATGCCATTGAAATTTTGATAGGGTTGGCATTGAACTCTTTAGATGACTTTTGATAGTACTGACATGGTAACAGTATTAATTCTTGCAGTGTGAACACAGGATACCATTCCATTTATTTGTCTTTGATTTCTTTCATCCATGTCTTGGTGAGATAAGAGAGCTTTCACCTGCTTGGTGAAGTCTGTTTCTATGTAATTTGGTTTTGAGGTTATAAATGGAATCATTCCCCTGTCAGATAATTTGCTGTTAGTATACAGAAATACTACTGGTTTTTCTGTGTTAATTTTGAATCCTGAAACTTGATTGAACCAATTGACTGTATTTAAGAGTGTTTTGGTCAAGTTTTCAGGATTTTTTTCTTTTTTTAAAAATTTTAGTAAAGGGACATTGCACTGTAGTATGTAGACTGCAGGTATTCATCATGGTAAGTCATCATCTGTGTAAATACATCAAGCTCCCTGCTGTCTGCCCTTCATGACGTAACTGATCACATTTACCTTTTTGTCCACCTCCCCTCCCCTTTCCCTCTGGTAACTACTAAGTTGGTACTATAGTTGGTACCGTCTGTGTGTGTGTGTGTTTTCCCTCCTTTATCCACTCTGTCAAAGGGCACTTAGGTTGTTCCCTGCTTTTGGCTCCTATAGATAATGCCGCAATAAACATGGGGGTGCATGCGTCCCTTCAAATTAGGGTTTTTGGGGGGTTTTGAGCAAATACCCAGCAGTGGATAGCAGGATCAAGGAAATTTCTATCTTCAAGTTTTTGAGGGCTCTCCTTACTGCTCTCGTAATGGCTGCGCGTGCTGACACTCCCTCCAGGAGGGTACGAAGGGCCCCCTTTTGTCCAACTCCCGGTCTTTGGGGTAACGGCCTTTCTCACGGCGTCAGGTGATACCACATTGCCTCGACCTGCATTTCCCTGGTAATGAGACATGAGGGACATCTTTCCATGTTCCTGTGACATCTGTATGTCTTTTTCTTTGGAGAAGAGTCTCTTGATATCTTTTTCCTTTTTGGGGTGTGTGGCGGGGGCGTTGATTTTTTTTGTTGTTGTTAAACTAATGATTTCTTTATATTTTTAGGATATTGGCCCTTTGTCAGATGTATGATGTACAAATATTTCCTCCCACTCAAAAGAATGTCTTTTTATTTTGATATTTTCTTTCACTGTGCAGAAAACTTTTAGTTTAAAGTAGTCCTGTTTGGCTTTTATTCCAAATAAATCTTCACGATATTTAGTTCTATTTCTGTGAAGCATATCATTGGGGTTTTGATGGTGACTACATTTATCCGTAGGTTATTTTAGCTAATCTGGCTATTTTAACAATGCTAATTCTTCTAATCCATGAACACAAAATATCAATTTCTTTGTCTCTTGTATTTCTTTTAACAATAACTTAAGAATTTTCAGTGTACAAATCCTACACCTCCTTAGTTAAATTTATTCCTAGATTTTTTTTTAATGTGACTGTGCATGGGATTATTTTCCTGACTTCTCTTTCTGCTAGATTTTATGTATAGAAATACTACAGACTATGTATGTGAATTTTGCCACCTTATTGTATTGGGTTATTATTCGTAAGAGGGCTTTTTTTTTTTTTTTTTTACAGGAGTATTTGGAATTTTCTATGTATTTTATTATGTCACCAGCAAATAGTAATACTTTTACTTCTTCCCTTTCAATGTGGATAACTTTTCCTTTCCTTTTCTTGTCTAATTGTTCTGGCTGAGACATCTTTTTTTTTAAGGAAGGGTTTAGGCAGGAATGAAAGCAAGTAGGTAGACAGGCAGGAAGAGAGAGGCAAAAAAAGCACTTTATTTAGTTGTTCACATCAGTTGGTCCCTGCTGCCCCGGGTGTTGAACCCAAGACCTTGGGATGTGTGAGGACTGCTCCCAGGCGCCCCAGAACGCAGGCCAGCAGGGCACGTCCCTGGCTAAGATCGTCAGTGCTCTGGTGAGCACTTGCGGTGAGTCTGAGCATCTTGCTCATTTCTGATCTTTCGAAAAGGAATCTGTTTTTCCCCATGAAGAATGACATGGGCTGTGGGGTAGTCATATACACTCTTTATTGGTAACTTCTATCTCCATGTGTTTTGTTGAGGGTTTGTATCACAGATGGACGTTGAATCTTGTCAAATGCTTTATCTGAGCTATTGAGATGATTTAATAATTTTTGTTCTGATTGCTGATGTGGATTATCATGCTACTTGACTTGCATATATTGTCCTGTTCTCATATCTCTGTGATAAGTCCTGCTTGAACTTGGCATATGACTTTTTCAAAACTGTATTGTTGAGTTAGCTTTGCTAGTATTTTGCAGAGGATGTTTGCATCTGTGTTCATTGGCAACATTAATCTATAGTTTTCCGTTGTGATGTTCTTGTCTGGTTTTGGAATCAGGTGAGTGTTCATTTCATTATTTGGTATCCGAATATATGGTTTTTCATTAAGAATGTTCCACATCCAGCTGAGAATAACATATATTCTTCTTTAGGGGTAAAGTGATCTAACTGTATCTATGAAGTCCTGCTCACCTAATTTGTCATTTAAGGCCATTGTTTCCTTGTCGACTTTCTTTCTTCACTGCCCGTTGCTATGTGGGGAGTTAAAGTCCCCTAGAATTCGATTGCTGCTGTCAGTTAACCTTATATCTGTTAATATTTGCTTATATACCTTGGTGCCCCTGTGTGGGGTATATATATTCATAAATGGTATGTCTTTTGCTGTATTCATTCTGTTGTCATATAATGTCCATCTGCATCTCTTATCATTTTTGGTTGGAAGTTTATCTTATGTGATACAAGTATAAAAGTTCCAGCTTTTAAAATTCTTCCATTGCCTTGGAGTACCATGAGCCATCCTTTAATTATTAATATATTTTTAAGGAAAGGTGCAGACAGGAATGAAGGTGAGTAGGCAGGCAGGAAGAGAGGAGGAAGAAGCACTTTATTTTTTAATTCATCTTTTAGTTGTTCCCCTCGGCTTGGGCTGCAAACCCGGGTCCTTGGGCACTGTGCGGATTGCACCCCAGGAGCCAGCTTAACTCCTGAGCCACCAGGGCGCGTGCTATACTGTTTTACCTACTAAGCCAGAGTTGCAAGTGCTGGGGCAGCGGGAAGGCCCAGGGCCTGCACAGCTCCGTGTGGGATCGTAGTCAGTCAATGGTGGTTCTGGCCTGCAGGTGGGGGCAGACAGGGGGTGCGGCCCCCCATGTGCGCTCAGCGCCCCGGCCCCATCAGCTGACCTTCCCGGGTGCCACGGAGAAGCCACCCACAATGGCGCTGTATGGTCTTAGCTCAAGATTACCTGTGTCCCAAGGTATCTCGCTGAAGAGGGACACTCATTTTGCAGGGACAGTCAGTTCTGTCCACCTCCCTCTTGACTCAAGTGTTTCTGGGTTAAGCAACAACTTCGGGTGTTTAGCCAGCCCCGCCTGTCAGATGGGCTGGGACTCACTCAGCTCTCCTGCCTGGGTGGGCCTGGGGGTCCCCTCGAGGCAGCACCCACATTTCCCTGAACAGACTCTGCAGGTAGGAGAGGGTCTTTCTCGATGCGAGTGCTGGATGTCGGGAGCCCCCACCTTCTCATCGGATTCCCCATGACGGAGCCAGAGATTCCCCTGCAGTCCCCGTGGGGCGAGTCCGAGGAGGGGCTCCCACAGAACGGAGACTGCGGGCTGCGAGATGTCCCCGTGGGCCCTCTTCTCACCTTGAAGGAACCACGGGCTCACGGAGCCCCCTCGCAGTGCGGGCCTTGCCTGGGGGAGGGCAGTCCGTCAGCGGGGCGTCCTGGGCCCCCAAGTGTGGCTTGGATCCTGTGGTTAAGGGGGCACTTCTGCTTCAGCCCGTCTTCGGGGTTCTCAGCGGTGGCTCATCCACAGATGTTCATTCTGGGATGTTCATTCTAGATGTTCATTCTGGGAGGGAACAGAGCAGGCACCGGTGCAGCGGAGCCGTGCTGCCCTGCCGGCAGGGGCCCCGGGCGCGAGGCGGTGGCGGGCAGCACGGTGGCCGAGGGAGGGCTGCGGGCGCGGGGCTGGGAGGGCGCCTGAGCGATCTGGCTGCTGTTCTCTGAGAACGCTCTGTGAAGTGGATAGGACTTCTTACTCCAGCCACTCAGAGGCACAAAGCGTGCGCTGCGCCCTGGTGGAGCAGTGGTTAGGGCAATCACCTCCAAAGGAACACAGGCCACAGGGCCCCGGGCTTGTGTCCTGGGCCCGAGGTTGGGGGCGGGAAGCAATTGCTGTGAACAACTAAATAAAAATAAAATGACAGTGCTTCTAAAAGAGAAAGACAGGCAAAAACAAAAGCTGCAACCTTACGTGGACCGTTCATTTTTCAAAAGCATCTCCTGTGCGTCAAGCATCTAAGTGACGGCAGAAAGCAAAGGTACTGGGTAAACGGACAGCTGTCTGGTGGCACAGTGACTGCTGACCCTGGAGATGGCCCTGCACAGTGCTGTCCCCATCAGGACACTTTGCCCTGACTTGTCCTTACGCGACGGGGAAAGGCCCTCCAGTTCTCCCAGCCGTTTCTCACCTAACTCCGGCCTTTCAGGGAAGCTTGACTTCAGGTCACTGGGAGCCACGGGAAGCTCCGACGGACCCAGACCCACATCCAAGTCCACTGCAGGCTCCTTTCTGGGGTGACCTAACTGGATAGTCTGCCTCTCCCATCCTCCAGAAGGGAGAGCCCCGCGCTTTTCTCTGGGGTCTCATTTTCCTCCCTCCCACACCCTGGGATCTGGCCTGAGGTCTGGCCCAGCCCACAGCCCCTGCAAACATCTGACCCTGACAAGCCCTCAGCCTCCTGCTTCTCTCCTGGGCGGCAGGAAGGCTCCTCCTTTGCCTTCTTGGGAAGGGGAGGCAAGTGTTCTTTGCCAAAACCTTGAGCTTCAGAAGTTAACAAATATTCTAATTGTTGTTCTTTGTTTCCTCTGCGGCCTCCCTTTCTGGAGGCCCACGAGCCAAATGCAGGCTTGGAAGGGCTCTGAGAAAATAAAGGGATGGCCGGGGACAACTTTGAAGGCCTAGGGTCTAAGTCACACATCCCACCTCCTGAGGTCCTGACTGAAGAGAGCACCGAAGACAGCAGTATCCAGAGTAAATGTGAAGACCCCAGTGAGTCCTGATCTTCCCCCATTTTTCAGATCAGATTTCCTTAAAAACATGTTGATACCCCAGTGTCCCCGGGCCTCTCACCCCCGTGAGCCGGTGTGTGCCCCAGGGCTGTCACCGGCGCATGCTGACCTGCAAAGGGAGCAAAGTCCCGGGACTCTCCACCGCCACTACGCCCTCGACTGAGCTGTGTGCAAAGACACTGCACAGCAGCCCGGCCGATGTTTCTTTTCGAGAGCAGCCCGGAGAGGGGGAGGCTGGAAAGGCTGCTGCTTGGTGCAATGGTTTTTCTTTGGTGCCCACTTACACCTGAGAGCTGCAGTGCATCGTCGAGCGTGTCAGTTAGCTACAAAGCTCCCCAGAACCCTGGGCAGACCCTAGGAAGCCTTCAGTGCTGTGCTCACAGGCGACAGATCCGCTGGGCGGGGCCCCTGGGCACCGGCTGCGGAAGGGTGGTCTGAGCGCTTCTCCTGGGGGCAGAAGCGAAAGACGCAGAAAGGTGTCTGGGCTGAGAACTGGTACAACGTCACCTCCGCCCGTGTTTCTTTCAGTGACGCAGGTTACAGGGCCAAGCCCGGGCTCAGTGGGGCGTGGACATATCCTGTACCTTGAAGAAGAGGGACTGCTGAGTCGCCTGCAAAGTGTATAGATTCAGGAGGGAAGGGTGGGGACAATAGAAGGATCACTGCAGTCTTGGCACTGACTACGCATCCGGCTGGCAATGGGCAGACATTTCTTTCGCGTTGTGACGGAGACGAAGGAAGGACTGGTTGATGTCTCAAGCTCTTTGGAAAGTTTAGAAACTAAGTTCCATAATGACAGGGACGGTCATGCCTGGTTTGACTTCCTGTGCTCAGGAGCTGCTTGATCGCAGGTAGAATGTCACGTGTGTGTGGAGCTACAGGTCTACACACAGTCAGTAGATTTACCCCTTCCTGCCCCTAGACAGACAGAAGGTAAAAACTGCAAAACTACTGAAGTGGAGTCGAGACAGAGATTCTGGTCCCTACTCTGCTTGTAGTAAGACGCGCTCTTCTGCAAGCTTGTGCGTCATTTTTCAATGGGTCTTAATTTCTTTGATCCGGCATGATCTCTAAAAGGTTTCAAGTTTGTTTCTGAGATTCTGAGAATGTCTGAGACCCCATTTCAGTGGCTAGATACACGTGCTCAGGCCTTGCGCTCCAGGCCCCAGCCGACGAGCCCTTTAAAAGACATGAGCCGGGCACCGGTGCGCCGCGAGCGGGCTGCGGGGCGCCTAGAACTCGCAAGGCCAGGCGCGGGTCTGTGGTTAGGCTTGTCCTTTCTGCTCAGGGCCTGTGGACGTCTCCAGCTCCCAGCGCTGCCCGTGAGTCTGGTGTCTTTTACTTTGCAACTGATTCCTCGCGATGCTTGTCAAGTTTTTTAGCTTCGAGAATAAAGCATTTTAAGTTAAAAAATTTAACAGAATCTTGTATTATCTGTAACTGCTGCCTGGGGCTCAGCGAGCCCTTTTTCCTGTAGGTATTTTTCCAACTGGGGACCCTCCCTCAGTTATTTCTCTAGCTATTTGCTCCCCTCATTAAGTCGTACAGCTAGGGTCTGTCCTGTGAGCCTCGTTTTGATTTCTTCCCCGTGAAGGTCCAACCCAGGAATGCAGTTACTATCGTGCCATCTTACATTTTCCATCAAGATTTCAACGCAAAACCCCAACAAAAATTTTATTCGTGCCCCCCTTTTTTTGTAATTAAAGAACAGGTGCCAGAGAGGTGAACAGGAAGGCAGGCGAGAGGAAGAAACACGGTATTTGTTTTATTTATTCATCTTGGTTATTCCCCTCAGCCCTGGGACACCACGCTGGGTGCTTGGCTGCGCGTGGACTTTGCCCGGTTGGAGTTGGCAGACTTAACCACTGAGACACCAGGGTGTGCCAGTTTTTAAAAATCCATTTTTATTTTTATACAGTAAACTCACATGTAAAGGTTCCCCATTCTTCATCTATGTCAACACACTCTGCCCTCCTCCACGTCACCATGTGCTCTTCACTGCTGTCCTGTGGGATCCGCCACCGTTTCTCCCCGCCTCCCTCCCGGTCCATTCCCTACTGTCACCTCAGTTCTGTTGCAGGTGTCCAAGGGTTAGTTGTCTCCTCTGTTCCTTGTCCTGTCTGTTCACTTTCTAACTATGAGCGAGGTAGGTCATCGGGTATCTTTCTTCTTTTGACTTGTTTCACTGAGCACCGTCCCCTCTAGCTCCATCCATGTTGATGCAGATGACAGGGCTTCTTCTCTCCGAAGGGACACTGTGCAGTGTCCGTTGTGTCTCTGCACCGTCTTCTTGATCCATCACCTGACGTTGGGCACGAGGGTAGTTTCCAGTTCTTAAATGTTGTGAATAGGGCTGCAGAAATCTGTTTCAGTATCTTTTGGGTAAATACTCAAGTGGAATGGCGGGGTCATAGGGGATTTCCATCTTCGGTTTTTTGAGGGATCGCCACACTGTTCTCCACAGGGGCTGCACCAATTTGCACTCCCAGCAACAGTGTAAAAGTTCCCTTTTCTCCACATCCTCGCTTACATTTATTTCCAGATTTTGGATACTAGGCAGCCTCTCAGGTGTGACGTGGTATCTCATGGTTGTTTTAACTTGCATTTCCCTGAGCCAGGGAGAAACGTCTTTTCACGTGCCTGTTGTGCCAACTTCTTTTGAAAGGAATGGTGCGGGAGGAGGAAACATCCACACTGTTTATTTTACTGAGTTGTTCACTTTGGTCGTCCCTGCAGCCACCCCCCACCCTTTCTGGGATGTGCGTGGCCTGCGTCTGGCACACCAACTGGCGAGCCACCATGGGGCACCGACTTTGGGCCCCGTAGCTGACGGGGCGTCTCCTGTGGCAGCTCACTTTTGCCCTAGGCCCCCCACGTGCACGTCCAGAAACATTTGCTGGGCCGTTTGCGCAGTTCTGCCACAGACATGAGTGCAGTCCTGGCTCTGGGAGCCTCTGCATACAGGTGACAGGTGGCCTTCTCTGCTCCCTCCCTGGGCTCCTGCCCTCCTGTCCTCCATGCGCTTCCTCTTCCCTACCTGCCCCGCCATTCCTTGCTCCCAGATGAGGCAGAACTTGTTGGGAGATCCTGGCAGAGAGCCCGCAGCTACTTTCTAGGCCTGGCCTGGGGGCCCCAGCTCAGGAGAGGCGGGTGTTGTCAGGCTGCGACTGCCCTCCTTCAGGCAGGCTTCAAAGGCCCGGGGCAACGTGCAGGGCTTTTCCTGCAGGGACGGCCCTTGGCAGCCGGTGTAAGGCTGGGAGCTAAGCCTCTGGGTCCATGATGGTGACAGGTTGGCTGCCGGACAGGCTGGGGCTGCCCGCACGGAGGCCGCTGGCTCTCACCCACTGCCTGGTGTGCGAGCAGGGCCAGGGGACAAGGTCCACACTCGCTCACTCCTGTGCATGGCTCTGGGTGCCCGGCCCCACTTGGCCAAGACCTGGTGTTGTACAGTCCCCCAGGTACCTCTGTGCTGAGCAGCCAGCTGGCAGGCCCCGGGACAGCTCGAGTCAAGTTCTCGCTCTGCGACCACTTTGTGCTCCCAGGCGTCTGCTGGAGGAGACAGCAGCGCAAGTGAAGCACGCCAGCATGCACTCCCAGGCCCCAACCTGCCAGAGGCGGACACCGGGCCCAGGAACCTGCGTTTCAAACGCATGGCAGGGGCCCTGGGTGAGCCGTCACAGAGCGCGCAGCCCTGAGGACACGAGTGGTGGCAGGGCAGGAGATGCAGACCGCGTCTCACTGCAGCGGGGACGCAGCATCCCTCCACAGGTCCCCGCGTCCTGGAAGACGCCCAGTGATTCCCACAAGTCAGTCTGACTGAAAGGAAAGGTGCAGGCAGTGACGGAGACGAGCAGTCAGGAGAGGAGGAAAAACACTTTATTATTTAGTTCACACTGCTTGTTTCCCTTGGACTTGGCCCAGGCCCTTGGGATGTACGTGGACTGTACGCCTTTGAAGGTGGCAGAGCCACCTGTCAGGTGCAGAGAGCAGAGGGAGAACCACGGAGTGGTTCCCCCAGACCTGGGACAAGAGCAGATGCTCGCAGAACTGAGAATCTGCTCACACAGGCCCTGACTGCACAGCGGGGGCCTCCCAGAGAGGTCGCTGGAGCCCCGCCTTCCCGAAATCGGCGGTCAGGCGCTGGTAACGCCGACCACCGAGATGGCAGCAGGATCTCTGGGAGAAGCACGCGCACCTGGCCGGAGGCGAGGTCTCCACCACTTGGGACCCCAGCTCCGGGGCTGGGCTCTTTCTAGTGGAGGTCAGAGACAGTTGGGACAATTATGTAGGGAACTCAAGTAAACTGCCGAAGAGAAACCTTACACATCTCGACGCTGCTGTCTTTCGAAAAAGAAGGCGCGACCTGTCCACTGGTAAAAAGGCCAAGCGAACAGGCCACACCTGCTGCCGGGGAGCCCATGCCCTCTGCGGAGGTCATCTGTCCCTTCAGTGAGCGGGCAGCTCTGCGACAGGCAGCCGACACCTGGCCCCTCACACTTAAGGAAAAGAGAAAGGGACAGATAATCACATTTCTGTTTCAGGGCAACTAAGAAAAGCAAAAGGCAGTCTGATCTGGACAGCCCTGGGGCCGCAGACCTGGAAGGCGACACTTCTCGGAGACGGGGACTCTGGAAGTCACTCCAACATGGGACCCGAGGGGAATTCAAGTAACAGTAAGACTGCGAGCTGTCTCAAGCCAACGCCTTTCAGGGGAAAACAGCTTTAAGGCTTCGTGAAAATGTATCCAAGACACTCAGACCCCAAGTCTACTCAAATACGCTTCCCAGGCGGCCTTTCTGTACATCTCAGCAGCTTCCAGACGACTGGCGGCTGCTGTTATGCCCCGGCCGACGATGATGATGTCAGAACCCTGTTTGCCGATGACGTCTCGTGGGCTTTTGTACTGCTGACCGAGATCATCTCCTGCAAAAGCACAGAAGCTGCTGTTTAACATGACTTTTCTGAAAAGGATCTAATTCTAAATAAACATGTTCTTCCCACTCCCTTTCGCCACAGCAAGGGAGTCAAAGGTGGCGGGGAAGAGTCTCCTGGGACAGGCCAGAGACCTCCGCAGTGGAGGCAGATGTTGACCGACTCGTTCCCAGTGTCTGCGTCCAGAGCATTTACGACGTCACCACCTCGGAATCCAAACTAAATCACGTTGCCAAGAAAGGCTAGATACAAACAACAGTCATGGCGGCGGAGGGCACCCAGAGGCTGGCTGCCCGTGAGCTGCACCGAGGCCATTCGGAGGCCCCACTCCACTGCCTGTTCCTGGAACACGGGCTTCACCTACACTGCGGGTTTCTGTAAGCTGCCCCACAACACAGCTCTGACAGTCATGGTGTTGAGACATCTGGACGCTCCCCATGACGGGAAACATTTATATAATAAATTAAGATTTGGTGGGTGCAGAAATGACTAATTTTTCACCCTGGCTGTTTCCCCTGAACCGAGGGGTATGAGGCCCGCGCTACTTTGGAGGCAACTGGCCCAACTACTGCTCCACCGAAATGCGCCCAAGATGACACATCAAGCCCCTAAATTCCCTTGCTCACTAAGAAGTGCCACCTGGCAAGTCCTGAGATTGTGACCACCCCGCTCCCTTTCCACCACCCAAAACTGCAAATGCTCAAGTTCCTCATACAAAATGGCAGCGTCTGTGTGTAACTCACACCGTCCTTAGGCTTCACAGTATCTCAATGCAAAGAGGATTGCTTAGGAGACAAGAAAAGTCGGTACACGTTCGGTATAGATGCGACCATCACAGGCCGATCCACCAAGTACGGACTCGCCACCTGAGGCTGAACCTGTCAATGCGACAGGCGGGTATGGAGAGCGGACGGCACATGTCAACCTGGGACACCATCAGGAAAGTCCTCATGGCTTCCAACCTGACAGGTCCTCATGTGAACCCTTCTGCCACAAGCTCCAGTGCTCACAGTGTGTACAAACCCTAAGCCATCAGTTCTGCTTTTATATTCTCTTAAAATACTGTACTAAAAGCCTTCTGTCAAATGGTTATTATCTTTCAAATCCAAAAAGCTTTATATAGCCCTAAAAGCCTAGCTTCTTCTCACTGCATGATCTAGTCACAGCACCGTGGGGGCTTACAAAGACCACGAATGCAGCTGACACGCAGAATGTACTGTGCGCCACCACAGCCTCCCGGGTAGCTGCTCAACCTGATGAAGTCAGCTCTGCGATCGCCCCACTTTACAGAGCAAGAAAATGAGAATAAAAGTGAAGTGAAATGAGCTGTCCAAATATATGGTTACAAAATGGGTCAGATAAAAATCTTTGACTTACATGGAGTTAAAAAAAAAATGCCCCAAACTAATACCAAGGCAATTTTTACATTTATGAAGCCTTAGGAAAATCATTCTGAGGCCTACCGTGCAGTGTCTAAAACCTGCCCCGTGGAACTTGGGACACGGTGTAGGAGACCACTAACGTTCTTTATGCTGAGGGCATCCAAAGCTCATGGATTTATCTGAATTTTACCAGCCTCTTAGTTTATATCTGATTCACTTTTGTCATGTTTTCTTTAAGGTATTTAAGAGGCAAGGTGGCCGAGGAGGACTCTGAACCCACCTCTCTCTGCCCACTAAGTTCACACCTCCACGTGCAATGGTTCCCTCCAACGCAAACTGACACAGCTGGAAGGTGTCAAAAGGGTGTCATGGACACAGGTAAGAGACACAGCACACTGTCCATTCCTTCAACATCTGCAAAGTACTTAAAGCAGAGGAGTCCTGTGCTGGACGATACATATTTTTCCAGAAGGATCTCATCCTCAATTAGGAGAATAATCCAGAAATATTCCACATGTGCAAAGATGCACATGGTTTGTAAATGGTCCAAGTGCATTAGCAGGGGAACAGTCAAGCATATTACACCCCATCCGAACTAGAAGACACTGCGGGTGTTAACCAGTAACTATATATGCAATCTACTTATGTAACACATACAGACATAAAATAAGTTTCCAAACTATATGCACGTGTGAGTACATGCAAAGCCAAACGTCTGGAAGGTTACGTATCATACCAGTTACAGGATAATCTCTGGAGAAGGACGTTAGACTGGGGAAAGAAAGGTATGGAAGAGAGATGGATCTGAGTTACACAGGAATGACTAAGTATAAAATCTACTTTACTCTCACTATTTAAAATACCTTTTTTGAACTTTCAATATAAAAACAGAAAATTAGAGTTGTCAAACAAATTCTCCTAAAGGAAGATAAGGTTAGTTATTTCCATTAGTAATAGTTTTGCTGAAAAACCTATTGTTCAGTTTAACCCTCCAATTTTTTAAGCCTAACCCATACCCATCAAGACGGAAAGAGAAGGAAAGCGGGATGGAATAACTCCGACCAGACCTGTGATGAGAAACCATCCTTACACAATAACCAATTCTGGAAAAATAAAGTGTTTCTAGGTCAGCATGTCTTCCCCATTCAAGAGTGAAGCAGCTCGGTGAGCCCACAGGACATTTCAATACGTGCACCGCTTTATAACTAGGCTACTCCTTTCCTGACTACAGGCTGGCAACGAGATCACGGTACTTCTCATTAGGCTGAGTGTCATCTGTTCAAATCAGCTGAGACGTGACAGAACCATACTGTCACACTGCAGTGACAGCAGATATCAGCACATGTAAGTACTCTACAGAAACAAACGTGTGGTTTTGTTAGAGCATTCTTCCTTAAGCATAATACTCTTTTTTAGACACCATATTGAAAATATCAGTTGGGAAACACTAAACCAAAATGTCAATTTTTTTGGGCATATTTCACTGAAAGGTAGTTTTCTAAATTTTCATCCTAAAACAGACTCCAAGTTATTTTGCATAGACAGGTCAGTATCACCAGGCCAAGACGGTGATTCCTTATTGCTCTTGTCAAGCAACTTCATAACAGCACACACAATTTCATTCTGCACTTACTGACTTGGCTAAAGAAGCAATTTGGAAAAACCACAACAAATGAATGAACTTACCTGCTGCTTCTAACTGAACTCCTGGAGTCAAATGAAGAAATTCTGGTTTCATGCTTACTCGGGAGCCAGAAATAAAACCGATTACGAATTCAGAATGCTCTTCGGCCATTCTAACCTAAATGGAAAACAACAGGACCAATTATAGGAAAGCAGTTAAATCGCACAAAGTAATAGTTCTTCAAAAGTAAAAATTCAATTTTATTAACTGGTAAAATCTTTTGCTATTTTATAGATGGTTCTTCTTATTTCCTATTGTATAAACTCATATCAAGAATGAGTACTTTTACATAAGAATCTACACATTTACTCCAATATGATCCCGAGATCACCCCCTTCTCCCAGTTACCCATGCCCTAATGCATTACAAATTCTCAGCTAAGTTTAAAATCACAATGCTGTATATTTTTTATATCTGAGGATCCACCTCTATTTCCAAAAAAAGGATCTGAGGTGAGCTTTCTAGAATACACTGTAAGGGTATGAAACCACACCCAAGATTTACCGCCTGTCTACACAACAGCCCCCACAGCTGTGCTGAGAAGAGCTAAAGAAATCTCAACTCCACTTCTCTCTGCGGGACTTGATGACGAGACTCATCTGGGAAGCAGTTCAACTCACAGCACGATGAAAATGACCACGGCTAAAGGCCAAGCAGGACAGCGGATGTTGACTAAGTGTCTGAGAACGTCTCTGGGAGCATCAATTACCAGGGGTCTACAACTAGTGCATTAATAGACGTGCACTCTAACAATCACTGATGGTTTTGTGTCCAGTTTCGGGCAGACCCAGGCCCCAGAGCAGGGCATTTCTTCCTATTACATGCAGTGTAATAGCCCAGGCCTCCTCTCGGCCCGCCCGTCACTTACCGCTGCTGCCGTGTAGTTCCCAGTGGCCAAGGAGCCCGCGGAGCTCATTTCTGCAACGAGCAGGCAGCCCCGGTGCAAGGGCAGGCCCACTTCCCTCAGGCCTTTCAGAACCCCGGACCCAGGCACCACATGGGCATTTACTAGGTCTGCCCAGGAAGCTATTTTAAAGATTCCACCTAGGAGGCAGGGGGAGAAAGATAATTGTCAATTTTCAACTGAAAGTCTTTCGTCCAGCCAACTAGAGTATCAATCCCATGGTAATGCATTAAATAAATAGTAAAACATTTTAAGAATTTTGGTGGCTAGCAATGGACCTAAATTCCATCTGTGAAAAATGTACCAGTTCACCCGATAACTAGATGAACGATCACAAAGGAAAAAAGTCTGCAAGTTCATCAGCAGCACTGATTACAGCTTTTCCTTGCAGGCTGGCGCTCGTGACTACGAACTGGAAATGGATTCAGAATGGGGCTCTATCGAGGCAGAAGATATCAACAAGACATTTTCATTCTGCAGGGGTTTCTACTTGCTCCTTAGCTCTTTTTAGCTCTTTTAATTTCTTTTTTTATTTAAAGGAAGGTGCAGGTAGTAGAGGAAAGGTGAGTAGAGACAGGCAGGCAGAGGAGGAGCATATTATTTAGTTCATCTAGGTCATTCTCCAAGCCTATGATTCCCAAACACGGGTCCTTGGGATGCACGTGGACTGTGTCTGGGAGACTTAATTGATAAGCCACCAGGGCACGTCAGCTCTTCAGATTTCAACCGGTAATTGCAGTCACTTTAAAAGCTGATAGCAATAACCTTAATTAAAAAACCAAAATGCAAACCTGTAAATGTTTAAATAAATATTAAATCAGTCAAGTTAAGGAATGTATAATGGGAAGAATATCTTATACATGAAGAGAGTCGCATATACACAAATCTATCCTAAAGAAACAAACTTAAATGTCACAGTTTGGTCTGTCACCTCTGGCTGGCACAGTCCACAGTACATTCCAAAGACCCGGGGTTCACGTTCAAGGACCGGAGGCAACAACCAAGAGGTACAACTAAAATAAAATGCTTCTTCCTCCACTCTCTGCCTGCCTGTCTTCATTTTGCCTACACCTTTAAGGAAATAAAAGAAATAGCTTAATACAGATGTAATACTTTAACGTGATAAAATACCTATGATAAAGTTAAATAAAAAGCATATATATAAATTTACATACAAGAATGGGTAGAGAAATACTGCTTCAGTCAACATATGCTCTGTTGTTGTGATTTAACATTAGGGAAAAAAGTATGGGGCTCGCCCTTATGGCTCAGGCAGCTGAGATGATGGTGTGTGGACCACAAAAATGTCATCCAAGGTCCTGGGTTCATGGTTCAAGAACCAGGGCTGGGGTGAAACACTAAAGATACTTCTTCCCCTTCTCCCTTCCTTAAATGCTTCCTCCTCACTCCACCTTTTTTTTAAAAAAAGGATGAATAGGAAGGATTTTCTGCTGAAAATACATTTTACTGCTTTTTCACTGTTTATCTGCGATTTTCATTCTTCAAACTATTCAGAACTCACTGTGTTCTGCCAGCGACGTCTACCTAGAACCCATGTCTCCCTTATTTTGGCTTCAGCACCCCCATTTTGTTTAGGGGAACGACCCCTGACCACATCTCAGGTTCAAGAAGTTCAAATACAGCTAACAAAATTGTTCGCAGGTGGGGCAGGTCACTCGGCAGGTTGAGGCATTTTATGCTCCTGACTGGAGTGACTGGTTTGGAGCGAGCATGAGGAGTGCGCTTACCCGAGAAAGAAGTCAAGAGAAGAAAGCAGAGTTGAAATGGAGGGGAAACAAGTCCACTGCGCTGCCAGGTCCAGCCACGCTGAGACCCCAAGGCTGGACTTCGCGGACGTGAGCCGACACTCTTCCCTTCTGTCTTCGGCCCATGTAAACTGGAGTCGGCTTCTTACGGATTCCCGAACCCTACTTACCTTCATACTGCTTTTTCACTGTGCTTCCTATATCTGCAAATTTCCGGTCCTCAAATATTAAGAACTCGTGGCGCTTTGCCAGAGCTGTTAACTCCTTCATCACATCCAGAGAGAAATCGTTCAAAATGTCGACGTGAGTCTTGAGAAGGCAGATGCTGGGTCCAAGCGCGTCCGCCAGTTGCAGCAGCTCCCTGGACTCTGAGATGTCAGCAGACAGACACAGGTTGCTCTCCTTCTTCTGCATGAGCCCGAGGAGCCGTGATGCCACTGGGTGGGTCCTGGGCAGCATGGCCCGTGCCCCGAAGCTCAGTTCTCCAGGTGCTTCCTTCATGGACAGGGGAGAACCGTTCTGGTTTGCAGCCACAAAAACATTCTCTTGAATAAACCTCTTCACTCTCTCCACCATCTGGGCGTCGATTTTTTTCTGGTGCTCAAGAATCCCCAGCATCGTGGACAGCGTGCACACCGAGTGGAGCCGAACCCCACGTGCCCACAGCCTGTCCTCGCCACCCTGCTCTCGGTTCAGCAGCACCACGGCGTCCGTGACCTTCAAGCCCTCCTTCTGAAGAACCTCAACAGTTTCCAAAACACTGGAGCCACTGGTGACAACATCCTCGATGATCAAACAGGTTTCTCCTGGGTGAATAGCCCCTTCCACGAGACGCTTAGTACCTGGGAGAAAAAGGGGGAGTGATTCCAACTTACTATCATGTACTTCAGCCCACTCTGCAGTATAAACTGAGCTCTATGAAGAGGTGACAGCTGAAATTCGTTCTCGGATAACCTGCTCTGCAGCTACTTTGTTATTTGTACTAAATCTTCAATGAATCACGGTAACTGTTTTTTTTATCTCTGTCCCCAAACTGTCAGCGATGGATACAGAAATTCAGCTAATTAAGCTAGAAAATTATTTTGTAGTGTGACATTAAGTACCATCACCGGGACAAAGTTAAGTTATAAAACAAAGAGTAACCCATTATCATCAGTGAGATCCTTTTCCTATCAACAAACACACTTATTACTCAGGATCAACCAACTGCTGAGGAAAATATTCAGCAACTACTTACACCAATTACTAGTTTTAGGGATTACGTCATGCAGTGTGACTAAGCAGACTTCCCACTCTAACCTCCACTACAGGCTTTTTCAATCTGCAGAACACCAACGACTCAGGCTATAGACTTTTCATACATTTGAACATCTCACTTGTATACGTTCTGCTACCAAAGGTGTCTTATTTTTTAAACAAACAGGATTGGTGAGAATTTTGTCCAAGAATTGAGCCTGATCATAGGTATCCTCCTCTTGGATGTTTCTGAGCCCCTTCCTTCCCCTTGAAGAACTGACAAGTTTGAATTAACTTGGACTAGATCACAAGAGTACCACTTACAGGCAAACTAAAACAAGAGTGATTTTAAATATTTTTGAAGACCTACTAAGGAAGTGGAAATAAGGTTTCCTAAATGCAGAGACTCGTATAGATAAAATACTGTCAGTAAGTAGCAGAATTATTTTTAAAAATAAGACAATGTCAAGCAAATAAAACCAAACGAAACTGTATCAACACCACCCACAAATATAGCACCCAGAAACCTAACCACTCAAGGTCGATCCTGTTTCACCTCCATCCTCACTTCCTCTCCCCCAAAGCGTTAGGAGCAAATCCCAGACATGACTTCATGAAACTTTTTAGAATGTATCTATCTGTAAACAAGCTCTTTTCAAGAAAACATAACAAAACAAAGATACCAACATAAAACAAAACAAAATAACCCCATTAATTCCTTAATAAGAAATGACGTTCCAATATTTTTAGTTTGATACAGTTTAAAACACCTCATATGGATCCATTAAGGAAATATCTGTTTAGAATTTCACGTGGCATATATACTGCTTTCTGACAGTAATTTAATCCATACATTACTCTTCGTGCAGTTTAAATATAAAAATAGTGAAAGCAGGTGCTCTAAGAACATTTTGCTGATGAAGGAAGAGCAGGGAAAACTGCTTTTTGTACAATATGGTGCAAAAAGGACACTTTTTCACTCATCATGACAAAAGCGTGTCACCCTTAGATTCTAAAGGAAATGAAGGTGACTTATAGCCACAGTCAATGAATCCATAGGCCGCAGCTGAAAAGACCTGTGAAGACTACTGAGGTAAGAGATTAGCGCCTAGAAGAAAATACGTCAACAGTATCAGGTTACACATCTCTGCGCTTATACGTAAATCTTACCATAATCCTTGGTTTCCTTCCTTCTAATAAGCATCGGAATTTGGTTTGTTGAACAGATAACTGCAGCCAACGGCAAGGCTGTGTAAGGGACTCCACACATGCTGTCAAACTTGATCCCGGCATTCTGGGCAGTTTGGAATAAAATCTCTGCAACCTTGAAAAAAGGAACAACACATCATGATGATGATTACATTTCAGATGGTGCAGCAGCCGTGTAACAAAACATAAAGATAGTAACAACCCAGTGGGGGAAGAGACTCAAATCTGATCCAAAAAACAAATGCCTTTTGATAAATTACTCTTCTCTGTGAGTCCCACTGACAAAAGTAAACACAAACACAGGAATGACCTCACTGGGCTGGACTCAGGGTCTGCTCTGAGGCTAACATGGGACATGTCAGGGAAGGACAAGAAAGGATGGCCCCCCCCCCCCCCCCAGGATTTGCGTTCCCTTAGAACTCTGTCTTCAGTCTCTATACCTTTCAATCACTTGCTAATTCTATTTTATGCCTGAAAGAAGCATTTGATGAAGAAGTTCCATAAATGCTGAGCCTATTATATGATGTACTATTTTATAATCACACCTTTTCTGCATAAATCATAACATTTTAACAGAGAACCTATTTCTACCCAAATCACCCTATTTAAATTAGAAAAAAAGCAAACAATCAGAATTGCTTGGTGAACTATTTCAGATGTTTTCAAAATGTTTTGAAATATTTTACTTTTAAAGATCTGAAAAATCTATGACTATTTTTAAGTTGCAAGAGATGTAATTTCTAGAATGAAAAATTAATATGTATGCTAGAACTGGTACATCACTTTTAAGTGATTACCATGGAACTCAAAGCTGGTGATTTGACACTTGCCATTTCCACTTAAAAAAGAAGAAACTGTGGCACACTGTGACGGAGCAGCGGGCCAGCCACCTCTGAAGGCGCAGTCCACGCACATCTCGAGACCTGGGTTCACACCCCAGGTCTGGGCGGGGAGTAACCAATGTGAACAACCAAATGAAAATAAAATGAAGTGCAAATTATATATATATATGAAAATGTTGGACTATGAAAGCTGAAACATGTTTTTTCTGAAATCACGTTTTCATACCACTGTCTTCACGGAATTTTATTCTAATGCAACGTATTTATGCCTGAGAAACTTTTACCGCTCATTCTATCATACTTCTCTGCTACAAAAGTTTAGTAAACTGGCATTTAGAATAAGATAGTGTACCATGTAAGATTCTGAGTCCACCTCCTCCACACAGACACAACAAAACTATACCCACACACGAACCCCAGGCACTGAGCCCTGAGGGAGGGACCCCGAATAGAGCTCTTCCGGGGACTGAAGGGCGCACTCAGTCCTCCCCGGCCTCACCCAGCTGGGAACTGGGGAACTGCACTGAGAGGGGAGCAGGTCCATCCCGGACTGGTGTGGAAAACAGAGGCGCTTTCCTTCGGAGAACGGGAGAGCCTGGAGAGCAGGGAGAGGTGAGGAAGTGTGCAGACCTAAGGAAGCTGGCACGGGTGCCAGGCCTCACTGGCTGACACTAACCAAGGAGTCAGGGTGAGAGGCCCCGGCCCTCAGCCACCAAGGCTACACTCCAGGGTCTCCAGGGTCGCACTAGGCAGCCGGAGCCCACCAGCGCCGGCACAGAGAGGAGCGTTTTGTGGAAGCTGCTTGGGGGCCTTTTTATTTAGCAGAAGGCTGCTGCAGCGCTCCCCGCGGGTCCCATGAGGTTTCAGCAGGCCACGAAACAGCTGCCCCTGCCCTGCCCGGAGCCACAGTGGTCCTTGTCCCAGGGGTCTGGCCTGCTTGCTGGCAGCTGAATCTAAAACCCGGGACCCAGCAGGAGCGCGTCTGAGCCCCAGTGGTGCTGGGAGCAACACTTCCCAACCCGGGGGATGATCAAGAGATGCTCGCGGGGAGGTGCCTTCCGACTGCCAGAGGGATGGAAGTGGTGAAAGAAAGGGTCCTCCAATCAAGGATACTCTATGCTGCTAGATCATCACTCAGAACAGAAGGAATAATAGAGCTTTTCAGATAAACAAAAGTTAAAGGAACTCATCCATACAAAACCGCTTTATAAAAAATACAAGAAACATGTAAAGAAACCCGCCCAAAGCAGCAAGTTATCGAAAAACAAGAAACGGAGAGTAAAAACATGGGTTAGCCGGTTAGAACGAGCTTAAAACTAGCTTACTTTCAAGTAAAAACAGGGTATAAGCATAGAAACATCTATGAAACCTCAGGGAACCTCAGGGAAAACGCAAAGGAGGAAGTAAAAAGGGAAACCCATCGCAACGTAACTGCTTTCAAATGACCGGAGAGAGAACAAGGGTACACCCCGCAAGGACACCCCGCACACGAGAACTTTTCTGCTGCTTCAAGACTAACCTTTCAAAAGATAAACATCGGCCCAAGTAAATGGCTGGAAGACAATCCGACAATCAAATGGTAACCCCAAAAGAAGGGATAGCTGTACTTTTACCAGATAAAACAAACCTCCAAATAAAGAGGACAACAAAAGACAGGGATGGACCTTATACGGGGAACAATTCTGCAATAAGACCTCACACATTAACATAATGCACCAAATGCAGGTGCATCAAAACACATAAAGCAAATAACAGAACTAACGAGACACCGACAGCAATATAATAGCAGGAGACTCAGAACACTCCACTCACAGCAATGGACAGATAAACCAGGCAGAAGATTAATAGGGAAACAACAATTTTATAACACAAAAGGAAAAAAGGTCTTTTCAGCTGTGGCCTATGGACTTTTTAGGTTTAAAAACAGAGATGCACCTAACACTTCAGCTGATGGTGGCAGAATTCACATTTTTCTCAAGCGCTCACGGAAGTCTCAAGAATAGACCATGTTGGGGAACAAAACATGTCTCAACAAATTTACCAACACAGAAGTCATACCAAACACCTTCTCCACTCGCAACGGTCTAAAACCAGAAATCAACCACCAAAAAAGCTGGCTAAAGAACACATTTCTGATGGACTCTGGGTACAAGAGGAAATCAAAGGAGAATTTAAAAAGCACTGGAGACAAACAAGAATGAAGAAACAAGCAACCAGAATTTAGGGGACACAAAAAAACAGTATTAATAGGAAACTTTTACCACTCCAGGTCTACATAAAATTAAAAAAATAAAGACAAGAAAAACAGCAAATAAACAATCTACCCCTACATCTAAAACAACTAGAAAAGGAGCAATTAAAACCAAAAATTAGTAAAATGAGGGAAATAATAAAAATTTGAGCAGAAATAAATGCAACAGAAATAAATTCAGATGATCAAGGAAAGCGGAAAAAAATGAAATTGACAAACTTTTGGGTAGGTTCACCAAGAGAAAGAAAACTCATACCTAGAATCTGGAATTTAAGGGGAGAAGTTACAACAGATACTGCAGAGATACAAAACATCTTAAGAGGCTACTGAACAACTTCATGCCAATAAACTGGACAACCTCAAGGACAGTTTTAGAAAAACAGTCCGTTAAAAGTGAACCTGGAAGAACTAGAACACCTGAACAGATCACATGGAGAAAATTTGAAGAGGTAACCACATCTCTCCAAAATTAAAAGTCAAGGATCAAAAAGCTTTTCTAGGGAGTTTTACCACCTTCAGAGAGGAATTAATACCCATTCTTCTTAAACGCTTCCAAATAATGGGAAGAACAGGGAACACTTCCAAACAACTTTCTATGAGGCTATCACACTGATACCAAAAGCTGAAAAAGACATCACCAAGGAAGAAAATTACAGACCAGTTATCTCTAATGAACACAGATGCAATAATTCTCACCAAAACATTAGCGAACTGAGCCCAACAATGCAGCAAAAGGACCCCCCATCAGGACCAAGTGGGATTTATCCTGGGGATGCAAGAAGGTTCCACATCTGCAAATCGATTCATGTAACACACTGCATCAGCAAAAGCAAAGGGGAAAGTCTTAGGTACACGCCAGCAGAGAAAGCTTTTCACAAGATTTAATACCCATTCATGATTTAAAAAAGTCCTCTACATGAAACGGGGAGAGAAGGTACGCGCCTCAGCACAATAAAGGTCACATCTATAAACCCGCAGCAACATCATGCTCAGTGGTGACACACTGAAAGCGTTTCCCCTAAGACCAGGAGCAAGACAAGGCTGTCCGCTCTCGTCACTGCTATTGAGCTTCCCACTGGAAATCTTAGCCAGAGCATTTAGGCAAAAGAAGAAATAAAAAGGAATTCTAATTGGAAAGAAGGAAGTAAAACTAACACTAATTTGCAGATGATATGTTAATACACGTAGAAAACCTTATAAATACCATAAAAACCTACCAGAATTAGTGAATACATAAAGCGCAGACTGCAACATCAGTACGTAAAAATTGATGGCATTTTTATTTTGTATTTTTTTAGAAGAGGAAGAAGCAGTCTATTAATTTTATTTAATCGTTCATCTAGTTTGTTCCCCTAGCCCTAGACTATGCACCCAGGTCATCAGGGTGTATGTGTCGGAGGCATGGGCTTATCTGCCAGACCACCGGGGCGTGCCCAGCTAATTTTATATGCAAACAATACTATGGCAGAGAATGAAATTTAAGAAAGACCCCATTTACAACAGAACAAAAAAAAAAGTACCTTGGAATACACTTAACGAAGTAGGCAAAGACCTATATAATGAAAACTGAAAACCTTTTATTATAAAGGAAACAGGAAGACAGAGATGACAGAAGATACACACCAAAATTCTAATAATATAACCACAGTGTGAAGAATAAAGTCACTGCTTTCTCACAATGCAAGCTGTTTAATAATGTACGCCTGAGTCTCAGTCCACGTTTTAGTTTGAGCGCTCCTGGTTACAAACTGTGTGTGTAAACTTATACTAATTACTACTTCGACAATTCATTGTTTTTTTCCTGCTATTTCTGAACTTTTGACAAAAGTTAAGAGTTTAGTGTAAATCCTATTGCTTTTTTGGGGTGCAAATATTAAAAAAGCCTATTTGCATGAATAAACAGACAAGAGTTTTGTTAGTCAGATCTCTCAATGCTTTGAACTCCTGAATTAACTACCAAAATCACACCTGCCAAGATGTAGCATCAAAAAATAATTCTTAGGGATTTAGGGATCAACTGATATTCCTAGCTGTTCATTTTCTCAGCACTGATGAGATGCACCATAGCAAGATTCTGGATGGTGAGTAGTTAATAACCAACCCAAATCAACTAGTGCTTCATTGCTTTTTTATAATAATCTTACAAAGTGACTGCCCAATGAATATAAACCCTTACACGTCGTGGAGCGAATTTCATACGTCTTCCAGATAGAACTCCTGTGATGATGGAAATGTCCGATATGGCAGGCGAGAGCCATGTGAGCATCTCAACTTAGAACTTTAACACGCACAGCCCTCACGTGCTCGCCGCACTTGACCAGACGGCTCAGTCTCTCCACAGTGTGGTCTGCAGCTCCAGCTGGCAGCTGGTCAGAAACATGCAGCCACAAGCACACTGACTGCTTCAGATGATGCACTGACTGTGGGGTGGGGCGGTGTGTGATGAGGGATGGGGGGGGCGGTTGGTACTCCTCTTCTGGGATGCCCTGTGTGTCTTTGTGAAATGTCACTGAGTTGTTTGTCACTTCGAACAAGAATGTCACTTCATTCTTTCCCAGACTCTCCCAACAAAGGAACATCTAAAGCACCCATTCCCCTGCCTGTCAGCCTCATTCTCACTATCATTGTGAAAGGTAGTCAAGGCCAAGAGCAAGACCCCTTCCCCTTCGCAGGGCCACCGACTTTAGAGAATTATGAATCACCATGAACAGTGCGTCTATTCTAACTACCTTACTTCACAACTCCCCTGAAATTGCGTAACCACTCATTCCCTTATTTAGTTGAGAAAGTAAGTTCTCAAGGGAAAGCAAGATGGGTGGGTGAGAAATGTGCTGCCGCAGGGAATGACAAAACCATGTGACTGCAGGTTGTCTTCGGCAGGTGCTTGGAAGCCACAGATCTATAATTAAAGAAACCCCAAGGGCCTCTAGGCTTTCAACCCAGGGGGATCTACAGATGGCCGATAGATGCCAATCTTTATCTACCACAACCCGTAACTTAGTCTTGATCACCTGACTACTCCTAGAGCCCCTTAGCAGTTTCAAATCTCTACTCTGCTAGGCCAAGCAAAAGGTGGGGGGAAAGGGAGGAAAATGAGCAACCTCTATCTTTAGTTTTTCCCCAGGCATTTTAGGAACGAAAACAAAGAGTTGCAGAATAAATGAAGTTCCTGAGACTCAGCCATTACCAATCGTTCCCTGGGCAGAAAGCCTCTACTCCTGGAGACCTCAAGTGTCTGGGAAACACTTTAAAATTTAGCTTCGACCTACAGCTGCTGACTGGAGCAGCTGGGAACTCTATCTCCTTGGCTGTCACCACCCCAAAACGTGGGGTACCCCTACCCCAATGGAGCAGCATTATTCTATTTCTTTGACCGACTTCTTCACATAAACTCCCAGTCAGACTGCTCGTCTAAGGAATAGTCTAGCTTCGGGCTGATCTGTATTTCCAGGAGCCAAAAAACCACGGGTTGGGTCCTCGGCTTGTAATATCAGGAACTATTTTTTTTTTCTTATTGGGATCTAAAAACTTGTTAGAGTACATCTCAATTTCCACCCAATTCTTCGAATTTGATTCTTAACAACTAAATTAAGCATTTAAAAAATAAAATTCCCAGGTGATTCATATATACTGAGTCCTCAAATTTGTACACTGTTTTTTCCTCAGATCATGCAAAAAAATTCCTCCATGAAAAGTCCACCCCCGGGTCCTAATTCTTGCTCGGGGGTCCCGTACTGCGAAACGCAAAGCCCCGTTCCAAGCAACAGCCTTCCACGCACTTCAGCAGCTTCTCCGGGCCGTCCGCACCGCCCTCCTCCTTTCCTCCCCACCAGCCACGTTCGACCACTTCAGTGAGACGGGGCCCCAGACTCGGCTCCCGAAGCCGGCAAAGCACGTGGCAAAGCCTGCGGTGGGCTCCAGAGCGGCCACGCCCCGCTCGGCGACCGCCGCGCAGCCCCGGCCTCCGCGCGTCGCGGGCCCACCTCCCAGGCCGAGCGCGGGCTGGGCGGCTCCACCCGCGGCGTGGCCTTCCGCCTGCCCCACGCCATCTTCCGGACCGCCCTCCCGCCGCCAGCCCTGCTCTTCCGCACCTGATTCAGAAGACGCGGCCGAGACACGATGCCCCGCAGGTCGATGTAGACGGGGGAAGACAGTCCGCTCTTCAGCACGAAGTCCCCAAACTTGAAGGCCTGCACGTCGTACAGGTCCGCGACCAACGCCGCCAAGTCCGTGCCCGCGGTCGCCATATTGGCGCGCTCCCAGGCGGTAGCGATTTCCGGCGCGCCACGACGTCACAGAGAATCCCCGCCTCTTCCGCCACCACTTCCGGGGGTGGGCGGGCGGGCGGAGTCGCTGCGCTTGTCCCGCCTCCCACGTGACGGGAGGCTGGTGGAAGGGCGGTCGTGTGGCGCTGCTGCCGCCGCTGCCTCTGGGTGGCGCCCCCCCGAGTTTAAAGCCCCGAGTAGCTAAATTGCCTCCAGGTGCATGAAGTCAGGCCTCTCCAGAGAGGTTGTGTAAGCCCCGCCCCACTATGGAGATGACAGCTCCGGGTCTAGAGACCTAGTTTTCTTAATTATTGGCCTGGGCTCTCACCCCAAGCCCCGTGGTTCTCGAGATAACGTGGACGTTATTGAAGCAGGGACGTTACTCCATTGCATAGATTACCTGGCACCTGTCACATAGCCTCGCCGGCAGTTTGCACGTGGGATGTAGCAGGTACTAGCTCTGACTTCCGAGGACGCGTGTTTAAACCCGTTTGCAAGGACCTGGCTGGTTATAAATGTGCAGCTGGTGAGGAAGAGAGGGAGGAGAGTAGAGGATGAATTGACCGGTATCGAGGATACGCAGGAGGATTGTCTTTCCAACCAGTAGAAAAATTCCAAGCATTATTTGGTCTTTACCAAAAAAATCCCTTAAACTGGGGAACATTTGTATTATGTTTAGGAGGCAATATTTTGCCCTGCGTTAAGGAAAATAACCTTTGACCCTCTAGGGTTCTTGATGGTTAGTCCTCAAACTGATTCTGATTTCATCTCTATATATGTATATTCTGTGTCTATATTTTGTAGTGCTGACCCACCAGTGTGAAGAGCCCAAGCTTTCGACATTCTCATTTTGAATAAACGCAATGCAATCTGGCTGAAATAGAAGTCAGTGTTAACACATTTTTTGCTATTGGCAAAATAAACTGATCAAAACTTTACAGTCGACGACAACTCGAGACAATCGATAGTGTACTATGAAGCAGACTCTTGCACACAGATTGTTCAAAGTCTGATCATATCTGCATGGCCTAATCCAGACTCCTGGAGTTCACACTATAAAGGTGAGCTAGTGACATCTAGCCTAACTTGTCTGCCAGCCGTCTAGCAAAGTTGCCATGTGAAAAACCAGAATGAAGTTAATGCACTTTTGGGGGACAATTTTGCATGGAGAAATGCCTTAGGATATTTCTCCAGGGTGCAAAATTGTTGTTTTCTTTCTAAAATGCTGGGCAAAAAGTGTTATAATGATGTAATATTTTTTACCTTGTTGGAGGTTTTACATATATTTTAGGGGAAAGAAAGAAGAAAATTACCCTTTTCCTTGAGCAAAGGTTTTCATTAGAAAGAGGGGAAAAAAGAAAGCCACCAGAAGTAACATCTTTAGTATAGTATATTTATAGGAATGCATAACTTGTGAGATGTACATTCTGAAATTTCATCCATTAACTTATAACATTTACTGCAGTACAAGACAGCAGGTCATCACTTTACACATTACACATGAGTGATCTGACTTACAAATAAAATATTTACAACCTACCTTTACAAAATGACATTGTGTGCATACAAAATGAACAACTGCAGAAAAATTTAAAAGTAAGAAGACAACCAAAAACCCAGAAGATACACTTAAGGCAGACCAGCAAGACACTGAAAGAATTAAGGCTGTGAAATTCTTCTGCACCTTGAAAATATAGCGCTATTTATCAATACTGTGGAGTGATTTTTGAAATCAATTGTTACAAGCCTGATGTAAGTATGTACTATATGTATATGTGTAATGGTCCCTATGGGGAAACCTGTCCACTTATGGATAAGGCCCTTATCTAAATGGTCAGAGAAGCCCACCCCAAACTCTCAAAGGATGTGGAGGAAGAAGCCACTCAAAACCAAGACGTGCCGATGCAGTTAGTGGAATTCATAATTCAAACATAAAGGTACTTTTGACTCTAGGTAAACAGAATAGCCTAAACGATGCCCCATGATGTGTCAAGCTTTGTTCATTTGGCTTTGTGATCTTTAAAGGACAGCAAATTAATTCCCAAATGATTAGAGTCTGGCTCCACGAATCAGTCCAAATGGTTTTGAATGACCCTCAATGGTTTCCAGTAGCAACACTGACCCACCTGGGCTGTCTTCAAATGGATAGATTTCTGCATATGAGCAGTAACATATACATACATATTTTACACTATATACATGTACAGATGTACATATATCCATGTTTTACAGCAGTTGGTACTGTGATCACTACTGTTCTCTGACTAGGATCTCATTCTGAAGAGTAGGTTTAGTTTTTTCACAGTCTTCATGTGTGTCCTAACAATTAGTTTTACTCACCTTCCCCATAGAGCAGGCTGAAGTTTGGTGGAAACAGAAGTAAAAGCGCCAGGGTCAAAAAAAATCGAACACAGAAAGGACAGATATGGCTTCAGTTAGTAAGAGAAGATGCATGTTTTGTTCACATCAAATTCATAACCACAGTCTTTGAGATCATGGTAACAGCCCCTAGTCCTCTAGGATGTGGCTTCATGTCTTGACAGAAATTAGGTGTTGATAGAACTCTGTTATGCCAGCTCTTTCTGGGCTAGCAAATGACCTTGCTTAAATTAAGCCTCAGGAGCTGGAACTTCAAGAATTATTTGCGCTGTTTTCCACAACCCTTCCTTTTCTCAGCTATCCTCACTATCTGAACATCAGAGTTATTTGAATAAATGATTAATCTTGATTATCTGAATAAAAACTAAAATCTGATCACATTTTATAATATCCCAGCAAATAGGCTGACAAGAAAACACAAAAGCCAATTAGTATTAATTTCAGGCTTTCTAGAAATGTCCCTTAAGGATGAAAATTGGTCTTAATGCCTTTTTCCCCTCTCCTCTAACGTCTATGTATCTTGAAAATGAGGAACAAATGTCTTTAACAGAAAATATGGCTTATGATATTTCTGTGTTCTACTATTTCTTTATAGATTTCTTACATGACATTTTCTGTCAAAAATGTCTAGTGCTATGGAAAAATTTCAGTCCTTTTCAACCCTCTAGAATTCATAAAACAATAGAGAGTCTTTCACTTTTTAAACATTAACATGGTTACTTCCCTGCTCTTGATGGAGTATGTAGAAACCTTATTTTTCTTAACCCTGGCCCAGGATTAACCATTCTTTTCCAAATGATCCCTAGACTTTAAATAGTAAAGCAAAAAACATAATCAGATAAATTCACAGAAAGCTCATATTCTGTGTTAACCGAACCCAGATTCCGCAGCAAAGCTACAGACGGAAGAAAGGAATAGGCTCACTTTCCTCAAAACTAAACAGGAGTTGGTAAATTTGCATTTTGCCATACTACAGGGATGCTTATGTTTGAAATATTTCTTCCTGTATCGAATTCATGGGACGCAGTTTTAATTAATACACAGCAATGACTACTATAGGTTATAACATATTTGCTCCCTCATAGTCTCACAGATATAAATTTCCACATTCTTCCACATAAGTAAGAAAAAAAAACCCAAACTCACTCGCAGGCACTATGTCATGAAGTCTCTGGGGACGCAAATATGCTACTCTTGAAACACCTAATCATCTACAAAAAAAATGATCCAAGCTTTCCCCTCCGAAACCAACAGTTCATTTCTCTACCTGTGTGTTCAGTTTGCCTCTTCCAACAGATACCCATGAGATGCTCAAAAAATGAGTTGTGATATCAGACAATATTTTATCCTCACTTCTGCCTTTCCGGTGAGGAAAGTGGCTGTCGGGGTTCTTCTCTGTCAATCTTCCAGAGAATAAAGCCGGAGAAAAGACTTGTTCTGAAGGACACCTTACTTTTTGCGTCTGCCATAAGAGTACTGGAGAAAACAGTTTGTGGATATAGACTCCATCAGCTTCCTAACCTTTTTCTATAGCTAAGCTTCTCAATGATCAAAATTACAGGGTAAGACCAAATAACATTTAGACAAAGAACACCTAGTACTTCCAATTAAAACCAATTTACAGAATTTAATCTCATGAGTTCATGAATGGCATCTAAAGACATGAATATTGAAAACTTGGAATGTTCAAAGTTACCATCAATAAAATTCTTAGTACTGGCAGTGTGTAGCACTTTAAAAAAAATCAAAGTATTTTTCTAGACATCTCAACTGAAGTCTTTTGCTAATATTCCTATGAAATTAATGTCTTCCTTCCTTCCTACCCCTGCAACTCCCATTTTACCCATGGGGACATTCGGGGCAGAAAAACAAAGACTTTCTGTAAGAATGGACAAATCAGGAATAGCTGAGGTTGAAACTCAAGAATTCCTGGGCTCACCCTATATTCAGATGTTTTCATTTAGAAGATATTTTAAAATAAAGAAAAAAATGCTGTAATATCAGTAAACCTAAATACAATGAACTTCTTTATCTCCCATCCTCCCCTCTGAAAGGCACTACTATTTATAAAGGCTTTGTGAACCACAAAGCGGTGAAGTCAGCTTTCCTCTTCTGCTTCCTCTGCTCCCCCAAGAGTGCGTATGGCTGTCAGAGACCCCTGGAGGACACCGCCAATGTTCCATTATTTTTCCTTGGAAATTCACTCACATTCCACTGCAAGTGGCCATGAATCTACTTACTTTGAAACGTGTAAAAGATGCACTGAACCCTTAGACCTTTTGAACATTGTTATGGGTTCTCTCTGATCTTTTTTTCTGCACCCCACCCTTACGACACCAAACCGACCCCTTATACAACGGGTATAAACCAGGCAAGGGGTGTGCGGCTATAGCCAGCTAAGTTTACTTTCCACTGAAAAGTAAATTCCAACTAAAAGTTGACTCTCACCAATTCTTCGTTAAGTTTTGATTACAAGAAATACCATAATTATAATAGAAGTGGACGATTTTCCCCTTTCCTTCCCTTCCCTCTCCTCTCCTACCAAGTAATAACACATTTCTGCCAAAAGAGGTGTAAGAGAGTGGTCCCGCTCCTCCTCCCTCGTCATGGTTGCCCACAAAGTCATCGAAAGTGGATTGCTCGGTCCCATCTTCTGAGATTCTCTGTTATTTCCAACTTGCTATGGAGATTTCTTGAACCAGGACCACCATCTTATTATCCCTGTTGGGAAGGACCAGGAGTTTTGCTGATGGGGAGCCTCCTTATAAGTTTTCTTATCAAACTATATAAAATATAGCCCCTTTCTCTTGGGGCCTCTATAAGATTCATTCTACACTAATGATTGTAATTTGGCTCCAGCTAACAAAATCACACTATACTTTTCATTGCTGTGTCCCTCCTCTCTTGCTTCCCCACATCCCAAGCACATGTACTTGGGGGTGGCGGGGCTATCACGCAACCTCATGACTGCACCATCCCAACTCTGATTTAAAAGCTTTGGCTGGAACATTCTGTCACAGCAGCATTTCAATAATGCCCTCAGGTGTAGTCTGTGCCTGCTGGTCCTAGACCCTAGTCCTCTCTAATGGAAACTCGGCTTGTCTCCTACACGGTGGTGAAAACTCAGAAGGACTTGGCAGGGGGCCTGCTAGTCGTGGTTCACAGGGGAAGGAACCAAGCTTGCCAAGCAGGCCTTCTGGACCTTTGGAGTTCTCAGCACCTGCGTCTATCCCATGACAAGCTGCAGTGACCAGACTGCCCTCTTTTCGGCTCTGTCTCTGAATGAAGCCATCTTTACTAAAAGAGGTTTCTGTAAATATGTTCTAATATTTAAAAAGATCATATCATATGGTCTTTGTATATACAGGTCACGTGAAATGAAGGACACGGAGGGTTCATCGGGAGAGAGCTCGGAGGGAGTGAGCCTTGACGTCCCAGGGCCTTCGAATACTAGGAAACGAGTAGTCGGAGTCAGTTGTCACATATTTGGTTAATCCGGAAAGTACGAAGTGCTATCTAGTCTTATTGCTTGTACTTTCTCCTAATTTATTCATCTCTAATCTTGGGTGGGATGCGGTGAAGGTGGGGTGAGGAAGTTGACATTTAATTCTCCATTTCGACGGTAGGTGGACGTGTCCCTCTGTACTGAAGTTCAGGCTTGGCTTCCACCCTTTTTCACTTAGATAGATCTGTCGTTTTATTTCTCCTTCACTGACTCTCTGCTGGCAAGTATCTGCTGCATGGTTTCAAAGATCTCAGTCCTGTTCTAGGAAAGAAGTGGTGCCATTAAACCTGATTTGGCCAAACACTTGAGTTATGTTTCCTTTTAAAACATGATTTGCATAACAGCAGTTTTAAAAACATAGTCTAGAAAATAAAGGGTGGGTCATATACAAACACAAAAACGAAAACTCTTCCCCATCCCCAGCAAAGCAAAAAACCATGAAATTTCTAGGTTTCATTTTTACCCCAGCAGTGGAAAAAAGGGCAGATCACAGTCACGGTGTGTGAAGTCTAGACACCAAAAAGCAGCGCAGGCCTCAAAGTATAATCAGTCCTTTTGGTCCCAGAAAGTCTCGGCGGCTGAGTGGTGGGAAATACTGCGATCACAGTGGAAACGCTATGCTGTCAGCATGATGGATTAGATTGGATTCCATGGCTTCTGAAAGGACTTGGGACCAGGCCTTTAAAGACCTCTATGGCTGCCTCCTATTGGTAAGCACCCTTTTGCCTCCGTAAAGGGTTAGAACTAAAGCAAGCCAACTTTCTGAGGATTGCATTCCTATAGCTGTAGAAGAAATCACAAAGCGTTGTTACGCTGTTCATAGGAAAAGCAGGAAAGGTTTCTCTTTGCCCTTTTGGATAAATCTGTTATATTCATGACTTATTTAAGCAAAGACATCAAAATAGCCCCACAATTTCTACTGTTTTTGGACTTCGTTCCTGGCAGGCTTTCCTGTCAGGCTGACTCTGAGCTGCTGGTGAAATTGGGGGTAGCGTGTGACATCCAGAACCTACGAGAATCAAAGAGCTGTGACTCAGAGAAAAATCTCCTCCCTCGCGGATAGCAAAAGGGTAACATCACTTTCTCTTAATGCACAGGTTCTGGTAAAAGATTTCTATACAAGATTTATAAAATGCTTTAAAAAAGTGTCATCTCATTGTGCTTCATCAAAACAATAGAATGCTGGGGTAAAGAAGTGACTGTCCTAACTGGAGCACTCAAAGTTACTCGGGGTAGATTTCATATATATCTCTATATTATAAAACTCTGGAACCTGAATGGAATATATTTTATTGTCTGTGACTAGGTATGCTAGTAAGAAACTATATCTAAATGATCTAAACCAGAATAGCTGACATACAAGACATCTGTTAAATAGAACTTTTTTTGCTTAAAATTTCAGCAAAGGCAGAAACCTCCAACGCACACGCTAGTGAGCTTAAGTTCTGTCCAGTTGACCGATCATTTTGGAATGCACAATTACAGTTCCGTCACAGCCAGTGTTCTTGCTCTCCTGGCCGCCCTTTTTCATACCCTCCGAGATTCTCTGCATCTTTATCTCCTTGGAACGACCTTTGCGAAAAGGCCCCGGATGGAGGGTGATCTTACCGCGGCGGCTCCCACCCTGAATGACCACTGATGCGAGTTGAGAGGCCCATCTCTCAACCCAGAGGACGGCATGGAGGAAAGCACGAACAGCATTATTTACAGACACATTCAGTCTCGCTTTGGCTCACCCTGCATGTCCACGTGCAATCTCGGGGCCCGGAGGGGCTACGTCCCCTGTTTCACCCGGTTGACGATGTAGCTCTTGACGTTGGGGACGGGCCGCACATCGGTCTGATGCTTGCGGCGCTCGATGAAGCAGGCCAGGCGGGAGGTGTCCAGGGGGATCTTGGAGTAGCTGCCATTGTGGGGCTGCAGCCATGGGTGCTGCAGGCAAGTGGCTGCCGTGGGCCGCCTCCGAAAATCCTCCTGTAAGATCACGTTGATGAAATCTCTGGCGGCGTTGCTGACGCCACAGAAGTACTCGTGGGGGAAGCTGAAATCCACCCGGCACACGTTGATGCACGTCTCCTCTTTGCTCTCGTCCAGGAAGGGAGAGACCCCACTCAGCATGACGTACGTCAGGACCCCGATGCTCCAGATGTCTGTGCCCAGGGACACCGGGATGCCTTGGATCACTTCCGGGGCAGCAAACTCGGGGTTCCCCAGCAGGTGGTGGATGTGGAAGTGCCCAGAGATCTGGACAGCATCCTCCAAGTCGATGAGCTTCACTCGAGGCACCGGAATCCGGAGGTCGATGAGCAGGTTTTCAGGCTGCAAGCCAAGGGGGCAGGAGAAGAGGAGCTCAGCCCAGCCCAGTGGGGTGGCAGCAGGGCTCCAGCCGCGGCCCTCACTGGGGCTGGGGGCAGCTCCCAAGGCGCGTGCCCCGGGGGCTTCAGACTCAACTCTGAGCTTGCTGGGGCTTCAGAGCCGTGGTCTGACATGGAAAACCATGTCTTCGTCACTGCCCTGTGCTTCTGCATTGACTCAAGGAAAGACCCAACTGTTCATTATGGAAAACGGCGGCTCTTTTCGAGACCAGGGAAAGTGTGACAATTACTGACTTCCTTCTTTAGACTGAGCGGTTAAAGCTCCCCGGCCTTCTCTCACCCCAAAGCCATTGCGACTCCACGTGTTCTCGCTGATTCACAAATAACACACTGACATTGTGTGACCACTGAGTTGCTGTTGAATATTCATGAGGATTCTAACTTCGGTAAACAGAAGAATGACTTAGACGACATCCCTCGAGGGGAATGGCTGGCAGGCTGGACTCAGCCCCTTCCCGTTACCTTTATGTCCAGATGTGCAACCCGGCAGTTGTGAAGGTACTGGAGCGCTTCCATGATGTCTCGGATGTAGAAGGCGACTTTTTCTTCCATCAGCTCATCATGGTTCATCAGGTAGTCGAGGAGCCGGCCGTCGTCCATTCTGAAAGCAGAGAGGGCAGGGCAGGAGACTCATGCTTTGCGGACAAGTAGCAAAGAGCCGGCATTGGGATGTGTCAGACCGTGACGCTCTCCCGCCCCGTCACGTGGACATCGGCGTTGAAACGCATGCTTATTTGAGGTGGAGCCCACACTTCCTGTAACATCCAGAACTAAAGCAAACACGTCACCTGACAAATGAGGAGAAATTTGTGTAAACTGGTTCAAGACACATTCTGGTTTGTACACTTTAAACATGACTCACCGAGGTCAGCTGGACACACCTTTAGGAAGTTAGATTGCAAAACAGAGCAAGTCTTCACCAGAGATTAGCGGGCTAGTGTTTGCCTGGAAACTGGTGGGTATAAACAGTCCCATGTGTGTTTAGCAAACTGCCTTTATTTGTCCATTTTCACTTGGGGAAAATGAGAAAGCAGGTGAAACTTGCATTTGAACTTTGTGTCCCCCTCTGGAATCCTTTGTGACTCTCGAAGACTGACTGAGGGAGGAGGAGCCAGCCAGACCCAGGAGTGAGTCCGGCCTCTGCCACTGAGAAGCTGGGGGCCTGGGGGAAGCCCTTTTTTGTGTTTAATTGATTTTACTGAAGGAACACGGCCTCATCACCTCATACAGGCTTGTGGTGGGCATCTCTGTAAATCACATCTGTATATATTAGCAGCCATTTCAGCTACTTGGGTTTCTTCATCCTTAAACCTCAATGTCTGCTATGCTGTGGGACTGAACAGCACCCACTGCGACAGCGAGGCATCATCTGAGCACACTTGGCAGCAGTAGTGAGTGCTGGATCCTCTGAGGTGCCCTCGGTAGTAAGAAGAGATCATCTCGGGTGCCTGCCTTGTGGCTCAGGTGGTTGAGATGCTGGTGTGCAAACCACACACAGCCCAAGCATCCAGGTTCAAGAGCCCCGACGGTGGAGAGCACACGGTGAGGACTCAGTAATGCTGGATCAGCTATTTCAATATTCATCTTGTTCTTGATGAATACTGCAAGATCTTTGCAAGATCTCGAGAAGGTGGAAGAATTTTTCAGACCACAAATGAGGACCCCGAAACCCCCAAAGTTCAGGGCACAGCCCCAAATCCCGGAGCTGGGATTGGAGCCAGATACTCCCTTCCAAGAATGGCTACTTTCCATTGCACCGCCTGGCAATCAGTACCTTCCCACTAAAGGTGATTGGCATGTCTGAAGGGGCACGGGTCCAAGGTCTCTGTACCGCTTTGTATGCAAGTGGTCTTACCTTTTAGGAGGAACTTAAGTATAACATGTTGTTACTCGTAGCAGAATATGTCTTTAGAGTTAAGAAGTTCCCAACAAAAAGGTTCAGCTCTGCAATGCTGTTAGTGTGTTTGTCTAAATTAATGACAATCCAGGTGTGCCTGGGTGGAGCAGCAGTTAGGTTGATTGCCTCTGAAGGACACAGGCCACATACCCCTGGGTTTGAGTCCCGGGCCAGGGGGGAACAACCAGTGTGAACAACATAAAGCATATTTAAAGTGCTTCATCCTCCTCTCTCCCTGCCTGCTTGCCCACTCACCTTCATTCCTGCTGCACCTTTCCTTTAAAAAATAAATAAAATGACAATGTACCAGCTACTACACACTCTATAAAATGATGTATCACAAAAGGATTACAAATACTAGCAGGCTCGGTTTAGTCTCTTGCTTCTTTTCAACCAATTTATAAGTGCAGCCAAAGATGTTTGCGTATTTTGGCTTTCATTTCTTCACCATAAACTCATTTCTGAGTTCCTGCTTCAAAGGCCCACACACAGACATCCCTAGAGTAGCAAGCACACAAAAGTAAGGCTAACGTGACAGACGAGAGGCTGGAGATGGAGGCGAACCTGTATACACAGTCATGTGCACCGTTCGTCTTCAGTGCACATGTCCCTTCTTGCAGGCCCAGGGCCTCATGGGCACCAATCATTTCTAGGAAGACTCCGGATCCTGAAAAGACTCTCTCTAAACCACAGAGCACGCTCCCTGTTTTAGCCTGGGGTAGTGGTGAGGAGAATATGACCTTTCTCCTCCCTTCTGCAGTCAAGCATACCCTTGTCTGAGTCCTGAAAAGATAGGGAATGAGTGGAATGTTTTGCAGGTAAGGTTCCACCCCAGAAGGATGGCAGAAGGAGACGCAAGGGCTGTGGATTGATGCACAGCCCTTCTCAGCTCCATCCCTGTCGGCAAGCCTGTTATCAAAGAGCTTTTCCTAAACTCCTGCCCAGCCCAAGCAGCCACCGGAGGAAGAACTCGAACATTGGAGCAAGAGAGATTCAAGCTGCGTTGAAATCCCAGCTTCTCCATTTCCTCGTATTAAGGACCTTCTTTGCCTTGACTTTCTAATCTGTCAAATGGGAATAATATTTATATAAAATGGAGGAGGGAGTGCATGTTACCTGTACCACTTGGGAAGCTCTGAGACACCGTCTAGAATATAACTGCTGCTTCCATTCACCATGAGCATCACAGTGCCCCCAT
Source organism: Solenodon paradoxus (assembly GCA_004363575.1). Classification (NCBI taxonomy): domain Eukaryota; kingdom Metazoa; phylum Chordata; class Mammalia; order Eulipotyphla; family Solenodontidae; genus Solenodon; species Solenodon paradoxus. The sequence goes on along the minus strand of RJWH01002562.1, from coordinate 54,879 downwards.
GAGCTGGGGACCACCTTAGTGAGCAAATCACCACCCCCCACCCCAAACTTACAGCTCCAAAATCAGGATGTAGGAGGTGGGGGACTCGTAGGTGTCGTGGAGAGTGATGTATTGTGGGTGCTGCAGATGCTGCAGGAGGGCGGCCTCGTGGGCGGCCTGTTCCTTCTTCTTCATTTTCTTGCTGACAAATTTCACAGCGACATCTTTGCGGGTAGCTTTGTGAATGCACTTCTTCACGATGGAGAAACGGCCTCTGGAGAACAGGGAGCAGGCAGTGAGGATGCAGGGATTCACCAGCTGCATCAGCAAGGTTTCCCGCGAGGACGTGTCAAGTGCCCTCTGAAGGGTCACCTGCCGTATCTGATTAGTGATCCTCCTTACCTGCATGCATGCTATTCTATTTTCAATATTTTTTGAGCTAATTTTATGGAAGGGACCCAGCACTGTAACATGACGTAGGTCTGAGGTGAGCTGCATCTGTATCTAGCATTCAGTTCACCAACAACATTAGGAAAGTTTTCCTTTCCTAAAAATTAGAATGCTATCATCCAGAAGAGCCATTGTTCCTTCCTGCACATTTTAGGCTCGTTGAGATGCAAAAAGTTAAGACTACTTTTTAGTCATCATTTCTGAGCATCAACCACAGACAGGTTCCTTTTTCTTTTCTCAGCAGGGCCTATTTCTGTCAAATACAATACTAACCCCAGGAGCAATGTTATGATTATTTCAAAAACATTTTTTTCCAGAGTCAACTTTAAGATGTTATGTTTGGGCGCACCCTGGTGGAGTAGTGGTTGGGTCAATTGCCTTTGAAGGATGCAGGTCACATACCCCTGGGTTTGAGTCCCAGGTCCAGGGGGAAAACAACTAGTGTGGACAACTAAAATGGAAATAAAATAAAAATGTTTCTTCCTTCTGTCTCTTCCTCCTCACCTGCCTACTCGCCTTCATTCCTGCATGCACTTTTCCTTTAAAAAAAACTGTTATGTTTGCTATCTTTCTACTATGGAAAATTTCTAGAATACACAAAATAGTCTAACAGTCTAACAGTTCTTCTAGGCACCCTGCAGCCAGCTTCAACAATTACCTACATTTTGCCAACTTTATTTCATCCTGACCCCTCTGATTTTTTCTCTTTCAAAACTTTCAGCAAAATAAGGTATCACACAATTTCCCTTATAAACTCTTGTGTTTGCATCTCTAATTGACAAGGACTTTAACACGCATGTCCTCAGGTGCGCCCCAGCGGTCTAGCACACCAGGGAGCGGCCCCAACACATCCCAAGTTCCTGGGTTCAAGACCTGGGGTGGGTGTGAGCAACCAATGTGAACAACTAAATAAAAGTAAGTGCAAACAAACAAACATATATCCCCATTATGCCATTCTTACATCTAGGAAAATGAACCTCACCTAAAACAGACAGATGGGCCCCAGACTCAGCTGGAGCCCGATGTAAGGGAATCAGAGAATGAAAGAGAAGGCTGGCTGGTCAGCACAGAAGCGGAAAAGGAGGTCACAGAGATGACAGGCTGCACATGCCTGGGGCGAAACACCTGTAAGCAATGCACTTGGCGGAGGGACACATACAGAGACCTGTGTCCAACCATCAGCTGTTAGACAGTCTTTCTAGTAGCACATGGAGAAACACAGACTCGGTTTTCTATAGACCAAGTTTCCCAGCCACGATATAATTTAGAAATCAGTCACAGAAGGATACTTGAAAAAATCTCATATATTTGTAAATCTCAGAACAGACTTTGACTATAATGGGGTCAAAGCCAACATCACAGTTGAAGCCACAATTGGCTTTGGACTGAATGAAAATGAAATCTGCCAGCTTCACAACTCGGGATGCAGCTAAACTCATACTTGGAAGACCAGGGTGAGCTCTTAACTTTCATATCAGAAAAGAAGAAAGGCTAAGAGTTGATGAGTGTCGCATCAAACCTAAGAAGTTAGAAAAGAAGATGAGAAAATTCACAACTGTTCGAATTTTCTCTAGGTTGGAAAAAACAGTCAGCATTCTGCGGTGTCATTACCTTCCGATCTCATTCAGCTCGGTATAAGCAGAATCAAAGTTTTCCTTCCAGGAGATGGTGGCACCATCAGCAGCAGCATCTTCAGAAAAGGAGAAGCCATTGTCACAGAGGATGTCCCAGAGGAATAAAAAAAAAGGCTAAGTCCCAGTACCGCCCCACAGAACTGCTCATGATTGACGATGGAGACTCAATGGGACGCTCCGTCGAGGGGAACAGACATGACAGGTCGGACGCCCTGTGCCACGTCTGTAAACAAAGGCCAAACTGGGGACACTCGGAAATGTAACTTCTGGATATTTTAAAATAGAAAATGGGTGGGAAAAATGAAAAGGGAGAGAGGGAAGTCCGTTGGAGACCTAGAAAAGTCAGTGATAATGAGCAAGACCCTGCTTCCTCCACCTACTGCCTCAGTTAGCACTGAGGAGCTCAACTTGGTAACTGGAAGCATCTTTGACAGGATTATCTTCATGCCATTAAGTCCCCAATGATGATTTTACACACGCACACACACAAGCACACTAATATCTATGTGTGGTGTTTGCTGCAGACCAGGCTCACGAGAAGCGCAGACCACCTTGGGCTCGGTGGAGAGGAGCCGAGCCACCAGGCTTGCTCTCTGATCTGGGTCCCCGCAGGCCGCCCTACACAGCCGGGCTTACCCACGCTGAACTGGGCAGACGGAGGCCCAGGGCCAAGTTTTCCCCATGAGTCACACGACTGGGGGACAAAGTCATGGGAGGGAGCTGGGCCGGGCTGGCTGCGGGCCAGGCTGGGAAGCATATCTGGATCAACTGGGGGTAGGGTTAGAGGCCCTAGAGGGTCCCCTTAATCCAGAGACGTAGGTTCACTGCCTTGTAAGTACAGTGACATCCTCTACTGCCCCCTCCTCAGACTGCCCAAGACCGCCCTCTGTGGAGATATCTCTGGGTTAATAAGTGTCCTCTTTCAAAATGTCCCCAGAACCAAGCTGGCTTGGAGAAACAGTAAAGAGGTGGGTGACACCGGACCATGTTGTAAATACTTATGTCAACAGTCACATGTACATGTTACTTTCTCAATAGATCAACATAACCGTGGACCCACTTTGAAGAGAGTCATTCTGGGAGGGGGCACTCTAACAGTTCATGTTGTAATGAAATCCTTCAACCAGGCTGCTTTCCGCCCCCATTTCAAATGGGTGAGTGGGGCTGTTGGGTCCCCAGGGGACAGGAGAGTCGGTGTTTCTGCCTCAGAAGAGGGCAGAGAGCGCTCAGGGACTCACGCCTCCTGTGTGCCCCGCTCAGACCTGCCAGGCCCAGCTGGCACACCTAACTTGTGCCCCAAGATGCCCAACATCGCACTTGATGGAAGCACTTCTCATCAGCCTTCTGAAATCATGGTGGCCGACCTGCCAGTGAGCCGTGGCGCCAGTGGCTAGAGGCAGGATGCAGAGGCCGGGCTGGGACTCACCGTACTCTGGAAGTCGCACGAACTCCGAGGGCTCGCTGGGCAGGCTGATCCCCCAGGGGTTGCTGGCGCTGACTCTGAACTGATAGGGGCTGCCAGGACTGAGGTCTTCGATGACGAGGTACGTGTCCAAGGTCGAAGCCACCGACTGCTGCCAGGCTTGGGACCCTAGTGCACGGTGTCCAGGAGCGGGAAAGAGAGAGAGCAGGGGACATTGTTGCAAAGACCTTCGGCGAACAAAGAAAGGGAAATGGCACATTCCATTCGAGGGACAGTTGTCGGTGTGGCCACTCTGAAGGTCTGGGACCAGCCCTGGCCGGTTGAGTTTAAGTTTCCTAATAATAAATCACGAGGGTTCGGGGAACAGGGGGCCTAGAGAGTCTGTCCAGGTTCAAACGTGTGTATGGCACAGGCAGAGGGAAAGCCAGTGTGTGCGGAGGAACAGAGGAACACGTGGCAACATTTAATAAGGCGATCAAGGTATTATATATGTTAATAACGAGAGAAACTGTGCATTTGCAAGTGGAAACAAAAGAGACATGAACACGAGTTACCACCACGTACGTGTAAAATCACGTGGGCGCTGTCTCCGTACCGGTCCCTCATTCACCCTTCTCCCGTAAGCCCATGGAAACACTGGGAGGTAGGGAGCACTCCTCTCTTTACAGAAGGAGACACCGAGGCCTGGGAAGACAAAGCGTCTTCCCAGAGAACTTGTTAACACTAAGTAAGACTGAGGCAAATGCAGACTGTGAAACGCGTCTCTCTGCTCAGAAGTAATGCCCGTGTGCTGGCAGGGAGACCAGCAAATAACTTAAGAAAGTTGTGGAAATAAATAGCTTTGTAGCTGCAGGGCACTGTTTGATAGCAGAACGTGGTGTGTCCTGGTGGCTTAGCAGATACATCCCAAGGGCCTGGGTTCAAGACCCGGGGCTGGGGGCAGGGGCAATCAAGATGAACCAAATAAAGTGAGTAAACCTCCTCTCTCTTCCTGCCTGCCTGCTCGCCTTCATTCTTGCCCGCACCTTTCCTTTACAAAAAAGAGACAAAGGAATGACGCGTTAAAATAACAGAGCAATGGAAGTTGAGTGGGACGTGATCGTGGTTCCAGAATAAGTGGCGGATTCCAGCGGACCCGTGTGCTCATCATGTAGCTCAGAGATGTGCCATTAACAGAGCTACCTGGGCACTTAGAGTTTAATCCTAGATAACGACGTGTCGCAGCTGTTTTAAATGTTAGCAAGTGCAAGCGCTGAGTGTGGAAATGAAACAACTTTAAAATCACACAATGTAAAGAAGTCTCTATCTGCCTGAATGCAATACACACGTGCGCACGCTCGTAGAGGTATATTCATGTGTGTGGCTATCTCATCGTCTCAGGACAATCACAAATGGTCAAACTGGAGACCTGGGTGCGGGGCTAGCCTCTTATTAGCTCCAGCTGGCTGTTTCTTAACTCTCTGTAGGCCTTAGCGTCCTCATCTGTAAAATGGGCATGATGGCCCCAGAGTGGGTGGAAGGGCTTGTGAAGCAGGGACTTGCACGTGAAGGCACTTTGGACTATGACCGCCATGGCCCAAAGCACTGCCGTCACCTGTGTGTCTGCGGTCAGAGGCGCGGAGGCCTTGGGCTGGGCTGGAAATGGTTACGACTCTGCCGGACTCCTGAGAGGGACAGCTGGGCAGGGGAGGGACGCACCTTCCTCTCTGTACTCCACGGTGTATCCAGAAATGGTGCAGTTCCCCGTGCTGGAGGGGGGCAGCCAGCGGAGGATCACGGAGGAACAACTTCTCTCCTGGGCGATGGGGCGGTTGGGGGCCGCAGGAACGCCTGCAGGGACAGAAAGGAGGTCGTGTGATTCTGCAGGATTTGGCGTGTCACAGCAAGGCTGACCATGACTTGGACACGTGACCTACCCGGGGTCTCACATTTTTCCTATGACCTTCTCACCAAGGGGCACACCATGCACTTCCCCAGTGGGACCGAGGAGACGCACCTTCCTTGGGCTAAAGGCTGGAGCTCAAGCTGGGGCAGTGGTGGCAGCGGGTGGGGGGTTGGCCACAGACGGCTCTTGGCAAAGATTCATTCTCTTTTCATTAATAGAACTTTCTTTTGGAAAGTTCACAGGACCTGTCTGCCCCAGTCCCAGGGAGCCCCTGTCATGTCCACCTGGGAAGTTGGATTAACACACATTCCTAGGGATAGAAAGTAGAATGGTGGCTGCCAGGGGCTAGTGGAGGAGGGAGGAGGGGGTCGGTAGCAAATAGCACAGAGCTTCCGTTTTGCAAGAGGAAAGCTATCTGGAGACCAGGCCGGGTCTCTGATGAGCTGTATGCTCCACCGTGGTCAGGATGGTACATTCTGTGTGTCTGTCACAGCGAAAAGGAACCACTACGAGTGCATGCAAGTGTCTGAGTTGCCGAGATGGTACCTTGCACTTTCAGGGATGCAGACGTCGACACGGTTCCGTGCTCATTGGCCGCTATGCAGGTGTAGATGCCGCTGTCTTGGGGCATCAGGTTGCAGATCTTCAGGGTGATTTCTCCAGAATCACTGCAGGATCAAAAGGATGCCTTCACATTCAGCAAGGAGACACCGGCCGATGGGCAGACCCACGGGGTGGAACACGGGGCGCTGAGTGACAGCCTTAGGTCAAAGCCGAGTCCCCGCGGTTCCTTGCACACATGCCTTGGGGAACCCCCCTGCCTCTCTATGGCCCCGATTCCTTCTCGAGAAAAGTCTCTTGCCACGCCCACCTCGCAAATGTGTGCAACTGTGTCCTGACAGGTTTTCAGTCTCCACATCGGTCACGGATGGGACAGGACAATGCAAAGACAAAGAATGGAAGTGTCCAAGTATTCTGAGTCGATATGGGGGCCTTCTCAGCAGTGACGTGAATGAAATAACCAGCAGGCTGTCCACGGCCTGATGGCGTTGCGAGTCGTCCCGTCCGGGTTCTGAGCAGCATGGCTCCAGGCCTAAGTGTAGCCGTCGCCCCTCCGCACGGGCTGTGACGGACCCTGGGGACAGTCCTGGTCCTCACCAGTGGGCGCACTGGTATTCTGGGACCTGGTTAGGGTGCCTGGCAGGGAAGACTATCTCACACGTCCACAAATTAAGCTCAGGGGTGAAAAATGTCTTGATTTTAGGTGTGTCTTCAATAAATGTTTCTTAAGAGTTTCAGGGCTTGTTCCTGCGTGTCCGCCTTACCTGGGGGGACACGCTGGACCTCCTCGTTAGTGGCAAGAAGTCCTAACGGCATGACTGGAAGGCCAAAACCAAGTTCAGCTTCAAGCCTTTTTATAGAGAAGCAGGCTTGTGGCTGGATTTTCTGTTTCTCGCCCCATTTTGGAGAGAGTATTATTTTCCTTCTGAGAAAACCGTTCTCAGGTTCCTGGAGGGTTAAAGAGCCTCACAACACCCTCGGACACAAGAGCCCGGATGTCCAGATTTGGGGACTGCACTCCACCAGGGAGGGGGGCTCCTGGCGCCTCTCCTGACGCAGGTGCTCCCACACAGACCCTCGGGACAGGTCACTGAGCGGGCGGATAAAGGCAGTGACTGTCAACATGCTTGGAGGGTATCTGTTCTTGACCTGGGATTTACAGGTTTGTGCTTTTCTTTACATTTGATGTCGAGCCCCCAAAACAGACCTTCCAAACTTGGAGTCCCAGGTCTGTCTATGCGACCCAGCGCACGTGAAGTGTGTGCTGGCCCGGTGCCGTGGGCCGAGTGGCGGCGCCATGTGAGACCGAGGAGACACCTCGGGGCTCACAGCCCTGCGTACAGGCGGTGGACTGCACTCAAGTGTGAGTACATGGTCATGTGAGAGTGATGGCGATGACACACTGTAGCAGGGGGTGAGCACACTGTGGGGTGAATATTAGTGTGAATACACTGTGGGGTGAATACTGGGGGTGAACACACTGTAGGGTGAATACGGGGGGTGAACACACTTTGGTGTGAATACTGGTGTGAGCACACTGTAGGGTGAATACTGGGGGTGAACACACTGTGGGGTGAATACTGGTGTGAGCACACTGTGGGGTGAATACTGGTGTGAGCACACTGTGGGGTGAACACTGGTGTGAGCACACTGTGGGGTGAATACTGGGGGCGAACACACTTTGGGGTGAATACTGGTGTGAGCACACTGTAGGGTGAATACTGCGGGTGAACACACTGTGGGGTGAATACTGGTGTGAACATACTTGGGGTGAATACTGGTGTGAGCACACTGTGGGGTGAATACTGGGGGGTGAACACACTTTGGGGTGAATACTGGTGTGAGCACACTTGGGGTGAATACTGGTGTGAGCACACTGTGGGGTGAACACTGGTGTGAGCACACTGGGGGGTGAACACACTTTGGGGTGAATACTGGTGTGAGCACACTTGGGGTGAATACTGGTGTGAGCACACTGTGGGGTGAACACTGGGGGTGAACACTGGGGGTGAACACACGCGGGGCTCCAGTTGGGGCTCTGGCAGCTCTTGCTCTGGAGACTCTCGGCCCAGGGCTGCACGGGTTCCGGCGCGGCCGGCGAAGGGCTTACCAGGAGGACACGGAGTGCGTGGCCGAGCTGTTGTCGATGTCAAGGATGCTCTGGTCCGGCCCCTTCCAGGTGATGCTGGGCTTGGGCCGCCCGCACACTTTGCACTGCAGAGTCACTGTGTCCCCAAGCAAGCAGGTCACATCCACCAAGGGCACAAGGAATTCTGGGGCCACTGTGGTCAAAGGGACATAAATGCGCGTCTTTCAGAACAAGCCGAGGATAAGGCACCACTTTGTCGCGGGGTCCACCGCGTACCCACGCTGTTTGATGGCTCAGACCGCCCTCGGACCAACAGCGTCGCCTGGACCCTTAGAAAAGGGTTTTTAAAGTAATAAATGCTCATTGCAGAAAATTCAGGAAAACAGGTGCAGAGACGACAGCGGAACAGTCCCGTGGGCATGTCCTTTGGACGGGATCCCCAGATACTACTGCAAGCTGGGGCTTCCTCACCCCAACAGGTCATCGTGACCCTCTACTCGCCCTGCGGAAAGCCTCAGCCTCACTGCAGGATCTGCCTCGGGTTCAGTCCCCCTGCTCTCAGTCCTACCTCTTTAACTCACCTTCTTGGATGAAATTTGGATTTAAGATCTGAAAAACACAAAGAAAGAGAAAATTGTGTAAATCCTACACTACGGAAAACAAAACACACTCTAGGCCTGAGCCCAGTCGGGCGCTGCTCTCTGGGCACCACGAAGGCACAGGCTTCCCGCCCCCTTCCCCGTCCCCTCTGCGGCTCCTGCCCGGGGCCCAGGCCACTTGTGACCACTCGCTCTGCTGGCCGCAGCTGGCCTCTCTAGCCTCCCGCTCCTCAGCGGCAATCCCCAAGCCAGGTGCATAAAAACCCATGATGGACTCAGCTGACGTGATGGTGTCCCGGCGTCCCAGCAGACTCAACAGCTATCAGACTGCAAGTGTCACTACCCACCAGCCCAGTGGCTTCCTTCCACAAGGCTCCCCACCCTCCCAGAGGGGAACTTCCATGCCAGCCGCCAAATACAGTTTGTCAGGCTGGAGGGAAAGAGCAGCCTTCCTGTCCACTGTGTCCCCAGTACGGCCTCCTGTCGCCCCGGCTCCCCTTCACAGGGCAGCTTGAAAATCCAACTGCTTTCACATTTTGCTACACAGGGGAGCAAATGGGGACTCAGGACAGTCAAATGACCCATCCTAGCACATGGCTGGTTGGCGGAGGCCCTGCCTTGCACACCCACGCTGACTGCTCGTGACCTGTGGGTCTCAGAGAAGGGGAGGCTTCACGCCAACTGGCCATCTGGCACTTAGCCCTACTTGAGGGGGTGGGCACCTTGAGGCCCCCCCGCCCCGTGCAGGGAATCATGGGGGTCTGGTCAGCAGGCCTGGTGGGGTGCAACAGGCCGGGGCCTCGGAGTCGGGTTGGCTGGGCCCACTCATTTGATGTGACTTTATGGCAGCTACTTAGAACGTGCTGGCCTCCATCTCCTCCACCATAAAACAGGGCTTTCAATACCCGTGTAAGGTCAGCACAAAGATGCAAAGACATTAGGCACGTCGTGCACTGAGCACAAAGCTGGACAAAGGACAGGGGCTCTGTGAGGCTGCCCTGGTTCGAAGCCCCTCCCCTCCGCCCCGCAGCCGGTCCTTACAGGGCCTTCTCTCTCCCGCTCTGGGGCTGAATTCTGTCCTCATGATGAGGCGGCTCCTGCGCCTCCCAAGCAGCCCACTGGGGCATTTCATGTATCGCCCTGTATCTGCCCAGGAATGTGAACACAGTTTCTGTGTCCTTCCCTGCTCCAGGGATCCAGAGAAACCCTTTGGATTAAAGATGCAACTTCCGATTTGGCTTCTCCTTGGCCAAGTGATGGTCACACCACTGGGGCTTTCACGAAGTGGACAGCAAATCACATGCCATGCCAGGTCCTGGGGCAGAAAGCCCAGACTCCGACCCCTGCATTGCCCTCTGCTTGGTGCTCCATGGCCCAGCCTGCCTTTAAATAGGCGGCTCTCTGCCCTTGCCCCTGGGGCTTCAGAGACACAGAGAGACCCGGGTGGGGCCTCTTGCCTGTGGAACTGGTGTGAAGGGGGCCGGGCCTCTGTCTTGAAATGGCCTCAAGTGACCAACCTGCGGTTTGGGTTAGGGGAAGCTGCAGAAGCGTCCCAGGGGCTGGGTGTCAGGCAAGGCACCTTCCCAAAGATGCGCAGGCGCTTGCAAAGCGATGGCTTTCCCCCGTGGACGGGCCTCTCTGTGGAGGACACTGGCCACCGGCGCCGGTGCAGAGGTTGCACCAGTCGGACAGTTAAATAGACCACCAGCGCACGTGGTGGGCAGCACCTCCCACCTGGAGGTGAAGCGGCCAGAGAGCCACCCAAACCAGTCACTTCACGGTGGGAAAGCTGTGACAGTCTCTGCAGGGGTGATCTCGGGTGGTGGGATGAAGAGGCTCCCCCTTCGGTACATCCATCCTTGGCTCCCCAAGGTGTGTGTAAGCTTTGTGGGTGCAGAGAGGCTGAGACAAAGGCTCTGCCCTCAGGATCAATAGTGTCTGATTTGGGGGAGATTTTGGTCTTTTCTTACCTGACTTTTCTGAATACTCTGCATTAGTAGGTTTCACTTTTGGAATCTACTTTCTGAAGGTCAGAGCTATCCACTTGCTACCTAACTTTGTACCTAAGTCCAAGTCAGGCCCCAATTCCAGGATCTGCAGCAAAATGGGCTTTTAAGACATATTGGCTGAACGAATATTTGACCTCTGACTTCATTTGTTTTCCCCAAGAGCTGAGGATTGGATCATAAACAGAATATGGAGCTAAGACCAAAAGATCAATGAAAGAACGACTTTGGGGATTTTGCTATTTGACTGGAGCCTGTTTCAGACATGGATGGAAAGCGAAGTTTTTGCAGCATGCTTCAAAGCTTCAAAGCCTCTGAGAGGCTCCTGGCAGGCAGCGGTGTGGGAGGGTATCCCCAGCAGCAGACCCACGCCTGCATCCTTGCAATGTCCTTCCGTGGCTCGGGTCTCAGCTTCATCTGTAACTTGGGGATAAGCCCTGACAGGAGGGACCAGCTTAGTTTGCGATGGTGGTCGACGGGGGATAGGGCAGACATTGTCACTGTCCTCCTCGGGCCAGCAATCTATGGAAGATGGAGTTGATGACGTCTGCAGAGGATTGAGGATGGTGTCTGGCTGGTGTTAATGACCAGGGAGTCCCGCCCTCTCCCTCGTCCCACACTGTCAATCAGATGGAGAGGGGGTTGGGGAATGCTGCCAACTTTGTTCCATGACCCATTTCCATCATGATAGAAATTCACCAGAGAACATGGCAAGAGGCTCACAGAGGTGACTTGTGGCAAATAGATACAAACGGTTGCATGTAGTGACATTTTAGTGGGCTTTTATAACCCCACTACCCTGGGTGAGCCCTGGTGGAGCAGTAGTTGGGTCAGCTGCCTCCAGCCAAACACAGGCCACACACATCCCAAGGACCCAGGTTCGTATCCCAGGACTGGGGTGAACAACCAAGATGAACAACGAAATTAGTAAAATACTTCTTCCTCCTCTCTTCCTGCCCACTTGCTTCATTTCTGCCTGCACCTTTCCTTGAAAAAACATCAAACAAATCCACCTTAGACTGCAGCTTAGAGAATTTCTTGCCTTATTCCTCTTTCACGTTACACCCCAACTGTATGAGGTCTATTATTACACTTTAAAAAGTCAACCCTGTGGCACCCTGGTGGCCTAGCGGGTTAAACCAGGCACAGTCCACATGTATCCCACAGTCCCTGCCTCAAGACAACCAATGAACAACATTCAGAACAAATGAAATGCTTTTTCCTCCTCTCTTTTCCTGCCTGCCTGCCTGCCTGCCTGCCTACCTGCCTTCGTTCCTGCCTATGCCTTTCTCTTAAAAATAATCAGATCTTACAAGTTTGGGTGTAGACTTTGGCAGGGGAGTTGAAGAGACAAGTTGACAATAAAGCTCGACTGTGGGGAAGGGACCATGGAAGGCATCAGGCTCATTCCTCTGCCTGGGTCACCCACGTGGGCTGATCACCCTAAGAATGTGGTCGATTGGTGTAGTCCAGTGGAGTTGGCATCAACCACTCACAAATTCCTTCACTTGCTCCTCCTTCCTGGGAGCAGGTGCCCAGCAGGTGTCTATTCTCATTCCAGATGAGCTCGGGAAGAGAGTAAGATCCTGGACCCGTGGCAGGGGAGTGGAGCTAAGGGCTCTCCCCACCGGTGTTCAGTGCAGTGACAAGGTACTGGGAAAAGCATAGTGAAACTTGGTTATCGATGTCAAAGACCTTCCTTCTTATCTTTGCTCCCCAGCCCTGCTCTCCATCCCATCTCCACTTTGTCCTTCTCTTCAAACTCCTCCAGCAAGGACCAAGAGCTTGGTCAAAATCCATGCTAATGTTTTTCCTAACTCTGACTCTGGAGCGTCCTCAGAGGAGATTCCTCCTGTGTGTTTCCTCTTTCTACCAGTGGAGGGTGACGACGGTCTCATGTTGTGGTCTCATCATCTCTGCATGTCTGTGGCTCCCCACGTCATGTTTTCTTCACTGCTACCACCTCCAGGCTTAGTACAATATATGTGACATGTAGCATTCCATTGACACTTGTCAAATCAATGATGATGTTAAATGGTGGGGTCCTAATCTGGAGGACAGTTGAAAAAAATCTCTTGCCATGAACTGGGAGTATCTTCCTATTTCCATTAGTTGAGAAGATGACTTGTTCTGGAATCTCATTGGTCATTGTCCCATCCTCCCCAGTCTTCTACCTAGGATAGCATTTCTCCTGCCAGACTTGTGAACCTTCTGAAGAGAGGTCCCCTTTCACATTTCATGCACCATCTGTCACGCTGCTGGATGTAGCGTCTGCACTGAGCTGAAGAGCAGGTGTTTGTTGATCAAATGAGCTGGGACAACTCCATTAATAGACTAGAATCTAGGTCACCTGATCACATGGTCTAATGGTCATTGTCGGTATGTGCAGGAACCTGAGGTCTCAGCCTGGAGCCTGAAGGATTAGTCATCAGCCACACATTTCTTCACACCGAAAGTTTTCCTTCCTTAGAAACCATGTCGAGAGGTCGATGGGAGAGAGAACTGGAGTCTGAAATGGGACCCTACTTTAAAGAAACATGTTGATTTGTTAAATGAACACATTTTCTCTGGGAGACCAAAATCCAAGAGCCTGAGGCTGGTATAATGTGGGGAAAATCTGCTTAGGAATCTGGTTTATTTGGACAGCAGAGGGCGGCAGGGGACAGAGAGTCCTTCCCAAGCAGAAACAAGACCCAGCCCAAGGAGGGCCATCAGCAACTGAGCTTCCTTGTGGAGAGAAATTCAAATCATTTTCTTGACTTTTTTTTTTTCCAAATGGGATAGGAGGGAGGTAACCGGAAAGAATTATAGGTAAAACCAGGCGGTTGAGCTTTGAGGAAATTGAGTCTGTTGTCTTGCCAGTCTTCACTGGGGAGTCTGACTCTTTGGCCCAGAGTGAGGTGAGACCCTGTCTGTCTAGAAAACCAGTGTTGACTGACCTCAGGAAAAAAAGCAAAAAGCACCCTTTTTTTTCAAAATCCCTCATCACCAGTCACAGACACAGTTCATGCATATGGAGAACAGTGAAGGCGTAAAAGTGGTTCAAAGAAACTCCAACCCAATGTCTTAAACCCAACTCTGAGCCATCCTGAGTGAACCCAATTTCTAGAGATGCCTCTTCTTTCTGTTCCCGTGTGTTTATTTCACGTGAGTTCAGAAGAGGAAGGAAAGGGAATTTAGGTGATTTTGAGATGTGGCAATAAAAGAAAAATAGTTTCTAAAAATTTAGGTGTGATTTCTGGCTTGGAGGTTTAACTCTTCCTGTTTCGTAATCTGGTCAAACCAAACAAGATTTTTAGGAAATATTTCGACCTCTTTTCATTTCTAGATGAACATTAAAAAAGCTTCATATATATTATATTATACGCATATGCAACAAATCCCAGAGCAGAATTACTGGTTCGAATTGGCTCTTTACTCACCAAGCATTTTCATTACTTTTTAGTTTGAAGCTGTTTTAGAAATGTTTTTAAATTTTCAAATATATTTTTTAAAATTATCCTTTTGTGCCTGGTTTCTAACATAATTGCACTGTGGTTGGAGAATTTGGTCTTAGAACTTTGAAGCCTTGATTTTTTTTGTTAAGACTTGCTTTATGGGTCCTATGTGGGCCATTTTTGTCAAGAGGTCCACCTGTCCCTGAGACCAGATGACCACTAAGCGTGTACCAGTCTCTATGTCTGTGCACCAAACATACTGTTTTATGGGTGTTTCTAGTCCAAATCCCCTTCCCACCTCTCCTTAGTATTTTGCTTAGAGAGCATATATTGTAGCCTCAAAAAAAAAAAAAAAAAAAACCATATAAATATAACTTTTAATTAAATAATGGAAAAAAAAAAACCCTATTACCTGCCCTACAAAATTATTGAGGACGAAGAACAAAAAAGCTGGCTCCGCTGGGCACACACTGGCCCAGCCGTCTCCACCGCCGAGACGCCATCTGGGCTGGGCAGGTGCAGTGAGGGTGTGAGAACTGGCTTTTATAAACCACATTCTTAACCTGCAGGTTGAGAGCTTGACTTTGGGTAAAATCTTTACGGATGAATATTTCAAGGTCTAATCCCTTAATGGTTTGACCTGAATCATATTCCTCATCCCCAAATCTCCCTGTACTGGGTGAAACTCGCCCAGAATCTATGGACCCATAAGTGAAAGTCTGCTCTGAGGACATGGAGATGCCATGTTGACGTGGGGACGCCTTTTCAGTCCCCCGTGGGAGGCACAAGCCCTTCCCTGGCCACTGACCTGCCCTCGGCCGCCTTCATTCTCACTTCTCCCTCCGCTTCCCTGCAGCCTCTGTCTGGCTCTTCCTCTTCTCCCCGTCCCACCCATCAGGTGTTTTCCCTCCAACGGGACCCCTGCAGCAGTCCTCTGCTTGGCCTGCCTGTGCCCTCTGCTCTTTGCAAAAGGGCATCAGATGAGTCATCCTGACTGTGCCTATGCGCCTCCGCTCCACCCTTCTGTCCAACAGTCTCGTCCGGGCTTCCTCCAAGGCCTTCCCAGTCTGCTCTCAACTCAACCCAGGCTTTACTTCCTCCATCACTTCCCACTTACCTAAACCCCAGGTGCCCAGACCATACACCTTTCTCAAAGTGTGCCAGACGCTTTCACACCCCAGGTCCTTTGCTCAGGCGTGTGTCTCTCCCTTCACCCTCCTCCGAGACCGTTCCCATCCCAACGGTCCACCCCACCAGACACTGCTCTGGGTGACACCAATGGCCACGGGCATGGGCTTCCAGGAGCTAGACTGCCAGTCTGTTCCAGTTCCCTCAAACAACACGGGCATGACGACAATAGTATGACACCAGGATGCAGCGGGGAGGAAAGGACTCAGCACGGGGCCAGGTACATTTACCCGACACATTTATCAGAGCGACCGCCTGATCGCCCAGTACCGGGGGTGTTTAAATCCCACTGGCTGCCCACACGAGGGGCCGCGTGTCTCTCTTAGAGCTTTGTCACACAGGCCTGCCTCCCCCGTCACCACACTCACTGCAGTGCTCAGTGTCGCTCCTCTGTCAACCTGAACTGACTAAGATATGGCGTGAGGGAGCCCTCGGGAAGGCTGGCAGCACCGGGGGTGGGGTAGGGAGGGACCCTGGCTCCTCCAGCAGCTTCTCCTGGGTCACTGGCACCTCATAATCTCATGCGCGTCCACCGTGAATGAAACGGGCGAGCCTCCAGGCTAAGGTGAGCGTGCCAAGAACAGGCATGACCGAGGGTGTACTGAGTGACTGAACGTTGGCCCCAGAAACCAATTCAGATCTTTCCAACCCACGTGACTGGACTTCCTTTCTTGGCTTGTACGGCTGGACTCCTGAGTCACTGGGAAAGGATGTGGGTGAGACCGAGTAATGGCCCCAGCTGTCAAGGGATTAAAAAAGCTGTTGAGGAAGAAATTCTCCTCCGACAAGCAGATGTGCGACAAGGAAGGGGCTGAGCCCAATCCTTTTGAGAACGTCCCCGAGCTCCAGCGACCAGACTTCCGCCAGACCACGTGCCAACTTGGGCCTCCCACCTCCCGTGCCCGGGCCCGCTGTTTTCCGTCAGATGACCATGGGCTCTCTGAATCTGTCTCCTCTAGGAGGGTCAGAGAACCCCATCTTCACAGGGAGGCTGTGAGGAACAGAAAGCGTCGCATAAACAGATCATGAAAGATCTTCGCGTAAATCGTGCAGGAAGAGAGATGCCCGCCCCGGCCAGCCAAGCGCCTTGTCTGAACTGCAGAGCATAAATGGGTCTGCGTACAGGGTCAGAACAAAGGTAAGAAGAAGAGTGCGGCTCCCAGCCAAACCCATCACATACATTACAAAGAAAATATTTTGTAAAAACAAAATGAAAAGAATCTGATGCTGTCCTTTCCTTTCTCCAAAGAGCTCTTTTCATAAAAAAAAAAAAAAATTCCTCACATAAAAGGCAGAAACAGACATTGGTGGAAAGACACAGGTGTCACCAGTGGGGCAGTCCCCTGATGGCAGACGTTTCCTCCAACCTGTCTGGCCAGGTTATTTTGAAGTCTGGGCTCTGGCACGTGGGTCAACCAGCGATCTGAAAGCCGGGGCTGGGAGTCGTGGGTTTGGGGAAGGACGGAAGGGTCGGCTTCGGCCTCTCTGCCCTGGGACGGGACACCCCAGTCAAGTGTCAGGAGGAAATATGTCCCAGCCGCGCTTGACACCCCCTGCAAAGCACGTCGGGAGCAAGACGCAGACTCTTTCATTTCCTCTTCAGTTTGCAGAGTCAGAAGTTCAAGCCCGTCTGTCACACCTCGGATCTCAGGTGCTGGAGCTCACCTGTGCCCCAGGAGCTGTGTGACTCCAGAGAAGCCTGAGTCCGAAAGCTCAGCTGGCCCGAGGCCTCAGCTGACAGTGCCCAGGTTTTCTGAATCCTGATCCAGGGTCTTTTCAGTGCTACCTTTCCAGTGCTACTGCCTTTGTGCAATTTTCGCTTAAGTCAGACTTCAGGTTTGGGAAGCCGGGAAGGCTATCCCTTCTGGTTGAGTTGGAAAATGGAATGACGAATCCTCAGAAAAATGAGCACTGGAAGGAAGGTCCCTGCGGATCTGTGCTCTAGACGTAAACCAACCTGAAGACAGGTGTCCCAGGCAGGGGCCTGAGGATGGTGCAGGTGGGGGCGCAGGGACCAGACGACCAGACTCTGCCTGTGGGACGCCTTCCCCTGCCTCCGCTTCTTCTTTTAAAAGAGAAGAGGCTGGAGGGATGGCGGAGAATGGGGAGTTAGGGTCAGCAGGTACAGTGTCAGCCTGAGAAATGAAAAGTTCTCGAAGTAAATAGTGGTGATAGTTGCGATAGTGGTGATAAAGGTATTTAGTGTCACTCAGATGATAAATGTTCTGTAGAATAAACAACAAAGTGTGGGGTTAAGGTTTCCAAGTTTCCATCAACTCGGAAAGTCTATGAATCTTACTCTAATTGGGAATTTCCTACCAAATGAGAAGCCTTTCCAAGTGATGTCTCTCCCTCATCTCTCAGAAGCCCAGTCCCCGATAAGACCCCAAGCCTACCCACCCAGCCCAGATGATCCCTCTCGGCGGGTGTCTGACCACGGGTAAAGCCTGCATTTGGCCGGTGCTGTGGCGGAGGCTGGTCCCAGGGAAACGGCTGGGGCAGAGCTGGAGTCTTCTTGGAGTCATGACAAGCTCTTACTCTGACGGACAGACCTCTGCTAAAGGTGGTATCGGGCTCTGCTATTTTTTTTTTTTTTTTAAACTAAGTTACAATTAGCTGGGCCTCACATGAAGTGTGGCTGGGAGTGCTGCTCTTTGAAGGCAAAGGCCTCCCTTGGGAGGTGGGTTGGGGCTTTCCAGCTGGAACACAGGATGCAGGCAGGGGACAGGGCTGGGGTCCTGTGGCAGACGCGAACACCCACCGATGCACAGAACACCCGTCAGAGGCGGGTGGATGTGGAGCCGGTAGCCCCATCTCTAGAGAAATGCGGCACAGCTCAGAAAGGACTCGGCTTTCTCAGAAGGGCAGGACCCAGAGAGCCCAGCCCACCCTCACCGCTGTGCTTTGTCTGCAGAAGGTAGTCCGCAGTCTAGAGTGTGCTAGGAAATGCATGGATAGGAACTCATTCCCAAGACAGCCAGTGTTGGCTTTTCCGCCTGACTTCTCTGAGAGAGGACACTCCTTCCATCCCTACCCCAAGCTGCAAACGGTGCAGGGTAAGAGCTGAAGGACAGACAGACCCCGCTGCTTCTAGAGCAGTTCTTTAAGAGGTCGGCCCCTATCAGCAGGAGCGAGGGCTCACCTGGGCAGGGCTTGGGGGTGCAGGGAGCGGGGCTGCACCTGACAATATGCATAAGCATCTCTCTACAGGGGCAGACAAGGGAGGCAGAGGTATAGCCCTATGTAAAGTCCTTTTACATAACTGAGTGTTCTTGGAAAGCTTTGTAAATTACTCTGAGGATTCAAGGGGCTTCTTCGTGTTTCCAGCTTTCAAGGACGTGCCTGTAAATCTCCCCCAATGCATGGGGTGGGACTCTTGTCCTTCCAGGACAGCAAGCAGTTGGTGTGAGAACAAAGACCCCTGGAAACCGCTGCTTACAGGGGCCCTTCCGTCCGCCTACAGGGAAAGCAAGGCATGCTTCGGCGTGCTGCTTGTGCCCACAGATTAGAGCCTGTGTAGAGGGAGGGTGGGAACCAGCATGCTGGCATCAGGTCAGGGTCAACGGGCAGCACTGATCTTTTGGAGAAGGCACAGGCCACGCAGGGCGGGGACGTCCCCTGGGGTCCCAGGCCGCACCACCAGGGCAGCAGCTCTTACAGGCATCAGGTTCAGACCAGGGGTTGGGGCGCAGGCTGGGCCTGGTGAGGATGCCCCAAACGGTCCATGTAGACGGGAGGCCTTTACGCGGCAGCCACCCAACTGCTTCTGGGGTAGGGTCCCCAGGGGCCGCTGCCCACAGTGTGTCCTCCAGCCGCCTCCTCCTGCGGTGGACACTGCAGCAAAGTTCTACCTACCGACCCCTCGAAGAAACTCTCAACGCTCCTCGAGCAGGTTGACTTTCTCTCATTTGTTATTTGTGTCTGAGAAGACAAGGCTGGCAGAGCCAAGGTGCCTGTTTTCCCTCAGCGCCTATTTCCTCTGTCAAAGTTGATTTCAGGATGGCAATGCAGTCAAGAAACGCTTGCCGATGCTGAGAAGGGATCTCAGGGAGACCCCAGGGCTGCAGCATTGCTCCACAGGCCCTGCACTAAGCAGAACATTTGCAGCTCCCAACCACACGCCCCTCATGGGTTCCAGATAACTGACATTTCTGTCTCAACTACTGTGGCTGAAAACCCCGCAGCACCAGCACCTCTGACTATGTCTCCAACCCTCAGAGCACCTCCTAGGGACCCATCTTGCTCAGCTCATGCAAAGGGCTGCAAAGGATAAGTGAGAACCTTAGAAACCTGTGCAATTTGCAAAGGAGCGCTAAGATGTGTGTGTGTGTGTGTGTGTGTGCGCGTGTGCACACACACACACACATGTATATACCAGTGTGTTTTTCTTACCTAAGGGCAGAATGGACACCTTGACTGCATCAGTTAAGCACCTAGCGAGCTCACCTGATCCCACATGCCCACATTCCAAAGTGGCAGAGTGGGAAAACCGCTCTTCTCCCCTGTCAATCAGAGCTGAAAAGGTCCCAAATGCCTTTGGAACACAGGTCCCGGGCTTTCCTGTCCCCTTGCCTGGCCTTCATCCACTTGTAGACGACGTCCCCAATATATGCCAGCAATAGTTAGACCTGGGGATATAGCATCTGCAAGTGGGCTGGTGTCGGCTGGCTAGGAGGGGGCCTGTGAAATGCTAGGAAAGAGATACTGGATACTCCCGCCACGTCCCCTTTCCTCTAGGACACGTAGAGGAGCCGAGCATCAGCTCCACTCTCCATAGTCCGGCACCGCGCGGACCACGTCTGCCAGGCTTAGCTGTGGCAATGCCCACAGGCACAGGGGACTACACCTTCCTGGCAGAACTCCCAGGCGCAGCCACCTGTCTCTGGCCTGACTCGACTCAACTGGTGTCTCCACAGCTGACTTCCCCCTTCCGAGGGCCCTTGCTGTGGCAACAAGGTGTGGATTTCTCTGAATCTCTTTAGAGTAACAGGAGTCTGTCCAGCTCAGTGGACACCTTGGGCTCTAAGAAGAAAAAGGCTTTAAAAAACGTCTTATTTTGCACTTAGAGGACATCTCCAGTTTTAACGTCACTAGAGATGGGGGCACCGATGTGGAGACATCAGTTGGCATCAAGGAAAGGTGGCAAGGAAGAGCCGGATGCACAATGAGCTGATCCTCTAGGGTTGCCACTTAGGATGCTGTCGCTCAGCGACAAGCCACGCCGGCCCCACTTCTGTAGCCCCAAACCGTGTCTAGCCCGGAGGGAGTTGGAGCGCGATGCGGAGGCCTTGTGAGTGAAGATGTTGGTTCCACACCCATGTCCCTGCAGCCTGAGCGCGAAGGGTTCCCGGGGCGGGTGCTTCAGGCTCCCCTTCTAGAGAGGCCCCAGCTGAGGTGCAGGAAGGGGGCTACTCCCAGCACCTCCCTTCCTGCAGGCGGCACAGCCACCTCCCAGGAGCCCTCGCCCTGGCAGGGCGGGTTCCCCAGTCTCTCCTGTCACACCTTCTTTGCTACCAGCCAGTCACATAGAGCGATGAGGGCTCAGGTCATTCACCAAACCAGACTCCACACAAGATTCCGCGAAACTTTGCGGGAGAAAGCAGTCCCACCTGAAGAACCAGATGGAGACGGGAAAGGAGAGGGGAGGAGGGAGGAATTACCACTAATGGGTTCTCGTCTTATAGGTGGGAACCGCCCACTCCCTGAACATAGCCATTTTCCATGAAAGATAGGTTCTATGTCACCAGTAATGAGACTGGATATTTTCTCCCTAGACCCAAAACCACCAAAGAAGAAAATATTCAGCAAGCGTTCAACAGAACCCAGTTTTTGGTTTTTAAAAATAAATATACCCAGGTAGAGTTTTCTGTCAAAATTGAGCTGAATTAAGTCACCCTTTTTTTTTTTTTAAATTGGGAGGGGACACCCAGAGATGTCCTAACATCTCAGTTTATCTCTGGCTGGCCTCTCGAGCCAAGGTCACTATGAGCGAAGACATGAGAAAAGACAGTCATTGTAGGAAACAGGAGAACAGCAGCTTGTCTACCTCCATGCTAGTGTTAGGGTCAAGATCGTCGCACTCTGACTCCTCAGAACTGTTCGTCTCCTGGAAGGGCAGCGTGAGGAAGGGGGAAGAGAGAGAACACAGTTAGAACACAGGCACGTTCGCTAGAGCGAGAGGCGTTCAGAGCAGCATGACAAGGGGACCCGGGTGGAGAGACACCAGGTGTTTTCAAGGTGGGGCACACCCAGGGTGGCAGCATGCTCTGTGGGAGTGAGGAGGCCGAGGCTGGGGGGCCACGTAGCTGCTCATCTCACAGGAAACAGCGATGGAAGCAACCGAAAGAAGCGTGAGTGCTATGGAGCCTAAACTGTGGTCTTCCGTGAGGTCTGGACGTTTCGGATGGGGGTGGAGGAGAGAATACAATTTCTTTTCCCCAACAAGGACGGTTATCAATGGTTTTGTTTGCTCAGGAAGGGGGAAGTGCCAGACAGATAATGGCATGTGGTAACACTATTCAAGATGAGCATCTAATTCCTGTCATCCAGGGTCCAACGTAAAGAGGGCAGACCACATCATTTCAAGACAGGGGACTGCACGGGGAAGCCAGATTCGGTCAGGTTATGGCCAGAGTTGGACCAGGATTATTAGTCAGGATGATCGCAAAAAAGGAACTTGTGTGTCACCAATCTCTCCCCTTCCCTGCCCATGCATAGGCCTGAAATTGGTGTTTGAATTCTGGGGAAAAGAAATGAAACTTGGCCAAGGACACAGTGGCCCTTAAATACCAAACCTCAGACTTCCCAGGATTGGGGGTTTGGAAAGCACCCCTCCTCCTCTCTTTACCCCGCATGTCACTGCAAACTGGGGACACTCAATGGGCAGCTCTGAGAACTTTAGTATGAATCAAGCATCTGGCGTTTCTAAGAGAACAAGGCTGCAGATCATTTTGCTATAAAACATCTGCACGGTATACAGAGAAAGGTTTAAAAGAAAAACAAAAGAGAGAGAGAGAGAGATACTTACTTATTTGAATCGAAGTTGCCAGGAGAAACAAAAAATGAAAAATAAATCGATCTTGCATGCACAATCCTGCTACCTGCTTCCCCTGCGGTCCCCACTGGGAATAAAGAGGACCCGCCACCACCCTGCTGTCTGGTGAGAAGGCTGCGGGGCGGGAGTGGGTGAGAGGTGGGACGCAGCTCCGGAATACCTTACTCACTTTAACAGAGACTTTGTTGCCCCGAATATCCTTGGGTTTACGAGGCCCTGTGGCTTCATTTTTACCCGTGTTCTCCACTTCCGCCCGCTTTCTCATGCGCAGAGTGTGCCATGAACATGACTTCCTGTTGTACCAGAAAACGCACCAATCAACATGGCAGGTCAGGGCAGAGGGAGGTGGAGGGGTCAGCAGGAAGCTTCCACGCAGCTCCGGCTCGGCGGCCCCAGGCCCGCACGCCAGCTCCTGTGGTGGCCGGCAGCGGGCACCTCCAACCGAAGTGAGTGAGGATGAAGGCTGACCCCTCCTGATAGACCTGAGGCTGGCCACAGCATCTGAGAACGTCGCAGGTACCAGGGCATTCAACTCTGTCAAGGGAAGCTCTTACACCAGATTGAGGCAGCTTTACAGGACGGAGGGATTCCTTCCTGAAGGGTCTGGTGGGAGGAGGAGGAATGGGAGGTGGCGCTCAGGTGCGGGTAACACAGGAAAGGTGAGGGAATACACTCTATAATACAGAAGCTACTGACACTCTCCTGGGACCAGATAGAAAGACCCCAAACGATGATATTGAGGTTTCCACCTCACTGTTTCTGTTTGGGCTCTGGCCATGGCTAAACACCGTAGCAGATAGGATTTCTGGGGCATTTGACGTAATGAATGTTCAGCATGACTCGCTTTTCTGGATATTTTAGGATGAAGGGGTTCTAGTTTCCCTGTGAGAGAAGACCCGGATGCATGTTCTCGGGGAGGTGAGGGTAGAAGGCCCTTCCTCACCCCCCTGGCTTCTTTCTTCCATGAGGGGTTGGAAGCTACTTCACGAGAGATCTGTGAAGGGCAGCTCAGAGCACAGCTCCTGTGTTCTGCCTGTGCCAGGAATCAAAGACGAAGACCCCAAAGTCAATCCCAAACAGCATCAGTGACCCTGGGCAGGCATTCTCAATGGCAGGTGTGACCACCAAGTGTGGACCAAGTTCTATCGTCGTCTGGAAGAAGTGAGGCTGGCCTCCCCTTCAACATCTCCTGGTCAAACTTAGGTCTATGTGGAAGGGACTCTGAACAGGGCCTTGACGAAAGGAGGGGAGGGAGAAGCATGTGAGACTTAGGAGGAAGGAGGAGACTCGAAATGTATAGCATTTCTTCCGCAAAGCTCCACCTGTGTTGGGGATTTTAGGGTATCCTGAGGAAGGTGTTCCAAAAATTTGTATCACGAGCACGCATGTTCAACAATTAACTTTCTAGTAGGAAAGGGCAATCGGCTCCTTGCTCCAGTGGTCTGATCTGAGTAAGAACCAGGCAGGAACGTTAAACTTCGATGGTGTCGCTGTCAGAGTTTCATCTCATGTGTTTCTCCCAAATCCATGTCCACGGCCTCTGAGAACATTTTACGTCAGGGAGGTCCCTGCGGAAAAGACTCTCAGGGCAACAACGCACAGCGTGTGCGTGTGTGTGTGTCTGTGTGTGTTTCTAGGCTCATTACAACGACTGTGGGGTCCTTCGATCTGCTTGGTGAGAAACTGGACGCTACAATGAATGTTCAGGAGGAAGACTCAGCAGACAGCGGCAGGTCAGGACAAGTCTCATATTCTTTCTGGAAGAACTCATCATCGTGGTTTGGAGGGGCTTCTGTCTCTTGGCCACAAGTCCAGGGACTGATGTGGGAATGATTTTGGTGACATGTATTCTATAGACATCACAATCAGCTCCGAGCCCTGAGGTCAGAGCAGGCCCGGGGAGGGCAGTGAGCGTCCTGATAAACACCGACAGCCACTTTGGTTCCACCCCCACCAGCCTTGGACAAGAGCGGCTGACAAGGAGCCAAACAGACCAACTTGCATTTGAATCTGCCCTTCTGCCCAGCCTCACAGCCCTCTTTCCTCCCCTCCCATGGGATGGTGTGAAGGAGTGGCCCAATGACCCAGAGGTGACGAGGGGGATGCGTGAATATCTGGAGATGACATCAGAAATCATTTCAGGTTGGCTCTTGGAGGCTGCTGGCTAGTAAGCACCTTCAATGCTTTCAGGGTCTCTACTCCCCAAAGCAGATACTCCTGAAGGGGCACCCGAAACAAGTGCCTTTAGAATCAAATTAATTCGGGCCTCAGCACCTGAGGGGCCCCTGCTGGTCTCCAAGGTCTTGCAGTCACCACGGTGGCGGTCAGCGTGATGTCAGCAGCCTCCATCCCTGGTCTAGAGAAAGGGCCAAAAGACTGACGTTTTCTTGGTGGCCCTGCTTAGCTGGCTTTCAGGAGTTTCTCTCCCGCCTGGAGGACCATGTGGTGGGGAGTCGGGGTCTGGAACCCCCACACTGCCTTTGCTCTAGTCATTCATCCACGTCTGCACACCAAGGTCACCCCGCTGGTCATCCAATCTGCAGCAGCCTTCATGTCAAGGCCAGAGAAGGCCACAGAGTGGGGGCTACTGAGAAGGGAAAGCTAAGCTTAGGGTTTAACAACAAAGGCACATTTTTTGTAGGAAAAATGTCAATGCCTTCAACCAACTCCCGAAACACAGAAAAGAAAAAAAAGAGAGAGAGAGAGAGAGAGAGAGAGAGAGAGAGAGAGAGAGAGAACTGTTTGCAAACTTCAAAAGTCCCAGAAGAGTGAAGTGGGGAAAAAGGGCCAACTAGTCTTCAACCTCATTAAAACATGCTCATGGTGAAAATTTATTTTACATATTTAAAATAGTACATTTAGAATAATTAGTTACATTACAGGTACAATGAGGAGCACTGCGACTCTGCAGTATATAGCACACGCTGACTTCATCCATATGGGCTTCTTTAAATAGTGCAAAGTACTTACACTGGAATGTGCTCGGAAGGGTCTTCGCAATCAAAGTAAGGAAAACGAAGTATCTTACAAATTACCATGAACATATATTAAAGTGACGGGGAGGGAGGGGAAATTAAAAAAAAAAAAAAAAAGGTTACAATCTGTACAGAGGAATCGCCATAGACAACCAAAAAAGTTCCCTCTCCTGGGAGAAGCAGCGGGCCTCGGGCCTGGTC
Source organism: Solenodon paradoxus (assembly GCA_004363575.1). Lineage (NCBI taxonomy): Eukaryota > Metazoa > Chordata > Mammalia > Eulipotyphla > Solenodontidae > Solenodon > Solenodon paradoxus. The sequence goes on along the minus strand of RJWH01002562.1, from coordinate 29,398 downwards.
AGGCTGGCATTTGTGCTAAGGTGTTTTTTTTTGGTGTCAATCAAAAAAAAAAAAAAAAATACCAGTAACTTAATACAACATAAACAGAAGTCCAGTCCAGTGAATCCTCTCCTGGGTCAAATGGAGCCACGGAAGGCATGCCTTTGTCACCTAGGGCTTCAGTAGGGTTCTTTTCTTAACGAGGGGGGGAGAAAGGGAAAAAAATGAACAGAAAATTATAAATGAAAAGGAAAGAAAAACCACCGCCACCAAAAAAAAAAAAAAAAAAAAAAAATCGACGGCTCCAGCCCCGACGCCCGTCGGCTCCTCCACTTAGACCAGCGGGTCCCGGGGCACCGTGGTGCTGTCGAGAGCAAGCGGCAGTGACTCCCTACCATGGGTTGTATTTTGTGTTCTTTGCTTTTGAACGTTTTTTTTAATCCATATCCTTGTCTCCCGGGGAAGCCAACGAGGCACTTACTTGATGCTGCCGTCACTATTCTCGGCGGCGGCGGCGGCTTTGGCCAGGGGAGCCAGGATGCTGCCGGGGACCCAGCCTTCGGCGGCCGGGGAGCGGTCGCTGGCGGGCTGGAACACCAGGCACATGTTCTGCTGGTTGACGGCGAGCACCTGCACCAGCTCCCCTTGGCTCACGCTGATCTCGTTCTCCTTCAGGGCGTGGTAGTCTTTGACGACGGCCATGGACGCGGTCCCGTTGCAGCCTCCCAGGTCGCTCTGTGAGGGGGCAAGGCCAGCGGACACGCAAGGCTGGTCACCGGGGCGGGCAGGCCTCCTGCGGGGAGGTGGACGCCTCCCACTAGCAGGGCGAGTAGCAGACCCAGGCTGGTCTTGGCTAAGGAGGCTTTTAGAGCTGTTTCCCAGACTGTCAGGAGGGCCCGTCAGAGGCGCCGCTGGCCTGTGTAAAGGGCTGAACACGCCTTCCACTGCATGTACCGCCCCAGAGTGAACCCTTCCCGCCGGCGTCGACTGACGAAAGGGAGAGGGCGGTCCCGGCACCAGGCACCCGGCACCCGGCAGAATGAGGTGGGGGCAAAGGTCAGGTCAGAGGTCACAAGCCCTCACAGAGAAGGAACATAGACTCTTTTACACACTTTCTTTCCTTTTGAAAAAGCTTCCATTTTGCTCTGCACACTGCTGCTCCCTGAGAAGGGCGTAGCGACGAGGCATTTGCTGAATTCAAAGGCAAATCCATGACCTTCCCTGACCCAACTCCTGTGGGGATGGAACTCCTGAGCTCCCCACTATTGTACATAAAGGGGTACTGCTCTGTGCGCTCTCACTCAGGCCTGCACCAGGGAGGCTCCTTCCAGACAGGCCTGTCACTCCCAGGGAGGCCTGGCTGGCTACGGACATGGACACTCTTCCCTAAGTTTGACGAGATGCCAAGTGACTTCAACTTATTCACAAGGGAAGGTTTTCCAGGCTCGCCCTGGTGGGGCAGTGAATTAGTCAGCTGCCTTCGGCCCGGAGCACAGACCACACATCCTGGGGACCCAGGTTCAAGACCCAAGGCCGGGTCTTGAAAACAAAGACAACTAAATGAAATAAAGAGCTTCTACCTCCTCTCTCTTCCTGCCGGCCTGTCTCTGCGTGTCTTCATTCCTGCCTGTGCCTTTGCTTCACATAAAAAAGAAAATAATTTCCAGGTGATATAATGAAATAGGTAAGCAGCTACTTTAATACGGAACTGAGCCTAGATGCCAATAGCTAATTACAAAGTCATCACCACTGGACAATTTGGACATGAAGGCTACAACGATAACCTTGGACCATGCACATCAAGAGTGTAGATGGCACCCTTCGGCGGCCCACTGAGTTCTAGAGGAACTGAGCAGCAGGATTTGGAATGGAATCAGCCTGCTTCCCAACAAGACTCTTCTCGTTTGTTCTCCTGTTCCTACTACCTTGTAGGGTCAAACCAGCCGTGCAGAGACATTGGGCATTCACGCTGGTGTGTGAACTCTGGGTCATCTATGACACGAGTGCCCCAGGCTGGTCCCTCCACTCACACGTCGATGGAAACTTCCTCTCATCACATCAGCCGGTGGATGCAGACCAACTGTGAGCTCATGTCTGCCCCACCTCCTAGAAGAGGGCCGCCTCTCTCAGTGGTCAGACATGATGTTGTCTTCTAACGTGCACACCGCAACTGGTCTGCAAATCCTAACTGCCACTCCGCTCATACCCTATATTGGCATAGTTTTTGCAGCGTGTCTGAGCCGGAGGGAACATACTGTGCAGGGGAAGATGGAGAAATCATGGTGGGGGTTAGGATCCGTGATCTCAGTATCAGTGTTCCGGCTAAAATGACCAGCATCAAAAGATGCCCCTTCCTCAAGTGAGCCTGAGGCTTAGAGGGATGAGGGTGCAAGAGATGGCTGTCACTCACTCACCTTGTTGGCCTCAAACTTGTCCCCCGGCTGGTGGTAGTCAAACCCTGGACTGCCGTTGGAGGTAGATATCTTCAGGGGTGGCAGAGGCGGGTTATAGCTGGAGCCCTTTGGGGGCTTCTCAGAGCCCACGGGGACCGAGGAGTAGGGCCTGGGGCTGGCCTGGGGCCCCCGAACCGGCTGAGACCTCATCATCGCTGTGCTCCTTTCCTTCCGCTGGTACTCGATGGGCGACTGCAGCGCTGCATGAAGAACAGATGACAGATGGTGAAAAGCGAGGAAGACACCACGGCCGCTTTTAAGGAACTTATAATCTACTGTGAGAACTAAGAAACTAGCTGTATAACGAACACACGAAAACAAAATGGTGCTGGGTGCGCGGTGTAGCATGGGTCAACGGAGGAGCAAGGGCTCTGAACCGCTGTGCGTGTGGGTGTCCACGCGTGCAGGTGGTGGGGAGGTAGTGAGCACGCTGGAAGAGGACCAGCGGTCATCCCTGACTTTCAGACTCTGCGGGATGGAGTCAGATGACCTGGAGCTCAGGGCCAGGGTCTCCACGGAAGAAGAGGAGATGAGACAGGTAAGGGAGGTTGGAGGTGTCATGAGAGAAAGTTATAGAAAGCCAGTCTGGAGTCAGTTCTGAAGGTCATGAAAAGTTGCTGGATTCACATGGACTGGAACATTCAAAATGCAGCTCCTCCCACCAGAGCCACTTTAAAGAACAGTTTACAGCAGGGAAGGAGGGACGACAGGGGAGGACTCAGAAGCCAGAGGCCTACGCAGAGCCAAGTCAGAGGGAATGGGGTGAGGGGCTGGTATCCGCGGGGAGGCTGGACTCTGACACGGTCTAGGAGGGAAAACAAGGCGAGAGTCCAGGATCATTCTGGTCTGGAGGCTGGGAGAACAGCGGTCACTCAGGAGACAGAGGAGATGTGGATTTGAGGGGAAAGACGTGAGCTTTGTCTTACTGGGTTTAGCACAAAGTTCCAAGGTCCGAGTATTAAGGAGGCACAGCCAGGCAAATGCCACACAGGTCCAATCCTGCCATAATGACTTCAAGGGCTGGCCCGATTTTGTTGTTTTTATCAGTATTCATGATAACAGACACTTAAGTGGGTCAACAGCTGGGGACGAGGGAGCTTTTGCTTATAAGGCTATTTCTACAGCGATAGGTGTGTTTCAGTAATAGTCAACATCAGGTCACGCCTCCTTTCTATTCATTTGAGGCCTCAGGAGGGAAAGACGAGAGGCCTGTCCGTGTCTCTAAGTAAAAGGCTGGCTCTGTGCCATCGCCACAACTGGGTCTCTTGAGTATGTCCAGGAATAGAACAGGCTCTTGCTGGAGCTCAGCCTTTCTCCCGGGAGAGCGTTCTGTGCGCATTAAATATTTAGGTATTGATAATCCTGTTCAGTAAAAGCCCCATAATTCGCTATAATTAGGATAAGGTCCCATGGAACCAAATAAAAGTCTGAACTACTGGCTCTGCCCAAGGAAATTCTGTTCCAAGTTTTCAGTAGATAACGAAGAGCTGTGAAGGGGGCCTCATCAGACCGACTGACCCAACACCCAGATCGTGCAGCTGGGATGTGGCCTGATTGCAGGCAACAGCGGTGTAAGTGTTTCAAAAGAGTATGACTTCTTCAAGCAGCCTCAAAAAGAGCCTGTGTGACCCCCCAACCTCCACCGCTTAACTTAGGAGAGTTATGCATTTTCTGATCGGCTGTTTCTGGCTGATACGGTGCGCTAAGCCTATTCAGTTTCTTTGCTTTGTTTGCTAAGGAGCTCGTAGATAAGTGTGTACACCCTCCCCAACACCCCCGTCCCCAGCAACTAGGCAGCACTCTGTGGTTAAGAGCCTGCGTTTAAGTTACACCGCCCTGGGTTCAAGTCCCTGTTCTGTCACCCACTGTTTGTGACGTGGACAAGTTTCCTAACCTCTCTGACCATCCTCTCCCTTCCTTACCACACAGGATAAGACCTAACTTTCCATGCTGACATGAGGGTTAAATGTGATCACACACGTGAAGTCCTTAGTTAGCACAGCGCTGGAGAACAGATTCAGTTTACGGGGCACATGGTAGCTGCTTCAGTGACTTCTGGATTCAATGCATTGTCACACCTTATATTTCTTTTTTGACCTGTATTGACGAACTTAAAACCTCATTCCCGCTTAGAATCTGCCAGAAATTCCTTAAATGAATGAATCTGTATATGCACATATTTTTGCACAAAGTATCTCACCAGCGTAAGTGTTCATTTAGAGTCGCACGGTCAGAAGTGGTAGCTACGTGTCACTTCTGAGACTAGCTCTCCATAGGGCTGGTGTCGATGTGGGCTGTTTAGAATGACAAAGAACTGAGAGAGCGCGTTGCCTGGCATGCTTTTGTTATTTTGTAAAATTGCTCTGAGGTCTCACGTCCTCCTGAAATCACAGCCTCTGCTGCATCACTGCTTTTTGTTTTAAATAAGCCCAGTGCCAGTGTGTGGAAGCCCTGAGCACAGAGTAAGCTGATGCACCAGGTGGCTGTGCCGGGGTTTCCTGTCCGGAGCAGCTGGCCCGCCACGCCACATGCCAGCGTGTGGAGGGACGTCACCTCTCCTCCCACAGGAGAAGCCAACAGAGGCCCAGAGAAATGCCACAACCGGCCCAGGTCCTCTGATCCCACCGCATCTGGTCCATGCAGACGGGCCCGTGTTCACCAGCGTCAGTCGAGCGTCCAGATGCCAGTTCTGGTGAACAAGAGGTGCTGTGTGTGTGTGCACGTGTGTGCGTGTGTGCATGCGTGCATGTGTGTGTACGCAGCTCTACACATACAGCATATACTACAGATCCCAAGGCTGTACTGGCAAGAAGAACAGGGCTTCTGGGGCCTCTTGCATGTTACACATGTGTGCACAAGGCGGTGTGCATGTGGACACAAACTGGCACATGTGCTCGTGAGCCTCCAGGTTACCAGCAACATCCGCTTCCACTTCACGCTCTGTGCCTGCTGAGCGCTACCTCTGAGCTCCCGACTCAGCAGATCAGCACTGCACAGAAGTGTCGCCTCTTCATGCCGCGCTCCTGGAGAAGAGCCCCAGCAGGGGGAAAGCCAACCGGTAACCAGGGTGCAACTGCGTGGTCCCGAGAGAGCACCATCTCTGCCTAATCATCCTTCTGTCCTGGGAAGCTTCAACACAGTCAGGAAACTTGAGAGAAGTCACCTCTCTTCTGAAAGGGGTCAGGTCAGCAGGCAAGCGGACCAAGCCGAGCCTCAGATCGTGGGGTGAATAGGGGGCCTGTGACCTAATATACCAACCACCTAGCTATCTCCAGAAGCCACCAGACACCTGTGAGGCCTCGCCATGGCCACTGGAGAGAAAAAACGTCACCAGCAGTCGGCCCCTAGGAGAAAGGGCTGCCAAACCCAGACTGCGGCCCAACTGGCCCTGGGCCCGGCGCCTGGCGACACCACCAGAGCATCTCTTCTCTTTAAAAGCCTCTCCGTGTCCCACACACATAGTCAGGCTCAGGACTCGTGCTGGTCCGCACTACAGGTTGGACCTACACTAAATGGTGTCGGGGCTCCGTGCTCACCATGAACAGAGACCCCGGCATCTCAGGGTGTGGGGTCCCCTGAGCCGGCCCTGCCGGCAGCCCGCGCGGGACCCACCGTTGAGGAAGTCCCGCTGGGTGTCCAGGACCTGGCTGATGTCCTGCACCCAGGCGCGCTGGATGTCGGCGCTGGCGGCCTGCAGCACCACCCGCTCGGACGTCTCTCTGTTCACGAGCGCGAACTTGCAGGGGTCGTTGTGCACACTCTCCTCCAGGACCAGGTAACTCATCTGGAAGACATGTGTCCCCGCTTAGCACATGGAAGCAGTGCCGCGCCTCAGGTTTTGTGTCCTGTCTCTCAAATGCTGCCCAGGGAGCCAGACTGGGTCTCAGCGGGCCTGCAGGTCGTGCACGGCTCTGCAGCCTTCGGGCCGCGGTTGTGTGAGGCTGCCGGGCCTCGAAGGCTCGGGACCCTCGCACCTCCCCCTGCCCGTCTTGGGAAGCAGCCTCCTCCGCACCACCAGCTTGCACAACCTTGCCCCCCGCCCACGCACCTGGGCCCTCACCTTGATGGCCCTCTTGAACATGTAACCTGGGGTGAGGGACCCCTTCCTGAGCAGCTCACTGAAGAGGACGATTTGTTCGAAGAGGAACACACGCCGCTCCTTGGTCCGGGACTGCAGGCCAGCGTCCAGCTCGATCACGTAGAACGTGTCTTGCTGCAGCAGCTTCCCCTGGGCGGTCAGGGTGCCCTGGGCCAAGGACGGGCTGGGGTGAGGCCAGCGAGCGGCGGGAGGGAGCAGGCCATGGGACCCTCCCCGCCGGGGCGTGGACCACAGAGCTGACACCCAGTGCCTCGGGGCTCCAGTGAGGGGCTGAGAGGCCCCCACCCATCTGGGGAAGACGGGGGCCACCTTCCTGCACACGCAGGGCCCGGAGGGACAAAGGAAGCCAGTGAGGGAGCCACTAGCTAGGAAGCAGCTGCAGGAAAATGCCAGAAGAAAGGAGGGGGAAAGCTGAAAAGATGCTTAGGAATGACCCTGGCCCTTGTGGTTACTAGAAGAATGGAATGTAGGTGACACCTGGAGCCAGACGTGGCCTTTCTGTCCCCAGAGTTCTGGGACATGTGCTTGCCTGGCCCCCTTCCAACATGAGCCACGGGCGGGGAGAATCTCCTGGCCACAAAGCCGGAACCAGCCCAAGGCCAAGGTAAATGAGATGGGGGACCGTGAGGACTCTGTCCTCCCCTATCGTTTCAGGAAATGGGCATGGCACATTTCAGGGTGTCCCCCTTTCAGGTAAAGTTGGGGGCATTAAGGAGAAGTACCCATATTTTATAAGCTGGTGGACACTGTTCTGGGTCATGGGATTCTTCAAAAAATGTCTCCAGCTTCCAGACCACGTGACGCCCAGCCTAGGTGGCAGAGCCTATTTCTGCCAATTTCTAACCAGATTTTCAGAGATATGGTCACACCTTCAAAGGGAAAATGACCCAGAAGACTGTGACATTTGAGACAGTGGCCAGAGGACCTGCTCTGAACTGTACTTGCTCTTGGTTGGTGACTTGCCCTTTAGTGCAAATGCGGTTCCTTCTCTGCATGTGATGTGTGACTCCAAATACCGCCAGGTACATGCGTCACTTTCCTTTCTGTGCCTGAGAAAAGCCTGCCCTCTGCTTGGATCACAGTTTCTTACTGTCAAGGTCAGCAATCAAACAGGCTAATCTCTCCTCTGGCCCCAAGTTAATATTAAGTCAGGAACCAGCTCGCCAGGAAAGCTTGGAAAGTTCCATGAATATTACATAAGAGGCTGGCCCGGTACTGTCCTGCAGAACCAGCGCAGAGGATTTAAAAGGGAGGGAATCTCAGCGAGAGGGTTCGCTTTTCCCTGGACTAACGCCACAGACTTCAGAGGGTAGGAGCATATTCGCTGTCCTTCCCAAGTAGCAGAGGAGTGCAAAGCAGCTTCTCTAGGCTCTGATGGAAAATGAAGATGGTGGCGCTTGATTTAAAAGAGAAACTAGCTCCACACTCCTGTGGGGGCTTCCGTGGACACACTCACTCACTCACACACACACACACACACACACAACTCCAGCACAGTCCCTGAGAAGGCTGACTTGAATCCACACATAATTAGATGGCATTCCTCCTGTCAGGTTCAGTTTCTCCAGAGACTCAGACAAAGTCCAGTCAGACTCCTGCTCAGAGGACACAGGGGCATCAAGGTATGAGAGTCAAGAGAATGAGCTCAGAATAGCCTTGGAGCTGACATAATTCCCAAGGACCAAGCACACACCCTCATCTGGTCTTGACGGCACACTGGAGCGGCTCAGGGCGCTTATCTGCCATACGACCCACTTGCTCTAATGCTCTGGGTCTGCCGTGGAAGGTTGGGAACTCAGGGAGAATCAACAGCAAAGACTCCTCCCCACATAATTCCTGGTCATAGGAAAGAACGGAAATCAGACAGACCCTAGGATGGACGGGAACGTCAAGAGAATTTGGTTCAAAAACATCATGAACCCTACTCATGAACCCCAAGATGTTATGAGATCTCCCAACTAAGCTTCCATAGACGAGCTACGTGAGCAGAAAGATATGGGTGCTGGATGCCTCTTCATTCGGTCCCAGTTTCACCAGCAAAAAACTGATTAATATCGCCATTTCTCAGAATCTTTTCTCCGAAAAGGAAGAATGAAGTCTTAGATTACAGGGCTATTGGGAGACAGGATTAGAAGCCCCCCTCTTTCTCTAAGAGGTTCAACAACTGCTATGCCCCAGTCAAAAAGGAACCGCGGTTCCAGTTTTACATTAATATTCACAACAGATTATGTTTATGAAATCTGAAAAGACTAGTAGTAGTCACCTACTAGGATTAAACTGGAAAATCAATTTTCTCTTCAAATTGTGCCAGGGGTTGAATTTTTTCCTCCTCCTCTAATTTATATGTTACAGTCGTCCCCCGAGCCTGCAGAGGGTGACCTCATTGGGAGACGGGGTGCTGACAGAGGAAATCAAGTCAAAGTGATGTCATGACAGTGTCCATCACATAAAGCTGGTGTCCTTATACAGAGGGGACATGCGGACATGTGATAAGTATCGAGGGAAGACAAGTGGGAAGATACAGGAGGAACATAAAGACGGTTCCCTACAAGCCAAGGAGAGAGGCCGGGACCAATCCTTCCATCGCAGCCCTTGGAAGGAGCCACCCTTGCTCAGTCTCTGATTTTGAACTTCCAGACTCAGAAATGTGAGACAACTCTCTGTGGTCCAGCCCCCCACACTCCCCTCCGCCCTGTCTATGTTATTTTGTCATGATAGCCTAGCAAACTCGTATGTTCACTGAAATAAAAACTCTGGGAATATATATATATTTATCTTAAGACTTGAGTCTCCTCTTCAGATCCTCTTCAACCGTTGACCGTGATCTTTGAGAGCTTTATATGCTCATTTAATGAAAAAGCTAGCCACTGTATGTCTATATTGTTTATTAGAACCACCCTTTCTCAAAAAAAAAAAAAACTGTTGCATTTTTCCTGCAGCTCCACGTCCATCACAGTCCTGCCCCCAGCACTACTCAGGCAAGACAGAGACTCGAAGGGGTCACTGCCAGCTCTGCAGGGATGAAGACTTTGGGTCTGTTTTTTCAATCTCCTTGGAATTCTGACTCCAGCATGGCTGACCTACGGCTGCCCCCACACTCCTCTCCTAAACACTTAGCGTCTAGGCTGTGCACCCGGGGCGCCGGCAGCGTGGATGAGGAGCGAAGGGGCCGGGCTTCCCAGGGGAGCGGCTCAGCGCAGTCTCGGGGCTCACCTCAAAGCCCTGCAGGCGTCCCAGGTTCATCATGTCATTGCAGCGCTTCGGAACAAGGCACATTAACTCCACGGCTTTCTGTGGAGAGACGGCCAGGCTCAGGAGGAGGCCCAAGTCTGTGCTGGGCCTCCCGCTAGTGCCTTGACTCTAGGAAGGACACTGGCCCCAGCTGCCCACTCTTGGAGGCTGTGGGACTCTGTTCTGGGGGTGCTGGTCATCAGTGCAGGGAGCTTCATGTGGTGACCACCTCGGGGGGCTGTCCACTGTCTATTCTCTACTTTCCCACTTCTAGTTTATCCTTCCCTTTCCTTCTCGTATTTTCTTTCTTCTCTTTGTTGTGTCCTGGCTGCCCCAGCAACTGCTTAGCCGGGCTTGTGAACAGCAGAGATTTTCACCTAAAACAACCTGCCAGAATGGTCTGTAACCTCTCTGGCACCATTAATCCCCATGGCGACACTGTCTAGGGACTTCACTTTGTGAGTAATCCTCAGGGGTGAGGGAGGGCGTGAACATGGAATATTTGAGACATCAGATGTGAATGGTTCCTGGAGTCAGATAAAATTGCACATGGTGACACCCAATCCTGAAGGGTGGCAGAGGCCCCCAGTACCACCCTTTCCCACATGTCACTGCGGCTAGAAGGACACCAGGAGCGTTCAGCTCTGCTGGCCCTCGACGGGATTCCTGAGTTCTAGAAGAGGACTTCTCACCCTGCTGAGGGGGCTCCTGGCTGGGCCCCGAGTCGGCCTCCCCGGGAGCCAGCCGGCCAGGGCTGAGCCTGCACACCGCCGGCATTCCAAGCAGAAAGCTCACCTGGATATCGGAGCACTCCAAGGCAGCCTTCTCGCTGAATCTCAGGAAGTCCTGGTGAGCGGGGGGCAGAGGAGGGCGGGGAGCCCACACGAGTTAGGAGGAGAGTCAGGATGCTAAAAACAACCCTCACCTCATGACACCAGGATAATGCCATGAAGCTATTCCTTCCCAGCAGACGGGGCTGGCTGGTTGGCAGTAACAAAGTTCTGGGTCACAGTGGATGTAATAATGCAAAGAACAGCCCCCGCCCCCCGGCCATGCTCAAAGTTTCAAAGCCATGGGAAGAGGGAGGCGAGAGGGAGGGAGGGAAGAAGAGGGTAGGGAGGGGGATTCCAGTAAGAGGATGGGAGACAGGAAAGCAAATCTCTGCAAAAAGTAAAACATGATCAAATTTTAGGTATTGCTCATCTAAGGCTTCTTGGGCCTAGCTTTCCGCTTCTCCTTCTTTTCTACTTGGGTTTCATGCTTGCATTATTTGTGACTTGTTAACAGGTACCCTATCAGACCAACAGTAAACTGAAAAAAAGAAAATCAAACCACAACCCGCCTTAAAGGCAGGAACAACAGTTATGCAACTGATGTTGTAATGTGGACACAGTAACCAGCAGAGCAGAGAAGCCCTGGGCCCCGCCTGCTCACAAACAGGGGCAGACACAGCCTCCAGTCATGGCCAGCCCAGCGGCCCGGATGCCCCAGCGGCCTGGATGCCGCAGCAGCAGCCCTGGCCCCGCCCCTTACCTTGAGAAGCAGCTGATACTTTGTTATTCTCTGAATGGGCTTGATGAGGAAGTCACTGAGCGTCAGCCTTTGATTGATCTCCTGTTTCACCTCCTGGAACAGAGGGAAGCTACCTCAGAGAAAAGAGAACGGAAGAACTGGGGCGCTGGGACTAGGGTTCACACCAAGAAAGACAAGCTTCGTGTTGGCCAGTGATGTTCTAGAAACTTCTAGCCATGTGACCGGCAGACAGGGCTACATGATCCCTAATCTGTCATTCACAACAAAGCACACACATCACTATCCCTTTCCTGTGCAGTCACACCCTCGTCCACACCCAGTCCTGGGAGATAGGTTGGATGGGGTGCTGCGCTCTCTCCCACCCCACACAGGGCCTTCAATGGAGATCTGTAAACTGTCCTCGGAGCTCCTCCTGGAGGTGGTGCCGCCTCTCCTCCAGCGAAGCCAACACTTTGAGGCGCCTCCCACACCCTGCGAATGGGGGCTGTCTCCCTGGAGTGACCTCAATGAGGAGACTCATGCTCAGAAAGTCATCTGCACGTCTGGTGAAGAGGGGTGGGCACAGTCTGCTCCAGGGTCCTGGATGGGAGCCGGCACTGAGATGCACTAGAATCTGAGACTTTTCTGTTCTTAAGTGAATTCTGTTGAAGGACCAGTGCATCGTCACGCGGCAGGGGTTGAAGGGGGCATCGGGCTGTGCGACATCTGTACATAATACGCTGATACGCGTCTACGCCCTCCAGTCACTGCACACAGAGGCACCTGAGCGCAGAGCCCACCCTGGGCCCCCTCGGCGACCCTCGAGCAAAGGCTCCTGAGAGTGCAGCGAAGAGGCAGCCAGCTCCGTGGAGGCCTCTCTCCCTGTCCAGAGGGGCAGCTGCGGGGGGAGCTGTCTGTCTGCGGAGGGACAGGCAAGCGTGGCTGCGTCCCTGCCCGCCGGTTCGCAGGGGCTGAGCACTTACTTCAAAGTAGGCGTCGTACTCGGCCACGATGTACTCGGAGCGCGGCTTGTTCTGGCAATACCACACGTAGATGTGCAGCTTCCGCTCCTGGAAGGACAGGGAGGGAGGGCGCTGGGTGCAGCTCGTGCCCAAGGGCCCAAGGGCTGTCTGGTCTACGCTGGCAGAGGAGTGGCATCATGATAGCTGAACACCAGGGTCAGAAGAGCACATGGAGCAGAGACAAGCAGGTGCCGAGAAGGTGACAAGCACAAGCACTTGGAGGGAGCGAGAAGAAAGACGGGCCTCCAACCCAGGCCGAGGGACCTGGCGGGCGGCTGGCGGCCGGGCCAGGCGGGTGAGGACAGGGGAGCACTCACGTGCTTGATGAAGAGCTGGGCCAATCGCTCCTGCTCCTGCGTACATTTTTCCAGTTCCGCCAGGAAAAAACTGAAAGGTGGGAGGGGATAAGAGAAGGAAGCCACGCTCTTCAGAGCTGTTTCCTTTCTGGTGGCGAGATAAATGACAGGACTGCCCAGCCCTGCCCCGAAGGCGGAGGTGGAGGACCCAGTCCTGGGTCCCAGGACCTTCCACCCGAGGGCCACCGGGCACTTACTCTTTATGCCAGTCGTAGATCTGGTGAATGTTCCCAAACACGATTTTATCTTTTCCGCGCATGTCCTCGGGGACCCCCTTCTCCTCTATTCTCTTCATGAAGCCCTGCAGAGCAGAGGGGGTGCTGAGGGAGCACTTTCGGAGATGGTTATGGGCTGAGCCCACCCGCCACCCCCAGGAGCGCCCACTCTGTGGGGCCAGAGGGCCAAGCCTGTCCGGTTTCTTCTCCTTCAACCAGGACTTGTGAGCAGCACGGGAGGCTTCTGAAGACCTGGGTCCCTTTCTTAGAAAGCAGAAGACGGGGCAGGCTAGGGAGGCGCGGAATTACAGTGCTGCACGCCAGAAACCCACAGCATGCTCCACACCAGCGCCCGAGCTTTCATAAACATTGTAAAGAGAGCGAGCAGAACAAAGAAAATAATCACCTGTCCCTTTTTCTTCTCCCAGCCCCAGTTAGTTATTAATTCCAGTCTTGGTCCAGAGCCACAGTTTCCATAGCCTGGGCCTTAGCCACCTCAGCTACAGGGAGGCATTTAATTACGTCTTTAAAGGAGCAGAACTGGGACACAGCCTGGATGAGAAGTCAGGCACCATGTTCACCCTTTAGATTCTATAAAACACTAATAAATAATTTACTTTCAACTTTTATTTTTAAGGAAAGGAGAGATGGAAGAAGCATCTCTATTTTATTTTGGAAACAGGAAAAAAATGATGTATATATATATACATATATATATGTATATATATATTCCATTGGATCTAGCACCGACTTTGCTTTCATTTCTGCGATTGCCCGGAGAGAACAGAACACATTTCACCCGAGCCGACACACTTCGGCCCAGGTAGGGTCCGACAGGCCACAGAGGCCAGCGCACCTGCGCCCGCTTCTCACCTCCACCACGATGCCCAGGTCCCGGACGTAGTCCTTCTCCGTCTGCACCAGCTCATTCAGAACAAACCTGAGAAGGAGATTAGGAACAATGAGGCGGTTCCGTGGACCAGCACGGAGCCGGCACACGCGAGGTCACGGGAAAGCTGTCGGGCACCTTAGGGCGAGGGCATGTCCCGTGGGATGAAGGGCTGAGCCCACGTGCCCGCACAGCTGCGTCCTGCCGCTCAGCCCCGATCCTGCCACACAGTAGGGCAGCAAGGGTGGCCATGTGACAAAGCTGAGTCAGGAACGTTTTGAGGCCAAGGGGCCAGTAGGACACTTTTCTGCATGTCCTCTCCATTCTTCCCTTTCTGAGGGAAAAGACCTTTGTCTGAGCCTCAGAGTGACCGGCATCAATTTTGAGATTCAGGAGCTAGTTATTCAGCTTGGTTGGTATCGAGGGTAACGGGCCTGCAAAGCCCCCGTCGGGGCCAGAAAGACTGACCGTAGACCGTCCACAATCACCACGGAGCATGTGGCCTCCCTGCCCGCCACCCGATGCAGGATTTGTCAAGTACGAGGGCCTCTGCTTTCTTGGCTTCTTTCTCTCGTTAAAGGGAAGGTGCAGCAGGAATGAAGACGAGCAGGTAGGCAGGAAAAGAAGAGGAAGAAGCATTTATTTTATTTAGCTGTGCATCTTGCTTGTTCCTCCCGGTCGAGTTGTGAACCCAGATCTTTTGGGATGTGTGTGGACTGCGTCTGGTGGACTTAACCTTCAGCCCCCAGGGCACTCATCGTTTTCATTGGTTTCCTTCTTGTTAACAGTCTCCTCCTCAGAGCATGGAACTCATGCCAGTCACTGCATCTGAGATTTCTCTTACTGACAACAGGGAGGTGCGGTGGCCTCGATTTATTCAGATGCAAATCCCTGGGCACCAGGGTTCCTGAGTTGCCCAGATGATGACGATGCCTTGATGACGCAGTGAGTAGCAGAGCTGGGGTGCAAGCCCAGACTCCACTCTGCTCACTGTCACCAGCTGCCTGGGAAGTGACTCAGACTGGTTGTTGGGGTCCCTGAGGTCTCAAGCCCCATCTTCCTCTTTCTTTCTGTCCTGAGTGAAGAGCAGCGCAGACAGGGCTCCTGGGCATGTGCAGGGGAGGCCAGGTGCCGTGCGGTCCCTGCAGCCTGACTCACGTTATCGGGCCCTCCGAGTGCTGCCTGGAGCCCACACCTCATGTCTGAGCTCTGGGACATCAGGGATAAAGTTCTGGGATGTCAGAGAGGCCCAGTACAAGGGCTGGCCCTATTCTGAGCCCAGGAAACAATTCATCTGATAGTCTTGTTTTACACGGCACCGAGAAACCGCAAATCCGGCACCGGGACCTTGGGGTGCTGGGGAGGCAGCAAACGGAACACAGACGTCTTTATCAGCAGGTCCAGCCCTTCCAGACTGCCCCTCTGTTAGGCAGTCATGTGCCCTGGGCCACAGGAAGGAATCAGCAAGGCCAAATAAAAGCATTTAAACATATCCTCAGCACGGTCCAAGTTACTGCTTAGTAGTAGAAAGTAGAAAAAGAAAAATCGAACGTGGTCAAAGAAAAGCCACAGGAATGTTAGAGACGGGACCTGGGGCTGGGGATGAAGTATCTGCCGACAGAGAGAAGACCAAGCTTTCCAGCCCTGAAGGAAGAGCTTGGACACGGGGATGCTGGTGGACCTGGCACCCCTCCCTTGAAGAGCTGATGAAACACATGGGAGATCAAGACTTTCAGACATTCTGTGATGGTCCGTGGCAGGTCGCAATCACATGCATCACGAGGCAGTGTGCGACTGACAATAGATTCAACTGCTAACAAAGCATTTTTTTCACGTTCAGTTCTTAATAGCAAAGGCTACTTGCAACGCAAACTTCATTCTCTGGCCCAACTAATGTTCTCCTGGCGATGGGGGAGACACACTTTTAACTTCTCTCAGTCACCGTGGTAGGGATGCTGGTCTTCCACAGAAAACGTGGAAGACATTTTGCATGGACTGTTCCTTTCTTCCAAGGATAGTGGCAACCTCCTCAGCTCCTGTGGTGTCTGCACATATCAGAACCATTTAAAACCACACACGATCCATCTGCCTGCCCAGCTCCCTTACCCTGCCCTTTTTCTTTCTTTTCCTAGCCTCTAACATAGCACATCATTTATTTGTATTTGGTTTCTAGTACAGTGTCTCCCTTAGATTGGCCACTGGCTGTGAGACTTCAGCTGTGATTATTTGCTTTCTTCGCTGATGCACCAAGCACTTGGTATATAACGGGTTCAACAAATATTTGACGAGTGAATGAGCGACTAAAATGTATAGACACTTAAGTCCACTTGGCTTTTTTCTTCTCCTGGATAAACTGTGCTTTTTCACTTTCTCTTCAAGGAACTCTAATCCGAGTCCTCAATATGTTGCTTCCCTCTTTTTGTGTGTTTGCTTTTTTTAAAGGAAAGGTGCAAGCAGGAGCGAAGGCAGGCGGGCAGGCAGGCAGGGAGAGAGAGAGAGAGGTGGAAGACACACTGTATTTTTATTTCCATCTCTAGTGGTTCACACCGGTTGTCTTCCCCCTGGACCCAAGACTCGAACCCAGGGGTATGTGGTCTGTGCTCCTTTGGAGGCGATGGACTCAACCTCTGCTCTACCAGTGCGGATCCTAACTGCAGTTTTTGCTTCTCCCCCAAAGTCGGAATTGAAACCAACCAATCTGGACTTTCCTGGTCAGTACCAGTGAGGCCATCTTCAGGAGAAGAACCCCTATTTTTCTCTAATGGAACATGTCTTTGCCTGAAATAGTCTTTCTTTTTGTTAACCGCCTTGTCCCATTAAAACCTTCCATTTTGTGCAACTTCCAGCGGTGCCTTTCTACTCACTAGATGGAATCTGCCCCCTTTATAAGCCATTTAATCAACCCAGCTGAATCTTTACAATGTTTCCTACTCACAACAGCAGTTCCTGGAGCAGTTGTGATAGGTTTTGCCAAGAGCTACCTGCCATCCCTCCCAGGTCACCCCTGATGATAAGCTTTGATCTTCTGACCAAAGTTCTGCTCTGACTTTCTAAGACTGGAACATGGGCTCCTGTCTCTTCAAACAGCCCCAGAAGCTATGGAGAATCAGCTTTGTACAAGTCCCAGGAAATCTCCCTTGGGGGGATGGGTTTCTACCTTTACTCCATTCTTGGAGCTCCTCTGAACACCCTTAAAGTTGGGGGGGGCCACTATGGAACTGGAGAGCTTCCAGGCCACTTGCTCATGTCCACTGTGAGGTGACCGCCTTCCTTACCCATCACCCAGGCCCTGATGTCCGAAGGGCTCCTGTGCCCGTTTCCACAGACGGGGGTGGGGGTCTGGCCTCACTGACCTGCGCTCATCTTCAGCTTCATGGCCAGGCTGAAGGAGGGATGACTGGGAGGGAGCGGCAGTATAATTACAACAAGGAGGGACCCTTCACACCTGCCCCCCCAATTCTTGATGAGTTTAAATCTCTCACACTTGGGTTATGACACATCTGTAGCTCTGCTTCCAGCACCGTGCCAAACGAAAGTTCTAGAGGGGCTGTGGTTTTGCATGAATGGTAGCGGACATCTTCCTGACCATCTCAGGTACCCACAGACTGATTCACATCAGGGCAGACAACTCAGATCTTTTGTAACACACGGGCTGTTGTAACGTACGATAGTGGCTGCTGGGAATCGTGTTCATCCCTAAAATCATTCAAAAAGCCAAGACGGGCTTCTCTTGGAATGGAACCTGCAATTGAACGCAAAATGAAGCCTCTGGGGAAATGTGAAGCCAGGGCCTGGCCTGGTGGCCCGGCTGCTGCCTTTCCTTACATGTGACCTTCCTGCCTTTGGGAGCCTTCTTCTCAGTCACCTCTAGTGGACTCTGTGTCACGAAGTCTCTTACCTGACCTACCACGGTAACGGTTCCATAGTTCCTGGGACTCTGCTGCTCCTCTATGAGCAAGTTTTCAATTTCTAACAGGCCACAGTCCGAACCACACTTTGTCAATAATGGTGGCTCTCACACAACACGCTTCAGCTGCCACTTCTTGGCTGGCCCCTAGTCTGCCAGCTCAGCATGGTGTGGACTTGGCCACCGCACCTGGAATTGTGGGCACCGGCGGAGACGCAGTGCAGGTCCCTCTTGAATTCTGGCCTGGCCTCCCCCACCCTGGGCCAGGGTCCACCGCACAGCAGGGCAAACAGGCCGCCCTTACATCCTGCCTCTCATGGCCTTGGCTCTCTGCTCTTCTTCCACATTTCTTGGCGGCATGGGTGGACTCATGCCCTCGTTCAGGCAGCCGGCAGCGTCCTTCAGGCTCCCCCGGTAGGAGCCTCCTTCCAGACTCTGAAAAGAAGGACAAACAGTTTTAGAGACGTGAAGCCTGAAAAGAAAGCCCTAACCTGGCCGTGTCTCGCCCCAGCCAACGGGACGCGCGGCTGCCGCTGAGGTCTCCCTGAAGCTAGTAGACCAGACTCATTGTGTCCTGCAGCTGGGAGACCCGGTGCCACCCTCTCAGGCGACCAGGGTCTCCACGGGTCTAGATGCTGTGCCGATTTCCCGGACAGATGGAAACGGTCCCAGTGATTTTCTCTCTGACTCAGAGCTCCAGAGGTAAAGCTAATCATCGCCAATTCTCTACCAAACAAGCAGCTGGAAAAGAAAATCAATTGCAACCCATCAAATGCAAATGGATGAGGGAGGGAGGAAGTCATGAGAGATGGGCTTGGTAAATGATGTTTTGTTAAATCAACTACTTTTTAAAAAAAAAAAAAAAGACACTCTTTTTTTTTAAAGGAAAGGCTCAGGCAGGAGTAAAGGCGAATGGGGGAAGGCAGGAAGAGAGACGGGGAGGGGCATTTTTTTTTTTAATTTCTTTTTTAAAAGAGGTAAATAATATAGAGATAAGAAGTCAAGCGATCTATCCTTTGCCCCCCAAACCTCCCCAAAAAACCAAAACCCCCCAACTTTGCTGAAGTTATTTACCAAGCATTTTCTTTATGAATCCTTTTCATTTCTTTTAATTAAAGTGCTGCAGGGTTAAACAAGCTGAAAGGATTAAAATGGTTGTCTAAGTGAAGCAGCTAAACCTGTGCCATGCTTTAATTTTTCAAATCAGGTCTCCTACTACAGATCTCCACAGAACAGAGAAAATAGCTGCAGAACCCTTGAAAAGCTAAAAATGCTCTACAGTCCCCACCGTGGATGGAACTGCTAACCACAACACTCCGCCTGGGAGACGACCAGTGCCCATCCCAGATGCCTGTCTACGACAGCCACTGTGCCAACAGGAAAGATGACCTTACTACTCTTTGCAATCATTAGCCCTCGGGTTACAGTCACAAAGCTCAATGTCCTCAGAATGACAGAGGAGGAACAAAAAGGCTTCAGCCGCTTCTGAAATGACCTGCCTGGGGGGTATCGGTCACAAACCCTTGCTGCTGTATGTCCACCGAGGCCAGAGAGAGGTGGGAAAAAGTCCAGGAAAGAAACAAAATGTCAACAAGGGGCCATTGTGTAAGTGGGGGTGGGGCTGGAAACCTCAACGCTGAGGTGGCCGCCTTCTCCCCGCCCTCGCTCGGCCCGCAAGCCCACACAATGGACCAAGAGCCAAACATGACGCTGTCACCATCACCAGACACCAGAAGTAAGAGGACAGGGTCCTCGTGCTTGAGAGGCAGGACCTCTTTAAGGTCACATGGAGATATTTCAACCATGGCAGCTGCTAGCCAGAAAAGCAGCAGAGGCTAAAAACATAGAAAGGTCAAGAAGAGTTTTAGCCACATTTATAGATTCAGGATTGTACCCAGTTATTAAGGAAATGAGAGTGTCTGGTGCTGAGGTTGGACAAGCCAGCAGACAGGCAGTCTTTCCAATGGCATGTTACCTGTCCCCTGGTGCCATCCCCAGAGACAGGCTCCCAGGGCAGATGCACCAGCTGGCGGCTGATGTGATTACAGGCCTCTCGCTCTCCTCCTCAGCCCCACTGTCGGCTGCAGTCTGTTCTGCAGGCTGCGGCTGGCAGGAGCTGGCTGCAAGGGCCAGGAAAGGCCTGTATCTCTGCCTGCAAGGCCTCCTGCAGAACACTGCTGGGTGGGTCACCCTTCCCCAGAGGAAAGGACATCTGAGCAGCTCAAAGTGCTCCTGTTCCACGAGCAGAGCTGTCCATTATCTCTGGTGAGGCCTGTGCAGTGAACCTAAGAGGAGGCAGCGAGAGAGGAAGAAGAGGGAAATGGGGTTTGGCTAAGCGGGATGCTGGCTAACAGGCCTTGATAAATGCAGCAATTCGATAGCATGGGTGCTTCTTGGCGACTTCTGCTGGAGTTGGGACTCTGGGTCTCAGTAAAGGGCAAAGAGGGGTGTCTCGCAACTGTCTGTGCTCCTGGGGCAGAAACAGGCAGTCGGTGACTGGCGGTGTCCATACAGCCACGGGGTACCTCTCCCTGTCTGGGTTCAGGGCTACAACGGCCTTGGCAGACAAAGGAAAAGGTGTCCCAGGAGACAGCAACACAAGTTCTTATCATGGGTCCAAGGCAGGGAAAAGAGATGCAAATAGGAGTCAAAAAACTAGGTTAAGTATGGAGGAAGGCTGTCCCCGGGTGAAAAAATGAACACATTTCCTGCTGCCGGGTCTTGGGTCGCATGTCCATACAAGGTCCTCCCTCTGGGCTCGATAAGCACCCTTTATGTAACCCCCACGCGTAGTCATTACCGTGACTGATCACTTGTAGTCAAGCACCTATTACATGCTGAGTATTCGCAAAATGCTGGAGAAATGAGGATCAAGAAGAGATGGCTCCCTGCCTACCCTCATCTAAGCAACAATGGGGGCTCTTCTAGACAGGGGTACCTGGAGGCTGAAACAAGGAGGAGGCAGCTCTATGGTGGGGTGGAGGGAAGGGAGAAGCTTAATGAAGAGACAGTGCTCAGAATGAGTGCTGAGAAGTGGAAAGGATTTCACCAAGGGAAGGACTTTCTGGGCAGGAGCAGCGATGAGAAAAGGGGAGATGGCAGCTGATGAGGCTGAAGGGAGCCTGGTGCAGGAGACCATGTGGTGTGAGGGAGGGTGGCAGGTGGCTGAGTGCTATGTGAGGGGGCTCTGATCTGGCAAAGGAAGACCGGACTTACATTTTATACTCCATGATTAATTACACTCTTTGAAAAGGGGTCTAAAAGAAAAGGCATCAGTACATGTCTAGATGATGATACTATGAGTGACGTAATTTGTACTTATACTCATCATCTTTCCTATTTTTGGTTGTCAAAGGAAAGGTGCAGCGGGAATGAAGGTGAGCAGAGGCAGCAGGAAGAGAGAGGAGGAAGAAGCACTTTATTTATTTTATTGCGTTGTCCATCTTGGCTGTTCCCACCGACTTTAAGATGTGAAGCCCGGGGTGCTGGATGTACGTGGATTGCGCTTGACAGCTACTCAGCCAGGTCATGCCTTTCTAATTGTTCTTAAATGAGCACATCCTACTTTTTATAGTCAGAAAAGAAATCAAAATGTGTTTTTAATAAAGAAAAGAAAGATCCCTCCAGTAGTTAGGGAGGTATTAGACAGAAAATTGGAGGAAGAGGGAGTGACAGCTCAGGAGAGGGGCTTGAGCATTAATCCTATGCTATGAGCTCCAGAAAGGAAGGTTCCATGCCTGGTCACAGAGTCCAGCAGAGAGCAGGAATATTGCCACACGATGTGGCACTGGGAGACGCCCCCCACCCCCGCGCCCATCTGATGAAACGACAGGAAGAGCTGGAGGCCAGCACTGCCCACACCAAGCCCTTAGCTTCCCCACCTTCTCATTCAAATTTGAATACTCTCTGGAGAAAATAAAAAAAAAAAATTTCAAGTTAACTGAGTGTGGAGGGAGGGAAGACAGCTAAACAGCAAAAACACTGAAGTCTGGAAGAGTCAAGGCAAATGTCTTTAACCTTGGGTTTAAGTCTCCGATTTTGTTTTTTGGGTGAAAATCTAAACTTTTCTATTTCAACAAGCTCAGGGATTTTTGCAGCGAGAAGCCCAGTTCCTGAAAACACGCAGCTCCACATGCATACGCTGGGGTCATCATCATTCCCTCCCATTTGGACTCTGAACTTCAGCTGACTCCACCTTACCACTGACAAAGCACACTGATTACACCAAGGCACACAGCCTGGCCTGAGCCACAGACAAGGGGCCAGGAGACCAGGAGGGTGATGAATGCTATCAAAGCAGAATGTTCTCGAATGCTATCAGTACTCTCAAATCAGAGGGGGTGATAGTTTGCTGAGGCAGGAAGGATATAGTCCCAGGATGGCAGGCCACCAGGGAGATGGAACAATGGTTCATTCCTAGCCAGCCCCTTCCCTAAACACAGAGGATCATCAGCCAAGGTCATAAGTGCCATCTTGGACCAATGGAGGACAAGTGCTCGGGAAGGGGCTTCCTTTCTACAGGCTCCATATTTCATCACAGGTAAGCAGTGGGATCCTGGGGCTTCTTCGAATCAACCTCGATTCTCACATGGCCTGGAAGCTCTGGCTTCTCAAAACTTGAGGAATAAAAGCAAGTCACAGAGACTGTGTAAAGCTACTCCATAACAGCCACCAAGCGCCACTCTACTGACTGCAAACTCCCCAAGTTCGCACACCCAGGACCTAGTCCTGGAGCATAACTGGTGTCCTTTGCCCGACCCTTCACAATGCACATGAGGTGGCCAAGCTAACATTTCTAGAGGCTCCTTTATCAGTTTACAGGCATGTACACAGCTTAGTCATCACTCTCTTGAGATTAGATTCAGGTGAACAGATTGGCTGATAAGTGAGATAAGAGAGATTTATCTGGGCTCCACAATAAGTAGCAGAAATAGGACTAAATTCTCAGTCTTCTGATCCTTTATTTACTCAAACCTCCACCACCAGTCTACAAGGTCAGGGAAAGCTTCATTAAAAATCACAGAGAAAGATGAGGGAGCCCTTATTCCTGGCTCAGAGTTAAAGACAATGCCTTAATGCAAAAAGCAGAAAAAATAACTCTCGCTTGGGAGCAGTGAGTGGACGTCCTCTTTGTAATCAGAAACTAGGGCCGGCACACAAGAATGCAGAAATGTTCAATAATGTCCAGAAGGGCTCATCAAAGGCAGTTTGGGGGAGTCCTCAGGAATTTTACCTGCACTGCAGGTAAGTGGAACACACCTGTTTTCCTTGAGCTGCTTGAGGCAGTTCTGGGGCTCAAGACACATGGGCTCTCATGGCTTTCATGTAGAGCGAGGGTGTCAAATGAGCTCTAAGTCCAGAATTTGGTGCCACCCCTGGAGCACCCAGTAAAGGAAGCAGAAATAATGCAAGGCCTAGATATAAATCCAAGAATACCAGATGCTCCTGTAAAATGGAGTCAGACTCCATACATTGGAAAGGATCTTGTTAGCTCATCTTATGTAGAACTAAAGTAACTTCCACCCACAGACCTTGCTTCCACCCTCTGTAACAATAAAAGTCAGACCAATCCTTCCCTCAAGGCAGTGCTCAACCATCAGAAGACAGTTCTCACATGTCTTCTCTCTCCCAACTTCTCCACGTACTTACTCCTGGTTTCAACTTTCCTCCAAATCATATGGGATACAGGTCACCTCCGGCTAAGTCCTTCCAGCGCATTGCGGAACACTTTAGAATGCCATGCTTAGAACTCGGTAGGTGCCCCACACATGACCTGCGATGGGTGTGGTCTGCAGAGCACAGTGAGTACAATGGCATTATTCTCCCTCGGTTGACACATAGCACTTTCATGAATGGACTCATGGCTACTTTGGCAGCCATCACACTGTGTACTCAGTCCAATAAAAACTCCAGAACTTTTACAGGCTCTAGATCTTACCCTCTTCTGAGCTAAAGAGTCAATAAGGGACAGGAATATGAGTTTTGGAGGAGAATATGTGACCCAGTGTTTTCAAAGATGGTCAGAGAAGTAACTACCTGCTGTGGCTTCATGGCTGCCCCACAGCAGGTACAACTGGGATAGGAAGACAGAGCAGAAGAAAGGACAAAGGATTGATGCGATGATGAGAAACAAAACCATTGCTCCCTCATTCCTTTCCATGATATGAGCCTGGTTTTACATGTGAGGCTAAAGAAATCTCTATCATTTGGGGTTTATTCCAGGTCCTTAAGGGGTAGTTCTTGGTGGAAGAACTTAACACCCTTACTATGGCAAACGCACCAAAGAGAGAGGTCATCATGCAAAAGGCATTTTTGTTGAGAGCCTGAGAGAAGGTCAACCAACTTCAATGCCTTCCCTCTCTCCTGGGCCATTTGCTCTTCTGAGACGTCCTAATCTCTGCACTCACATGTTTACCAGCAGACACACTGATCACCCAAACAAGAGGCCTGCAGAGACTCCCAACAGCCCTAAAGTGAGCAGTGATTAGGGAGGAAGGTCACTGAAAAGGTAGGAAAGTACAGACATTTGGAAACATGGGCTTATTGATACAAGTGTGAATGTAAAAGACGCCCATGCATTCTGGTGGATGAGGCTAGCCAAGGCCTTCACAGATACACGTCAGCTGCACAGTGGAAAGATTAAGTTCTTTCAGCACGTAACACATCAAAACCATCCCAGAGCTGTTCCTGGCAGCTGGGGCTCACGGAGGAATTGCCGTGGGGCTGGAGCAGGAACCTGCTCTGAGCTGGTCAGGGGAGCCCTTGACATGAGGCGGGAGTTGAGTGGGATCTTGAGGGACTGCTGTGACTGAGATAAGCTCAGGTACGAAGGCGCATGCTCTAGAGAAGTGGGGTGATAGGAACGGAAACTAGGAGGGAGGAAACTCAAATGTGTGCTTGGGGCCAGTGAGGAAACAGTCTGGTCAGGGCAGAGTTCGTGGATGAGAATAAACAAACGGATGCTGGAGAGGTGGGCAGGCTGGAGATATGGTTAAACGCTGGGATACCAGGTAGGTGTGGGCTTCGTCTTTCAGTCTGTCTCCACCAGGACACACAACTTCTGGTCACAGACACAACTTCTGGTCACAGACACAACTTCTGGTCATAGACACAACTTCTGGTCATAGACTCCCCAGATACAAAACTCATTTGTAAATTATATGCCTGTGCTCCTATGTCATTATGTACCTAATGAACATGCATAAAACCAATTTTAAATGATGGGATAAGGATATTCTAATATTTTCTTCCCGCCTCTCAATCAACTGTCCCCTGTACTTGAAGGCAAGTGGGTGGGCTGGGGGCAGACCCGGAAAGAGAGTGGGATGAACCAGCAGAGGACGCTGCAACCGTCCAGCCCAGGTCAGGGCCCAGGCTCGTGGGGCGGGTGAGGGGAGAGTTCTTTCAGGAAATCTAGCTTTTAAAAAGGCTGTGGAGAATGAAGAGGTGTGTGTGTCAGTGTGGAGAGGAAAGGGTCAGAGAGCTCTGGAAGGCCAGTGCAGTGTCCCCGGGAGGACCCAACCCGCCCCTGGCGGGGGCAAAGGGAGAGAGCAGGAAATGCAGCCTCCAAGAGTTTGATGCTAGTCACTGAGAACATCAGTTCATTTTTTTTCTTTTGAATTGGGAAGAATTAGAAGGAAAAGAAAGTCACAATGCTAACTTTCACTGGTACTCTACTAGCTGGGCTATTCGAGAAGGGAGTGGCTGTCTTCATCACCGTCCCCCAGAGAATGCCCACAGTTTTCTTCTCATTCCCAGGTCAAGTGGAGATAGGCTTAAATGGCGCCCATGAATAGGACTGTCCGTCAGAAATCTGGCAGAAACACACACACTTACCCTAGTGCACAGGAAAAAACAAATGAATGACATGGATGAGAGCAAAAGAGAGAAAAAGACTTTAAACTGCCACCCTGTAGGAAATGCTTAGATCTGAAAATAAGGTCCTGTGCACAGAGGAGCTCTCCACGCCGTGTTACGCCAAATGCCTGAACTCGGCGCCCTCCCCTCCAGTGCTCTGACTGGCCCACAGACAGACCCGAGCTAGCCCAGCTTTCAGTCGCCTGTATGTTCGGACGTCCTCCAGGATGGGGACATGCGCCGACTCTCTCAGTTCCTCTGGTGAGCATCCAGCACTTTTTACCCACTCGTCTGGACACCAGCAATCCATGTTTACACGACTTGTCTGAGGTCCTTGAATCAAATTCCCTGGTGCTTTCAAAGCTCCCAGTCATGTCCTGCATCCTGGCAGCAGTGAGCAGTTAGCAGTGGGCTAACCAGATGCCATCAGATGCCACGTCCCCGTAGGCCAGGGGGCTAGCTATTCGGTCTTGGAGCCTCATCTTCTTTCATCCATGTCATAGTCCCGAAAGAAAGGGGGGGACAATTTTCTCTAAAATTGCATAGGAAATTTTGAATGCTCATAACTGTTCCAAAAAGGACTTTGGGGCACAGCTTTTTTAAATCCAACACTAGCTGGAAACAGGCCCGGGGGAGGTACAGACACAAGGAGAGCATGGTGGGAGGCACCAGGCCCCGGTGGCTGCACGGAGGGGCCACATGCAGAGCTCCCCTCTGGGAGCCCCACTTACCAGCTTGCTTTTGACCAACTGTTCTATTGCACTGACAAGGTCCGCAGCAGTGGGCACTTCGGTGGGAGGCTGCCGGGCTGCCAGCAGAGAGGAGGACTGCAAGACATGGAGCAGCAAAGGAGAGCGGATTAGCGAGGAGGGAGGGCTCGCAGTTAGGAAGCCAGGCAGCAGGGCCAGAGCTCAAGGCAGGCGAGGAGGCGAGGCTTCACGTTCAGAGCGAAGCTATGACAGAGGGAAGCTATGACAGAGGGAAGCTATGACAGAGGGAGTTTGGGGGTCACGTGGGAGGGGAGAGGCCGCCTGCGCCCTCGGCCGGGACTCTGCGTGGCAGTGACCGGGTGGGCTCTCCGCGGATGGGCCTCCTAGGGGCCGAGAGGAGGCAGAGCCTGGGCCACACAGGGCTGCGCAAGGCTGTTCCGGAGGCTGAAGCAAACCTAGCCCGGCACGTGTCTATGAGGAGAGACTGTTCTTGCTTCACGCAGATGCTGATCTTAAAGACAGATCTTCACTGCGCGTCAAGCCACAACGTTCAGGGCCAGCCGCTGAGAGACACTCCCCGCCATGCACACACACCCCTGTCCAAACAGGGCTGCTCTGGTCCCCGACTGGAGCCCGAGGAAGGAAGGGGCTCCAGCAGGCGGGTGGTCTTTTTCAGGGGTACCCTGTTCACCAGGGCCTGCCCTCTTCTCCACGCACTGGCCACATGGCCTGGCCCATGTGGCTGCTAATCACGACTTGGGGACTTCAGCTCACTGAGGGACAGTGTTCGTTTTCACGTTCTTCTCCTGCTTGAGAAGAAAGCAGGGGGAAGAAAGGCTAAGCCTGCACTCTGGACACCTCCCGCAGAGGGCGGGCCCCCAGCACCCGGGATGCGTGCGCCTTCAGCCGTCCGCACCAATGACGTGGTGAGCGTCCTGGCCGTGCTGGGCTTCTAGAGTGTCCCCTAAGTCGGGGAGAGTTGACAAAGGAAACTTCTTGTTGCCTCAGAGTTATCT
Organism: Solenodon paradoxus; assembly: GCA_004363575.1. Taxonomy (NCBI): domain Eukaryota; kingdom Metazoa; phylum Chordata; class Mammalia; order Eulipotyphla; family Solenodontidae; genus Solenodon; species Solenodon paradoxus. The sequence continues at coordinate 2,152 of RJWH01002562.1, read as the reverse complement.
TAGGTCTCTCCTTGAGATGGGGGTAATAACAAATCAAATAAATGTCATGCAGAGAGACATACTAACATTCTTTTTTCTCTCCTAGGGAACAGAGGAAAAGAACTGAAGTCTGTTTGCAAATCCAAGATTTTGATGTAGTAATCCTACCCCAGGGACTTATTCCGAGGACAGAAGTCGAAGGAACAAGTGCCGTTTACATGCAGAGATCTCTAGCAGCATTTTCAGGAGCGGCAAACATTGGGCGCATTCTCGGAAATTCCCTGAACAGGATGGTTGAGAAAATTACGGTCCATCAAATGAGTAAAAGACCCCCAGTCATCAAAATGATACTTAGAAAGATGAAATTAATTCGATTTTAGGAACTATTAAATAAAATATTGAACACATCACATGCACACCAGAATTATAAAAGCAAAACGCTCATGCAAATCAGCAAATACTAGCAGGAAACAAAGAGAATTAAATGGGCAACATAACGGTGGGCGGATTTTAAAAACTTCTTTTCTGCTGTTGTAAAACTTATTGAGTAAACCTAACTCCACTTATTATAAGTTTCAAGGCTCACTCTACTCCCAGAGATTCCAGAAAAAAACCAAATAACTAGAATTCGACACCAGGACTGACAGATGAGTATGTCTAAAAGGGGTGTTCCCATCAGCCCAAATGTTGGTTAAGGGTTACAAGAAGTCTGGAAAACGTCCACCTTCTCAGTTAAACATTATCCAGAAACAACATCACACCCTGCACCCCACCCCACCCCCATCCCACTGTGTTTGAGGAATTAGGGGGACGGCTTTATGACCTTTATCTTCTGCAAGCACCTCTGTGTGGAGGGCTTCGTGGGATGGCAGATAATGTGACATGAGCCTGGCTCCCTTCCCCGCCATGCACTCTCTCAGTTTGTAGAACGTCTCACAAGGACAGGACTCCGGGAGATGTAGGCTGGTTCCCGGTCCCTCCGCGGGCTGAGCGCAGGCATTTCTGCCTCTGCGACCCAGGACGGGCATGGTGCCCAGCTTCCCGTTACTGTGCTTCCCGACAGTCAGAGTCTCTGGCCACCACCACCAGTTTACTGAGGCCACAGGTCGGCCCATGTCAGGGTGAGTCACAGGCAAGGCGGCAACCACACTCCATCATCGTCCTGTCCGGAGACTGTCCCGCGAGCCGGGCACACGGGGAGGCCGTGGTGAACGCCTGGGGACTACTGATCTGAAGGCGGAGCGACGGGCATTAGGGCAAGAACTGTGATGTCACCAGAAACACATCTGGCCAATCTCTCCGCGTCTGCCCCGGGGATGTATGAGGTCTGTCCTCGGCCTGGGTACACTGGGCCATTACCTCAGAGGACGTGCCCCACGGCGAGGCATGCACCAGAGGGCATGAAGAGACCCCTGGGATGACCAAACCACTGCACGTCACCGCGACATGACACGCTGGGTGCACAATCAAAATCCAGAAGCCTGGCTCCACCTGCAGAGTCCGGCCTGCCCGTGCATGTGGAAGGCCGGCCAGTCGGGACGGAGTCTGCAAGGAGAACGGCCAACGGGGCAGCGGCCTGGGCCTGAAGCTTGTCCACCCGGAATCCGCTCCAGGACACACGGGTGGCCACTCTCCCGTGCGAGCCTGTGGACCGTTCCGCCTCAGACGCCCGTGAGTGTCCGCCTACCTGGGCGTCGGGAATTCTGCAGCAGGGAACCTGGGCCACCCGGGTGTTCGGTTTCCCCCTCGGCAGCACCTCCAGCCTTCAGGTCGGGCTTGCAGAATTTTAAGCACATGGGGCTTGACGGGCACTGACCACGATTTGGTTTTAGAGATGAGCACAGGGGACGCACTCGACTAAAACGTAGGTGGTTCAGTCGGGCACACAGAATGACCACACCCGCAGGTTCCCTTCTGGGACAAAGCTCCTTTTGGGGTCTGTGATTTCCAAGGACAGAGCCATTACCCTTCATCAAGAGGATAAGGGGCAGGCCGGTTCCCACCCTGGGCACTCCACACCCCGACACACCGGGACGAAGTCAGACTTGAGGGCTGGGCAGGGGCTCCGAGCACAGGCGGACTCTGCCACCGCACTTCACGTGGTGGGCACCAACAGGGGACAGGGTGGCAGTCTCCCGCCACGCACAGGACCCACGGTCACGTGTGTGACTCA